>JAYESA010000013.1:95678785-96278785 GCA_036927795.1 Iris macrosiphon | reverse complement strand
TATATATATATATATAGTTATATATTTAACTTTTGGCGACAACTGCATTAATGACAGTTTCTGTCATTAAACAGCAGCAGCAGCCGCTGTAGCTTTTTGGGTATTTAATGACAGATTCTGTCATTAAATACAGTGGGCGGGTTTTTGAACAGCATCTGCAACAGTTTTTTTGTGACAGTTTGAACTGTCACCAATAAGTGACAGCAGTGCGTTTTAAACAGCAGATTGGCGACAGCGTTTTCAGTGACAGTTAGAACTATCGCTGAAAGCCTGTTTGTTGAAAATTAGTGTTTTAGCACACAGTTAGGCAGTTTTACTTTATATTTTATATTATATATATATATATATGTATTTATTTTGAGATATAATACTAGTATTGTTATATTCTTAATTATATAATATTAGTTTATATATATTATATTATGTATAAGGGTAAATACTATATCTATGTATCTTGAGCATTACTTTGTGTGGATACCAAGTTGGTTCAAAACCATGATTCCTAATTGTTGTATTTAATATTCTATATTATATACTTTATTGATTGATATATAGGTATTGTGAGGTTTACCTTGGATTCACGTATCCGAAAATACGGTATCCTAATATTTAAGGATGTAGTTTTATGACTTAGATTTTAGTATTTTGATCCAAGATTTTGGTGCTAGACTTGTGCAACCTAGAAATAAATGGTTGACCTTGGTTTGACCATAGTTGACCATAGTTGACTTTAGTTGACTTTAGAGTTGACCATAGTTGACTTTTGACTTAGAATTGACTTATTGACCTAGAAGTTGACTAGTTTAACTTGTTCTCTTTTTGGGACCTTGTATTGATGTTGTATTCCATATCTAGGTCTTCGAGGCACCGAGTCAGACATTTGTGAGACTGTTCATTGGACTTTAGGCGAGTACATTCTCTGATAGTTTCTCATTTATGATATCCTCTATGTTCGTTGTATCTAGTATAGATATCCATGTTTCTTTTGACACTATGGTTACACGGATTGGTATATCCGGATCTCGATATGAGATGTTATTCCTTGGTATATGGTGTATATGGTGCAAGTATTGTTTCATTGGTTATCTTATACTTGTACAGACACCGATTCTCGGGAAGACTAGCTATCTTCTTGGGGAATCTAGTGCCATAGCATACCGTGGTTGGATCTATTATACCAGTCGGGGGTGGGGAGTATTAGTATAGATATGTGATCAATATCCCTATTGAATAAAGTACAGATTATAGAATAGTGTTGATCATGCACCACACGTATGATTAGCCAGGCTGCATTGCATCTTGCCCAAGCCGATCACACGTTAAGCTAGTACTCACACACTTAGTCATTAGTATTATTGTTTCATTGGAATATTGTTCATTATTGTATTAATTTCTAGTATTTCCTTATTGTATATATATCTCTTGTATCTATTGTACATCTTGTTAATCCACAGCTATTTATTGTTACATAGTTTTTATCATCGATTAGAACTGCTGTTAAAGATGTACTCTGCTCTTTTCCTGACTGGATATATTTTTCCAGATGACACTGAGGAGTGATACCCTACCTATTATGGACCCCAAGATATTGTGGGTTTAGATTCTGAGACCCTGGCTCGAGAGGGACTTATCCCAACTTAGACAGTTGACCCTGGAGTTGTAGCCTCGTAGTATTCTTTTGTACTGGATTTGTCTCCAGTTTTTTTTTGTATTTCTTCAAACCCATTGATGTATTATTTTAGACTCATGAGTTGTATTGTGACTATTCTATTCTTATCTGATTCGTGCTCATTTTTATCTTAGTTCTGTGATTGAGTATACTATCATTATTGGTGGTTTATTATATTGTTAGATAGATTATCTAGACAACGTTCTACCGCCGATTCTGTGGCGTAGGTTGGGCGTTGTTTCCGACTAGTATCCTTACACCGGGTGCGGGTCGTGACACGTTTTTGGTGGTGTCCCATGCAGGTCAAACTTCACAAAGTATGTGATGTCATGGTAGTGCGACAACTTAGTTGTACTACTGTGAGCCGGCGATAGGATATAGGAAATAGGCTGAGATACTCAATCACATCTAGGAAAATTCTTTTGATTCAACTATTCTCTTTTGATATTGATACTTGATCCCTTAAACTGTCCTTTCCTTGAATGTCTTATATCATGTGCCATATTGATTCTATTCCAGCTTTAGCTTTGTTTGATAGTGGTACTTTCCATAGTTTTGTATCTGTTTCTTTTGCTCTAAAGCATGGTTTGGTAACTGAGTCTTTGTTTAGGACTTGCAAGATCATTACCGGGGGAGGCATTATCCTGGTTAATGATATTTGCAAGGACCGGAGAGTTACTCTGGGAGGCCGGGAGTTAAGTGCGTGTTTACTTGTAATGCCACTTCCGAGCTACGATATTGTACTCGGGATGGATTGGTTGATTAGGTACCGTGCTAGCATAGATTGTAGAGGAGGTAGAGTTTTGTTTGGTCCGCCAGGAGAGCCAGAGTTCGAGTTTGCTAGAGGAGCTACCGAGCAGGGAGAAGGCATTATTTGTGGAGCTATGGTGGAAGACAAGGAGTTGCCACATCCGTTGATAGCAAAATTCTTGGATGCATTTCCTGAGGAATTGCCAGGATTGTCGCCAGATCGAGATATTGAATTTTTTATAGACTTGGTGCCAGGTGCAGAACCAATTTTGCAGCATTTCTATAGAGTAAACAACAACGAGCTGGTCGAGTTGAAGAAGCAGGTGGACGAATTACAGGATAAGGGGTTTATCAGATCGAGTTCTTCACCATGGGGAGCCCCGGTATTGTTTGTACCGAAGAAGGATGGATCGGTGCGCATGTTCATTGATTACAGGGCTTTGAATAATCTTACTATCAAGAATAAGTATCATTTGCCACGGATTGATGATCTATTTGATCAGTTGAGTGGTGCGAAGGTATTTTCTAAGATAGATTTGAGATCAGACTACCATCAGGTGAAGGTGAAGCCGGAGGACATACCGAAGACTGCTTTTAGAACTCGGTATGGTCAGTACGAGTTTATGGTGATGCCGTTTGGTTTAACTAATGCGCCGGCGGTATTTATGAACTTGATGAACAAAGTGTTCCACCAGTACCTTGACAAGTTCGTGGTGGTGTTCATCGACGTCATACTCATATACTCGAGGACACCGGAGGAACATGAGGAGCAATTGAGGATTGTGTTGGATGTGCTGAGGAAGGAGAAGCTATATGGGAAGTTGTCCAAGTGTGAGTTTTCCTTGGACAAGGTAGAGTTCTTGGGGCATGTTGTGACTGGTGATGGTATTTCAGTGGATCTGAAGAAGATTTTAGCAGTAGAATCTTGGAAGACTCCGAGTTCGGTAGCAGAGATCAGGAGTTTCTTGGGATTGGCAGGCTACTACAGGAAGTTTGTGCAAGATTTTTCAAGGATTGTCGAGCCAATGACCAGACTCACAAGGAAGGATATGGAGTTTATTTGGACGGAGGATTGCCAAGTTGCTTTTGAGGAGTTAAAGAAGACGTTGATGTTTGCTCCTATTTTGACGTTGCCATCAGGGTCCGGAGGTTTCACTATTTATAGTGATGCATCGGGGAAAGGTTTAGGTTGTGTTCTTCAGCAGCATGGGAAAGTGATTGCCTATGCATCCAGGCAATTGCGTCCTCATGAAAAGAACTATCCTACCCATGATTTGGAGTTAGTAGCAGTCATCTTCGCTCTGAAGTTGTGGAATATTATTTGTACGAAGAGCGTGTGGAGATCTTTACAGACCACAAAAGCTTGAAGTACGTTTTCACGCAGAAGGAGTTGAACATGAGGCAGCATCGATGGTTGGAACTGATGAAGGATTTTGATATCTTTTTGCAATATCATCCTGGGAAAGCCAATGTAGTTGCCGATGCTTTGAGCAGGTATCCGGTAGCTATGTTCTTGACACAGGATCGATATTTGTTGGAGGACTTGGAGAGCTTGGGCATTGAGATAATTGTTTCTGGGTGTGCTATGCAGATGTGGGGATTATAAATACACTCAGATTTGATGGACATGATCAAGGCAGCACAGTATGATGATGTATCTCTGAGGAGTATCAGAGCTCAGGTGAGAGCAGGATTGGAGGATGATTTCACTATTGCAAAGGATGGATCTTTGAAGCATGGAGTTAGATTATGTGTGCCTAGTAGGGATCTACGTGAGGAGGTATTACAGGAAGCACATCGCTCTCAGTATTCTATACATCCAGGTGCCAACAAGATATATCGGGATATGCGAGAGAGTGTGTGGTGGTATGGCATGAAGAAGGAAATGGCATAGTTTATATCCAGATGCTTAGTGTGCCAGCAGGTGAAAGCCGAGAGGCAGAGGCCAGGAGGTTTACTTCAGCCATTACCCATTCCAGAGTGGAAGTGGGAACACATTACTATGGATTTTGTGTCCGGACTTCTACGATCTCCAGGAGAAAAAGACGCAATTTGGGTCATTGTTGATAGGTTGACAAAGTCGGCCCACCTTTTGCCTTTCAAGGTGGGTTTGTCTACGGAGAAGCTGGCAGAGATGTATGTGAGGCAGATCGTTAGAATATATGGAGTTCCCGTCAGCATAGTCTTAGATCGGGATAGTCGTTTCACTTCTCATTTCTGGAGGAGTTTGCAGGAGAGTTTGGGTACTCAGCTCAAGTTCAGTACTGCATATCATCCCCAGACAGATGGGCAGTCAGAAAGGACTATCCAGACTCTCGAGGATATGTTATGCACTTGTGTACTAGATTTTGGTGGTTCTTGGGAGGACCATCTCCATTTGGTAGAGTTTGCTTACAACAACAGTTACCAGGCCAGTATAGAGATGTCACCTTTTGAAGCTCTATATGGTCGGAGGTGTCGTACTCCTTTGTCTTGGGACGATGTTGGAGAGAGAGTTTTGCTTGGGCCAGAGATGGTTGTGGATGCAGCAGAAAAGGTTCAGTTGATCAGAGATAGACTTCGAGTGGCGTAGGACAGACAGCGGTATTGGGCCGATGGCCATCGGAGACCTTTGGAGTTGAGGTATAGTTTAGATTTTGTTTGTGCTTGTTCTTGTTTGTTATAGATTAAAGTTCTTAAGGTGATGTTTTGTTATAGGTGGGTAGTTTGGTGTTTCTGAGGATTTCTCCGACACGAGGCACGATTCGCTTCGGTGGAGGCGAAAAGCTTAGTCCGCGATTCATCGGACCTTTCACTATTCTAGAGAGGGTCGGTGCAGTTGCTTATAGACTAGACTTGCCACCTGCATTGGAGGGAGTGCATAACGTATTTTATGTGTCGCAGTTGAGAAGATACGTGGCAGATCCTAGTCATGTATTGGATCACTCGGAGATAGAGGTGGGCCCTACTCTTAGCTATCCAGAGCAGCCAGTTGAGATTCTGGATCGAAGAGAGAAGGTGCTGAGGAACCAGACTATTACTTTGGTGCGCGTCGCATGGAGGCACCACTCTCCGGGGGAGTCTACCTGGGAGAGAGAGGATGAAATGCGAGAGCGTTATCCATATTTGTTTGTACCTTGAGGTATGTTATTTCCTAGTTATGTTCTGTTCATTATTCTTTAGTTCTGTTTGTGATTTTCTGGGGGTAGTTTTCATCTTTGAATTTCGAGGAAGAAATTATTTTAAGGAGGGTAGACTTGTCACTACCATATTTTCTAGGAAAGGATATTTTAGTCTTTTCCTATTTAATTAATTATTGTGTATGGTAAATAATTATTGTTGTATTATTTAATTATTGTTAGATGTTATTTAATTATTTGGACTTGTATTAGTGGGCCCAACTAGTTTAGTTTAGACCCATGGACCAACATGAATTAATTAGTTAGACTAGGCCCATTTAGAAAGCCCATTGTTAAGGAGATGGATTAAAATTAATTAAATCATTAGACTAGAAGCTTCCTTCCTTAATTATTTCTTCATGAGAGGCCCCAAGGGGTACATTGGATATTTCATAATTGCTTGAGGAAGGGGTAGGGGCCGGCCTATTAAAAGAGGGAGGAAAATTCTCTCTCCTCTCATTTTTATTCCAAATCTAGATCTAGAATTTTCCACTACCAATTTCTTTTCATTCCCATTCCATTTCCCTACCAAATTCATTTAAATTCCTTCCCAATTCACCATTAGAAAGTTGAGAAGCAAGGATCTAGAAGGAGGAAGCAAGGATCTACAAAGAGGAGCAAGGATCTACAATTTGGAAGCAATTTTATCTCAATTGGAGGTTTTATTGGGAATCCATCTCCCAATAGGTATAATTCAGTTTTTCCCCTTAAAATAGCTTTTAAATCTGAGATTTAATCATGGAAAATCAACCCATACGTATGTACTACCCATAGGACTTGATTTTGTGTTCATAGGAGACCCATGGAGAAAGTTATGGTGCTTTTTGTGTCAATTTTGGGGGAATTCCGAATTGACATTTTTGTGTGTGTGTCAATTGATCCTATAGATCAATTGGGCATGTGATTATGTGTTTGGGGCTAGTGTCGTGTCCACAATTGGGTACGTGTAGGTCGTATCACAATAATTTGGTGATACGTGTTGTTTTGGAGGTTTTTCCTCCGACACGGGACTTTGTACATGTCATATTTTGACACGGACACATAGATCTACATTTGACACTTTAATTTGTTCATAAATATTACTTGTAACTTGTTTGTGTCCTTCGGGGTGTAATTGGTTGTGTGTTGGACTCGTGTCGCATGCGTATCCTAGATCTAGTGGGATACGGTGTGATACTCTCCGTTTGTGTGTGTTTATATGTAGATCTAATTATTTATGCTTTAATTCTTGAATTATAATTAGTAAATATAGATGTTATATATTTATTTTAGTGTATTTATTATGTATTTTTGGTAGCCTAGAAATATGTATTATAGGTATACTAATATAATGTATAAATATATATGCAGCTTTCTTTTACATGCATTTATATATGTTACAATTTATGTTAGTAGTATAAATTATATGTAAATGTTTTATAAATATATTTAGGTGTTTAAATGAGTAATTATTTATGTGTTTAAATGAGTAATTATATTAATTTTAATTATTATATAATTAATTGTATATAAATAAATGTAATTTTATGTGTGCATTTAACCATGTTAAAATATGTACATTAGTACATAGATGTGTTTTATAGCTATTAATATTATTTACTTATTTATGTAGGATTATGTATATATAGAAGTATATATCTATTTAATTGTTTTATATATATATATATATATATATTGATTTATATATTAATATATATATATAGTTATATATTTAACTTTTGGCGACAACTGCATTAATGACAGTTTCTGTCATTAAACAGCAGCAGCAGCCGCTGTAGCTTTTTGGGTATTTAATGACAGATTCTGTCATTAAATACAGTGGGCGGGTTTTTGAACAGCAGCAGCGACAGTTTTTCTGTGACAGTTTGAACTGTCACCAATAAGTGACAGCAGTGCGTTTTACACAGCAGATTGACGACAGCGTTTTCAGTGACAGTTAGAACTGTCGCTGAAAGCCTGTTTATTGAAAATCAGTATTTTAGCACACAGTTTTTAATGATAGTTAGGCAGTTTTAGTTTATATTTTATATATTATATATATATATATATATATATATATATATATATATATGTATATATATATGTATTTATTTTGAGATATAATAGTAGTATTGTTATATTCTTAATTATATAATATTAGTTTATATATATTATATTGTGTATAAGGGTAAATACTATATCTACGTATCTTGAGTATTACTTTGTGTGGATACCAAGTTGGTTCAAAACTATGATTCCTAATTGTTGTATTTAATATTCTATATTATATACTTTATTGATTGATATATAGGTATTGTGAGGTTTACCTTGGATTCACGTATCCGAAGATACGGTATCCTAATATTTAAGGATGTAGTTTTATGACTTATATTTTAGTATTTTGATCCAAGATTTTGGTGCTAGACTTGTGCAACCTAGAAATAGATGGTTGACCTTGGTTTGACCATAGTTGACCATAGTTGACTTTAGTTGATTTTAGAGTTGATCATAGTTGACTTTTGACTTAGAATTGACTTATTGACCTAGAAGTTGACTAGTTTAACTTGTTCTCTTTTTAGGACCTTGTATTGATGTTGTATTCCATATCTAGGTCTTCGAGGCACTGAGTCAGACATCTGTGAGACTTTTCATTGGACTTCAGACGAGTACATTCTCTGATAGTTTCTCATTTATGATATCCTCTATGTTCGTTGTATCTAGTGTAGATATCCATGTTTCTCTTAACACTATGGTTACACGGATTGGTATATCCGGATCTCGTCATGAGATGTTATTCCTTGGTATATGGTGTATATGGTGCAAGTATTGTTTCATTGGTTATCTTGTACATGTACAGACACCGATTCTCGGGAAGACTAGCTATCTTCTTGGGGAATCTAGTGCCATAGCATACCGTGGTTGGATCTATTATACCAGTCGGGGGTGAGGAGTATTAGTATAGATATGTGATCAATATTCCTATTGAATAAAGTACATATTACAGAATAGTGTTGATCATTCACCGCACGTATGATTAGCCTGGCCGTATTGTATCTTGCCCAAGCCGATCATATGTTAAGCTAGTACTCACACACTTAGTCATTAGTATTATTATTTTATTGGCATATTATTCATTATTGTATTTATTTCCAGTATTTTCTTATTGTATATATATCTCTTGTATCTATTGTGCATCTTGTTTATCCACAGCTATTTACTGTTACATAGTTTTTATCATCGATTAGAACTGCTGTAAGAGATGTACTCTGCTCCTTTCCTGACTGGATATATTTTTCCAGATGACACTGAGGAGTGGTACCCTACCTATTATGTATCCCAGGATATTGTGGGTTTAGATTCTGAGACACTGGCTCAAGAGGGACTTATCCCAACTGAGACAATTGACCCTGGAGTTGTAGCCTCGTAGTATTCTTTTGTACTGGATTTGTCTCCAGCTTATTTCTGTATTTCTTCAGACTCATTGATGTATTATTTTAGACTCATGACTTGTATTGTGACTATTCTATTCTTATCTGATTCGTGCTCATTTCTATCTTAGTTCTGTGATTGAGTATACTATCATTATTGGTGGTTCATTATATTGTTAGATAGATTATCTAGACAGCGTTCTACCGCCGATTATGCGACGTAGGCTGGGCGTTGTTTCCGACTAGTACCCTTACACCGGATGCGGGTCGTGACACAAGCCAAAAAGTGTATAAGAGGAACAGACAAAAGCATAGAAAGTCGTACAGAGTGAAAAAGTCGTATAGAGGCATGCGCCAAAAAGAATAGACGCATGGTTTATTGCTGCATAGTCTTCTGGCCGCATGGACTCTGGGTCGCATGGACTCTGGGAGCATGGAGTCAGGCCTTAATGAATTTTTATGCATTCAAGGTACTATGCATCCGACTTTAGAACACATGCATAAAACCGACATGCGTCGAACAAAATGGCCGCATGTTGGAAGAGCGAATGGAGATGTGCCGCATGGAACTCCATGGTCCCAAAATAGCCTGAACTCCATGGAAAAGCTCCAGGGAAATCCGAAACTTGCTTCCTTTATAAATTTTTTATCCCAACTCTAAATTAAGTAAAAAAAGACAAAATGGTCGAAATGAAGTGCTCCACCACATAGAACAACTATTTTTCTAACATACCATATTTGAATAGATCAAAACCAAAAAAAATTCAAGGAACCCATTAAGACCCTAACTTTAAAACTCATATCTACTCAAAACAATTCACCAAAATCCAAAACTCTAAGAACTAAAATAAATGAGAACAACAAGGAGAATATTTTCCATCAAACATATTTTAATTACTACATGTATATAAAAATCCAAAAAATCCTGGCTTCACCACTTTGAGCAAGATGTACGTGCCTTGGTGGGTTAACAAACCTCTTCCTAAAACCAAGTATAGGGCTAGGGATTAGGTTTGGGCTCGGGTGAGGGAAGGAGCAAGGAAGAATAAAGGAAGAAAGAAAGTAGGAAAATGAAGAATAAGAAGGAGGAGAGAGGAATACTCATATATATACCAAGTGGGGAAATAAGGTTAGCTATAGGATTAAGTTATGACACTCTTCAAATAAATCTCAAACATCCAAAATAGGGCTTAGTAGTTCCAAAAGTGAACCGAGTCAGGTATCCATCTTACATACGGGTCCTAGTACGAGTCTATAGTAATTGCCAAATTATTCACTATTGGTCCAGGGTAGTCTTCCATAATAAACAGAAATCCAAACAAATAAAATACAACATAAATGACAGAAACCAACATGTAAAATATATGTTGAATACATTATCAGAATTTTTTTAAATATCACAAATTTAATAATACCAAATCTGGGAACGGGTGTGACATCTCTTCCCACCTTAGAAAATTTTTGTCATCGGAATTCATTAAGCTAGTCGAGCTAATCACCAAACAAGAAAACTCAAGAACCAAGCAAGAAACTCATGAACTAAGCATGAAGCTCAGGACTACAACTCATTAAGCAGGAATCTCATGATCTAGAAAACTCAAGAACCATAATCTCATGCACTACAAGATCTCATGAGCTACAACTACCTGAAAATTAATCAAACATTGAATAGATAGATAGATAAAAGCAATCAACCACATATAAGTAAATGCATAACCAATCCACACAGTCATAGAAAAAAGAAGAGCTAGAGGCATACAAATAAATATGTCTTTCGAGCAACTAAAATAGGAACTCGTCCTCGCTGGCCTATGCTGACTCCCAAAATTAAACAAGGATCAAGTCTCGAGATAAGTCGGTACCAATGACTTAGTCAAGAACATGATTATGCCCAGGACGTACCTTCCTAGTCGGGACATATGAAATACATCATGTATCACGAGATACGTAGGCAGAAGAGTGAGACGAGAAGATCATCTCCACTAGCCGAATATACGGAACCTAAAAGATATTACTGGAAGAAGCTTAAATCTCATCCTCGATTTGAACTTCCTCGGCCAACATCTGCTCTAACATGCCAAACTCTATTTGCTCACATCTCGATGCTGCCGCTATGGTCTATGCTGACCAAACTAACGTTGTCTCTGGTAAAACACCTGTGCTTGTGCAACATCGGACGCTGGGCTAACAGTTGTACTGTTAGTGCTGGATCTTGATACATAAGTGCTTCTTGAGCTGGCAGTGCCGGAAAATGCTGGTGTGGTCCTTCTTGCCTTTCATCTGTGGGCAAGTAGCTATCATGTGGTTTGAACCTCCATACCTCAAGCATCTTCCACTTGCCATCCTGCACACATCCTGAGTGTGGCCTCCCTTGCCACAATTGGTGCATCCTAATGGATTCTTCGGACGTTGTTGATGTTGTCTCGACTGTTGTTGCCAAATTAGCATTGTCTCATATGATGCCACTGGTCCTCGTAGCGCCAAATCACAAATTCGAATGTCGGTTGATGGTGCTGACATACGTATTGTTGGTCCTCCTCATATGTTCTATTCATGAGACCTTTTATGTCCTCCAGTCCTCGAAGCTAACCTCTGGATAGTAATTTCATGTCTCCTGGCTGCTATCAACACGACATTGAATGTTTGGTAGTCATGTCCTTCAACTAGTTGCAGAATCTCGAGGTAAAGCCCTTGCTGGAATTCCATAGCCCTTTCTTCCTCCATTGTCACCATAGCTGAAACAAACCTGCTCAGCCTGCAGAACTCTGCTACATATCCATCCACTGTTCTGCCGAAATTCCTGAGATCAATCAATCTCTGCTGCATCTCATAGTGCACGACTACTCTAAAATATTTGGCTTTGAACCAGATTTTGAAGTTGTCCCAAGAGATATGATGCTTCAAGACAACTTCCTCCGATGCCCACCAATCACGAGCAAGATCTTGTAGTTATAGCCGGACTTGGTTGACTTGCTCCTCTACAGGAACCTTAGTTTCTGCCATGATCGTCTTAATATCCTGAAGCTAAGAATCTGCCGTGATTGCATCCTCTGTGCCATCGAAATAGCTCGGGTTGAGTCGACAAAATCTGTATGACATCTCATAATCTTCTTCTTCATTCTCCTCCAGAGTCATTTACAGCCCTTGGTTTAACATGACATTTTCTCTTATTATCGAAGCTTCTTATGTTATTGTACTACCATCTGAAGCTAATGCGTATACATCATTCCTCTAATAATTTCTAATAGTGTCGGGGTATCAAGTACTGCTGGTATTACTATTACTATCGGGGATACTGGGATCTCTTGTACATGTTGCTCGATTACTGGCTCGACTCAAATTCGATCTTTAGAAAGTTCTGCTTCTTGCTGGTGCTCAATGTGATCTTGCTCTGCTTGTTGTCCTACGATATTTGTTGCTCCAACAGACGGGGTAAAGTGCCCCTGAAGGAAAATGACATAAGACATCAAAGGACAGGACGAGAAAGAACAATAAAGCAAACTGTTGATAGTTTAAGCTTGGTATCGAAGAAGATGAATTTCGAATATCAAAGGGAATAATTTGATTGAGACTCCTAGAATAAGACACCCCAAAAGTCTGAAAGGAGAGACAGACAAGTATGGGGCACCAATAAATCCTTGTCACGCACCAGAACCAGAATACTAGAGAGCAGGTGCATGACTCAGCCAACCACACCTTACGGAATACCAAAGTAACCAGCAATGTGCGAAGGTTTTCTAGAGAGAAGGGGGTGTATACTACAATCAAGTCACCTATGGTCCATGGACTTCTATGTCTCAATCATCAACCAAAAAAAGGAAGAATAAGCATATAAGATAAAACAGTTAGATGTCCCTGATGCTCTATCAGAATTATCAGGAAACCAGTTATACAAAATGATGAACTAGTATATTTTTAAGAGTACATAATTGTAAGTCAAGCCGCGGTCTTAATAATATACAATTATGTAAGAAAACAAATATCCAGATAAACCGGCTAACAAGTGTCATCGGCTAAATGCCAAAAATATAATACAAAATGATACTTAGAGCGGTAAAGAAGAAACCTAATCAAGTTCCTCGGCGGACAACCTTCGGGTGTGTGCCATCGGTCGAATAAAGGACAGGATCTTCGGGCTCTGCTAAACCTGGCCAGACAAAACCAACGGGATCAAAGCCCGAATAGCAAGTACCACAAAGAAGCACAAGTGAATGAGCAAAACCCAATAAAGTACATAAAATAGGAATCTGTGCCACAACTACAAGCGTAGGACCTTTCATTGAAGCAGTATGATACCTCTACAACCAAACAAGGACAAATGGTGCAGCACTACTCCGAGACAGGGTACAACTCACTAATTATGAATACGACGAAGATACAACACATCAATATAATCCAAAACACACATGCCACAATATAAACTAAGATATAGACATATACACATACTATGTAGCTTCAGTCCATGGCCTATTGTGATACATTGGCGCAACCCTACAACCAAATAAAGACAAGGGTTGAACCGTTGCACCATAATATTCCATGTCCTTAGGCTAACAGCTCATACTCATTCAATTCGGCCACTCAGTCCTACGACTTGTTATGTGGTGTCTGGGTTATCCTAGAAGAATAATGGATTATTGGAATCCTCAGATTGTGCTGATGGTGAAGTGGGATGACCGAGCCAAGAAAACATATAGCATATAGTATAAGCACCGATCCCTCGTAAGGCCACCGCACAAGTAATCATATAATAATATATAATATAGCCATATACTGCACTCTAGTATTGTAGATAATATACAGTATCCGTTGGGGGACAACATGACGCCCAAGACATATATCCTACCGATAGCTACCACGCATGATCTCGGGATTCCATTCCTCATAATGCTTCTACCCATTTAAGTTACCTAATTAACCCTACAGTTGTATAGATCTCGTGTCATGGTCACATGATCATCCTCGTAGAATGATGCACCGTAGTACGTATACGCTGGGTACAAATTCATATTATGCCCGAGGGCCAAATCTGGATTACTCCAAGCGTAATGCAATAAATCAAGTAAGCAACCTAACCTCGCTATAATCTCTGATCCACTACAGGGCATGTGCTAGAGAAATTATGTAATATCACATGTTCCGTATAATAGTAAAACATGTAATACGTAGCATATGACAAGATATGTCACACCTCAGTGCACATGTAATATATAGCACGTATGAACACATAGAAAGTAGTAAATGTATCAGCATAGATACAATCAATCGAGTCAGGATATCAGAACTATCCGCTGCTCAGATAACTATATTAATCAGGTCAAGAGTCACATAGTCATGGTACATCCAGCAAGGTTTGTCGCACTTCGGTGCACAAGTAAAATCATGTAGCACACTCGGTTCCGGCCCATCGGCAGCAGAGGAGCGCACTAGCACATGGTCGTAGTCAAGCTTTTGCGATGACCATTGAGGAGGTAGAGACAACATAAGAAGTTATTGCAGGTACTATACCAATAGCTTCATTACCGGCAATAGCATTATTTGATTCTTGAGCCACACATTCTTTCTTAACTGCTAGTTTTGTGCTACCCATAGAGTAGCCACTTCACCCCTTCGGAAGACTATAAAGATTCTTACGGGAGAAAGAATAATACCGGTTAGCGATACCTGTAGATCATGTTCGATAGTTGTGTGAAGTCAAGAGATGCGAGCCTGATTTCTAGAATTCTCCATGTCAGACTATGATGTTGTTCTTGGTATGGATTGGATGAGCGAGTACCATGCTATATTAGATTGTCAACGTGGCCGTATCATCTTCAGACCACCAGGTTACCCCGAGTTAGAATTTCTTGGGGAGCCCGAGAGAAAGGTGACCAACCTATCTTAAAGGCACACACTGTAGAAGGTGAGCCAGTATACTCGAAGATAGTATCTGAGTTTGAGGGTATATTTTTTGAGGATCTTTCAGGCCTGCCACCTGATCAGAATATAGAGTTTACCATAGAGTTGACTCCAGGAGATGAGCCAGTTACTTCCCATGTGTAAAGATTAGCACTGAAGGAGTTGGTTGAGCTAAAGGTACAAGTAGATGACCTCTTAGCTAAGGGTTTTATTTGAGCTAGTATTACACCATGGGGAGCACTGATCTTATTTATGCCAAAGAAGGACGGGTCAGTACGCTTGTGCATTAATTATAGAGCACTGAATGCTATAACAATAAAATACAAGTACCCTTTGCCGCATATCGATGATTTATTTGATCAGTTGAGAAGCGCATGTGTGTTTTAAAAGATCGATCTCAGATCATGATACCATCAGATTCAGGTTTGGAAGGAGGATATTTTGAAGACAGTTTTTGCGATGAATATGAGCACTACTAGTTTTTAATTATGTTGTTTGGTTTGACCAACGTGCCAATCGTGTTTATGATTCTGATGAACAAGGTGTTCCACCAGTACTTGGAGAAATTCAATGTAGTGTTTATCGACAATATCTTAGTATACTCCAAGAGTCACGAGGAGCACAAGGAGCATCTCAGGATCGTGCTAGAGATACTGAGGCAAGAGAGGCTATATACCAAGCTTAGCAAGTATGGGTTATGTATGCATAGGGTACCTTTACTTGGTCACATAATTACTGGGGAAGGACTATCTGTTGACCTAGAGAAGATCGCCACAATGGAGACATGGCTCACCCCTACATCTGTTGCAAAAGTTAGAAGTTTCCTTGGACTTGTCGGGTGTTACTGAAGGTTCGTCGAAAGCTTCTTAAGGATCACTGTGCCAATGACATGATTAACGCATAAGGGTAAGGAGTTTATTTGGACTAAGATGTGTCAGGCAACTTTTGATTAGTTAAAGAAACAACAACACCAATTTTGACACTTTCTTCTAGATCGGGAGGATTTTTAGTGTACAATAATTTATATGGGAGTGGACTGGGATATGTTCTGATACAACATGGTAAGGTTATAGCTTACGCTTCGAGACAACTGAGGGATCATAAGAATAACTACCCGACGCATGATCTAGAACTAACTGTAGTAATATTTGTACTAAAGCTTTGGAGGCATTACCTTTATGGAGAGTGGGTTTAGATTTATACTGATTATAAAAGTCTAAAGTATGTATTCACTCAGAAGGAGCTCAATATGAGACAGAGACATTGGCTGGAGTTGATAACCAATTTTGATATCGAGTTATAGTACCATCCTGACAAGGCGAACGTTGTAGCTGATGCACTGAGCAGGAAGCCCGTGGCTTACATCTTGACGACTCAACTCTAATTGTTGGAGAATCTTCAGGAGCTTGGGATACAGGTATTTTACAAAGCATGGATGGACAATTGGCAAATCTTGAGGTATAGTCTTCATTGGTAGAGAGGATCAAGGTAGCCTTGCCTATAAATATGAAATTTCAGAGACTTCGAGAGAGGACAAAGGCGGGTATGCAGACAGGACATCGAATTCATAAGGACGGTACATTAAGGTATGGATATCGCCTATACGTATTGAATAGTGAGTTATCCTAAGAGTTGATGACTGAAGCGCACAGTTCAAACTACTCTATTCATCCAGGAGGTACGAAGATGTACCAAGATTTGAGGCAGCATTACTGGTGGCATAGAATGAAACGAGAAATTGTGCAATTCGTGGCAAAATATTTGGTATGTCTTCAGGTCAACACCGAACATCAGAGGACTGCAGGACTGTTACAACCGCTTATCATTTTTGAGTGGAAGAGGGAATACATCATTATAGACTTTGTCACGGGATTTTCGAGGAGCCCCAGCAAAAATGATGCAGTATGGGTTATCATGGGCTGACTCAGCAAGTTTTCATATTTCTTGCCTTTCATTGGGCAGTCCACGGAGATGCTAGCTGACATATAAATATGACAAATTATGAAAGCATGGAGTACCTGTTAATATAGTATCTGATAGAGATTCAAGATTCACCTCTCATTTCTGGCAGAGTATGCAGGAGAGTTTGTGGACTCGTCTCATGTTCAGTACTACCTATCACCCACAGACTGATGGCCAGTCAGAATACATAATTCAGATACATGATGATATGTTAAAAGCTTGTATGCTAGATTTTAGAGGATCTTGGGAAGTCCACTTGCATCTGGTGGAATTCTCATACAACAATAGCTACTAAGCAAGCATACATATGGCACATTTTGAGGCAATATATAGAAGAAAGTGTAGGTCTCCTATATATTGGAGTGTCATGGGAGAGCGTCAGATACTGAGGCCAGAGTTAGTGACACAAACAGTAAAGAAGGTGAAGCATACACAGAGCTATCTCCGTGTAGCACAAGACAGATAGAAATATTGGGCAGATGTATACCACTGACCTTTGGAGTTCAAGAAAGGCAACAATATATTTTTGAGGATATCGCCTACTCGTAGTAGCATTAGATTTGGGAGTAGAGGCAAACTGAATCTGAGGTATATCGGGCATTTTGATATCTTGGAGTGAGTTGGCGATGTGGCTTATCGTCTTGCATTACCTCCGTTATTAGAAGATGTGCATGACGTATTCTACGTATCAAAGTTGAGGACATATGTGACTGATCCTAGTCATGTGATCGATCATTCATATATCATAGTAGGGCCGAATCTGTTTTAAGAGGAGCAGCCAGTTGAGATTCTAGAGACCAGTGAGAAAGTTTTACGAGGGCAGATTATTAGACTAGTCCGGGTTACATGAAAGCATCATTTATCGGACGAATCTGCTTGGATGTGTAAGGATTCTATGTGGGAGCGTTTCCCTCACTTGTTTAAATATTTAAGAAAAAACTTATGTACCACGTTTAGTTTATGGGGCATTTTTTGTTTTTAGTTTTTGTACCTGTTGTTGTCTGATAAAATAAACGAAAGATATGGAAACGAGGCTTTATACGAAAACCCACTCTTTATGTTTACAAATAAGCAGTACAATTAAACCTATATGAGGATGTCAAGTACAATTTTTTAATCTGGGTAAATATTGCTATAGGAGTCTGATCTGCAGTCGATCACTTTGTCCCTTGGACCACACGATGATGAAGAAGTGCCGTAGAAGACAGAAAGCAGCTTCAAAGGTTGCTAAAGAGAGTGGATGCTCGATGCCAAATTCGTCGATCACTACTCTTTGCCTGAGCTCTGGATTCTTCTCTCTCTCTCGGCCGTTTTCTCTCCTCGATCTGATACTCTATTTTTTTGACCTTTTTTTGTCGACCCTTTACCTCTGTCAATAGAGGTCTCTATTTATAGAGTTTTAGTGACAGTGACCACTCAGTCGGTGTAGAAACCGAGTAGTGGAAAGTACAGCACCCTTTTAAATGATGGTTACAATAACCATTGCCTACGTATAGATGACCTTTTGAATGAGCGTATGACGCGTGTCAAACTAAGGGACAAGGCGTATAACTGCTGCGAAGATCACGACATAGAAGCAACGTAGGTAGTTATCCTTTGTGTAGAAGAGGTTGGCGTAGAAGCCAATAACTGTCACCATGGCGTAGAAGCCAAGTAGGCATAGAAGTCGAGTAGGCGTAGAAGCCGAGTGGGCGTAGAAGCTGAGTGGGCATAGAGGCCGAGTGGGCATAGAGGCCGAGTGGGAGTAAAAGCCGAGATGATGTGGACATTTTAGCCGAAATTACAGCTTTTGGAGATATAATCAAATCTCTTGCATTAAATGCAGAGATCTGCCCCTATCCTGCTCATTAAATACAGAGGCGTGTCGTGAAGATTTGCCATCATTTTGCGTATTAAATACAGATACGCGCCTCGAATCCTGTACGAAGAGTAACTACTGACGTGGCAGTCTGTTTGTCTTCTGCGTAGCGTAAGAAGCTCACGTCTGCCTGTGTAAAACTGGGCGGCGTATCCCTTTGTATGCGTAAAAGCAGTTTACGCAAATGGGATGTCACTAAAAGACGATTCGGTGATATTTAATCAAATCTCCTGCATTAAATGCAGAGATCCGCCATTATCCTGTGCATTAAATGCAGAGGCATGTTTTGAAGGTCTGCCTCCCTTTTTGTGCATTAAATGTAGAGACGTGCCTCGAGTTCTGTCATCACTCTGCGCATTAAATGCAGAGACGTGCCTCGAGCCCTGTATGAAGAGCAGCTTTTGACGTGGTAGGCTGTTTGTCTTCTGTGGAGCGTAAACAGCTCACATCTGCCTATGTAAAACTAGGTAGCGTATTCCTTTGTATACGTAAAAGCGGTTTACGCCAAGGAAATGGCAGTAAATGACAGCCTGTGTTGCAGTACCGCACCATCATTATAGTCGTCGCCTGGGTAGTCGTGCAGTACTCTTTGTCAGGAGTCCAGACGTCAGGTTCATTATATGATCTGACAGGTTCATTTTAAAGAATACGAAGTGTTCCTCGTACACTTCAATGCTGCATTGAAAGTGGATGAGTTCTACGCCATAAAGGCGATGTAGCACCCTTTTTACGCAGAAGCAGCTTGGACATACTGCATTACGCGGATGGTCCTTGAGCCTATATTTTACGCTGTGCTTAGCGAAAAAACTCCGTTTGCACGTCGGTGGCTCTGAGGTCCTCTGTTTATGCTTGTCACTACCACGTTCCGAAAACAGAGATATTTTTGACTTTTTATAATATTTAATATTATTATAGTTACAATTAAATAATTGCATGATAGTATATTTAATTTAAATAATTATGTGATGTGTAATTAAATATAGTATTATATGCAGTGTTTATTTATTTTTTAAGCTAGTAGACCTGACCTAGAAGCCTAGTAGATAAACACCTGTCGGAATTGTAGAATTTTTGTATTTAATTATTTAGTTAGAATTTAATTCTTGGAGTTTGTAATTAATTATCGTATTTTATTTAATATTTTTGTGCATTGCCTTTGCTTCGATATTTGGAGCACTACCCTGACTTTTGTCTTCCAACAAATTTCACAATCTTTTCCTAGACATGCCCGCCTTCCATTCTGCTATTTTTGTAACTCATAATTATGCTCTCTGTGCATTATTTCTAGCCGCACAAAAATCGTCGCGGACGTTATTTAATAAATTCCTATTTTTGTATCGTTGTGCGTTCCAATCGAAATTGGGGACAATCTTGACCTATTTTTCGTGCGGCCCAAATTAGGGTAATATTCTGTTCTGAGTCTTCTTCATTATTGGTATTGATGACCTGACCTGATTTTGGCCCATGTACTCCTAATTAATTTTTGAACACAACTTGCATTTATTTCTAATTAAATTGAGGATACTATTTAAACCAATTCTGAAAATCCTAATTTAATTCCAGCGCCCTACTTTTTGAGCCCACACCAAACTTACAGCGCCCCCTGACCCTACAAAACACCAGACAACGAATCGCCCGCCAAATTTCTGTCATTTTATGTGTCTGTGCAAATACCCAAATTTAAAGGGGCTAATTTGCAAATTGGCATTTTGGTGTCAACACCCATTTCTTAAAACCAATGAGGGAGCCCTATTAATTTTTAATTAAATCTTACCCTCATTCCTACATGAATTATTTCTTCCTCTTGACAAATCTGGACCACTCATTCTCTGGGTCCATCCTCACCATTAGATTCACACACCCTCTCTTTATTTAATGTCCCATCAAACCCTAATCCCTAGAAAACCTAGGTAGCCTCCTCACAAACCCCCACATTCCTCTCTCCAATGTAGCCTCCTTCCTTCCAAATTTCTTTTCTCCTCTTCTTCTCTTTTCTTTTCTTCTTCTCTTCCTTCTCCTTCTTCCTTTCTCCTTCTTCTTTATTTTTCATTTGTATTCAAATTAAAAAAAAGGGGGAAACTGGAAGTACTGTTCACCGAGCCTACACAGTTCCCCGACCGGCGCTGCCCCTCCGGTCCGGCGGCCGCTGCAGTCCCCCATCCCCTCCGGCGGGCGAGCCAGCCAGCCCCGACCACCCGGCGGTCTTGCTCCCTGCTCCGGCGGACTCCCAACTCCCTCCGGTCGAGCTCCCCGACCCAACCGAGACCCTGCTCCTCCCCACAGTTCCTCCGGCGGCCCACTGTACCCAGGCCGACCCGCCGCCTGCTGTGCCCGGCCAACTCCGGCCCCCGACTTCTCTCCCCTGCTGTGTACAGCCGGCCCCGCTACCTCCATCATCCAACCACCCAGGCCGACTCCCTCCGGGCGGCCGCGTCTCCCACTCCGGCTACTCCTCTCCCATCTCCTCCTCTGCCTCCTCTCTTCCTCCTCCCTGCTGTGTTATCCACTACCACCATCAGCGACTCCGGCGAGACTCCCCAACTTCCCGAGCTCCTCCTCACTGTACTCCGGCGACCGAGCTTCCCCTCCGGCCCGGCCATTTTTCGGCCAGCCCGCTGTGAGTTCCTTCTCCCCCTCTTTCCTTCTTTATGTATATATATATATATATATATATATTTATAGCTAATGTATATGTATTGTATGTATAATTAATGTGTAGACATATACGCATATACGTATGAGCATATATTAATATATATATGTATAGCATTGATCTAATTAATGTTTTAAATACATGAATATGTATAGCATTTATTTATTTAATATTTAAACACATAATGTATAGTATATATATAATGCATTAGTATGTTAATGTAATTAATGTATTAGTATGGTTAATGTAATATATTGATAAATTAATTAATGTGTATAATTAATGATGATATGTATATATATATGTACATGTATATATTAAAATATGATTTATATATATATATATATATACGTATTCTAGTATGTATGATTAAATTGATATATATATATATATATATATATATATATATATATATATATATATATATATATATTGTATATATATATATATATATATATATATTGGTTATTTTATATATATGAGATATCTAGTAAATAAAAAGCATATGCTAGTACAAACTAAATTCATATATTAGTATATTTAAGAATAATGTTGACAATATATATATATGTATGTACTTTTGCACATATATGATATGTACGCATTTTGACATATGTTAATTATATATGTACGTATTTTGAAAAATGTACAACTATAGCAAGTAATTTATATTGGTATATATATTTAGATATATATAAATTATGTTAAATTTTTTATTATGTATACAAATATAAATATGTATTGTATTCCTTTCCATGAACTATGTTTATATAGATTTACATACAAGTATTATTTATTATGTTTATATATATACAAGTATTATTTATTTAAAGTATATATTTTTACATATATCTATTATTGTAATGGATGGAAATTTTATATATTAGTTAATGAGATATTTATTTAAATATGTATCCCTACTAGATGACCCTAGTTGACTAGTGTCCTGCCTGGCATGGCCCTGAGGCCAGTGTTTATAGACTGTGTGTTAGGGTAGCACCTGATACAAGTGTTATTGTGATATGTTTTTAGGACTGTTGCTTCACCCAGTAGATACTTTGGAACATGACATCAATAATTACCAGCTAAGGACCCAAGGCAAGTACATTCTCTGATAATTTCCAATTCCTTGATAATTTCTATAAGTTCAAAACTCATGAAATGTTACATCTGAATCCTTGACACTGTGTTACACGGACTGGTATAGCTTGGATCTGCAGTCATGAGATGTTACCTTGATTATCGTTTGACATTGTATACGACATATATATTAGACATCGTACATGATAGATTGGACTTGCTCGTGTATCGTGATGTGTCATGATTGGATCCACAGTACTAGTTGGGGGCGGGGAAGTAGTTAGTAAGAAATGTGATCATAACCTCTTATTGTAGTGTAGAACAATGTAGTGTTAATCATGGTCTTCACCCATGATTAGCCTGGCCCTATAGCTATCGTACATGTTCCCAAGCCGATCACATTTTAAAACTACTATTTCAAACACTTAGAATAGATTACAGTTCCCTATTTTAAATCATATACTACATCACCCATATATGATACTGTTCCTTGTTCTTTTTATTTCATGCATGCACTGACTGTATCATATTGCCTATTGCCTGTCTCTTTATATTGCTTGTCTCTCTTTAATTGCCATTGCATTTATTTCACTATTTTCTCAGTAGCTAGCATCACATGTTTATTACTTTATAGTCCTTATCAATTTAATGGAACTGTTATTTGAGATTTGTACTTTGCTCCTTCCTGACTGGGAATATTTTTCCAGACTATGCCTTAGAGGACCGCTATCCGACACTTTATGGACCATATGGTGAGTAGCTGCAGACTTGGTAGATTAGTTGTGATTCCGGGAGGCCTAGCCGGAAATTACTATATTTTGTTAGTTCTTTAAGTAGACTATTTTGTACCGGATTTGTCTTTGGCATTTTTTGATGACTTGGATATTGTTGAGTTAAGTTATTACTTTAGACTTGTGTTGTATTTAATTTTGTTTCGCTATCTTATCGTGCTGAAATCCTGTGATTGAGTATGTGTTCATTTTATTGTGTCATCCGTGCCTCCTTATGGAGATTGGATGCTTGTGTGAGATTGGCTAGATAGTATCAAGACCTTGACAGCGTTCTACCGTCGATGCTGCGGCATAGGCTGGACGTACTCGCGTACTCGTGCCCCAATTCCGGGTGCGGGTCATGACACATTTTTAGTGGTGGCCCATGCAGGTCAGACATCGCGAGTTGTGCGATATCGTAGTAGTGTGGCATCTTTGTTACACTATTGCGTGCCTACGATAGGATCTAGGACAAAGGATACTAGGACGAGAGCGAATACTCAATCACAATTCCTTGAGAGATTCCTGGGATGACCCTTGAGAATCTCATTATAAATTCCAATTTAAATCCTTCCCCTTATTTTTGTCCGTTCTCACTTGTTGATATTGAGTTTTATTCTTGTTGACCAGTTGTTAAATTTAATTCTTGGTATCATTGTTGAGTTTTGATTTCATATCGAGATAAATTTTACGGACTGAACTTTACGGTATTATCTGATGACATATGTTGATGAGGACAGTGAAAAAGGTAAAATGTCTACTTTGGTTATGGAACCTAAGAGTTTATCGCAGCCATATTAGCTGTCATGACGAGAACGTAGGAACCTGACTTGGATGTACATACTTTAGTTATAAAATTTAGAATTTCTCGCAGCTATACCGGTTGGCGTGGCAAAGATTCTAGATGACATGATTATAGAGTGTCATACCTTAGTTATGGAACCTGTCGTTTATCGCATCTATGCTTACTGGCGTGGCGAGGATTCTGAGTGTCATGATTTTAGACAGACGTGTATGATTATCAGGTTGTATCTAATGGTTCTTAAAGTATCATCTCAATACTTATCTATTTCTGTTATACAAGACTTTATTCTATCGTTTCTTTTGGTTGCTAGCAGTAGAAACACCTTCAGTCCTCAATCCAGACTTTTTGAGTTCCTATTCTTGGAGGATTCCTTATTAAGTATGATAATTAGTGACCTGTAATTATGTCTGTGTCTTGAGTATTAGTATTGACTTAGTGTTGCTAGTGAGTTGTAAGTGTTTCCTAGTTGGACATGTGAGCAGTAGGCTTTAATCTAGAGTTAGCCCTTAGCATAGTACCTTGTAACAATGGTTCTGGGATAAGTGTCATTAGAGACTGAGAGTAGAAGGAGAGTATAGAGTATCAGTGATAGTTCTCAGAGTTAGTATCAGAGCCAGTATACCCGTCCTGGATGATTATGTAATTAAGTGATCTATGTAAATAATTAAGTATCAAAGAATTATATTAAAGATTAATGGAGCATGATGTTCAATTTGATGATTGATTACTTGGGTGTGTCAAGGGTAAAGAAATGTATATACATAAAGGGTATTAATGAGTGTGCCATGGGTAGAGGAATATCAAGATTAATCATGAAAGGTATGAAGTGTATCACAGATTAGTGTAACAGTCTGTAAAAGATTAAAAGAAAAATACATATACATCAATCGAGATGAGGAGCCATATACTTGCCCATGAGAGTAAAGAGAAACAGGTGTATTATAAAAGGTGCGAATAATTGTGAGTTCTAATAAGTTCGATGAGATAATCTAATGATGAAGCTAGTGTTACCATACCAATAGTGCTAGTGATTCTATATCAAAGATTTGTTGAGCAAGGTGCTAATGACAGTAAGAACTTCGTGTGGTGATAATTAGAATGGTGTACCAGTTAATATAGATAGAAAGTCATTGGAGAAAATATGTGTGATGATAACTTTAATTATTGGAAGTAATATTGCAAGTAATCCGGGCAGTACAAATTTAAGAACACAGTTGAGAATTGTAGACCATTGGTATATTGTGTGCACCTTGAGTATTAGAGACTGTGAGTATTATATGTATACTTGTGGATTTAAATTTATAATTTGAAGAGTGGAAATGAATTTCAATTTTTAAAGTTTTTGAGGAGTTAAGATTTTATGTTATTAAAGTTTTTGAGGATTAAAATTCAATTCAATAAACATAGTCAAAGCTATAAAGATTTTTGGAAGTGATTAAAATTTTATTTCAAAGTTGAATATTTGACTTTTGAGAAAAGTATATGCATTTTATTTTAAATTATTCGAGAAGTAAATTTTGATAATTTTATTTTGAGGATAAAATTTTATGGTGGATAAGAAATATATACTAGTATATGAGTGAATGAAGTGCATATATAAGGATCTGTTGGCTGTGCATGCTTGAGATGGCACTGCAAACAGACTTGGGTGTCCATTTAGAGTTGTATTAGAAGGAGCAATACTTAGTGTGCTGTGTTGCACTTGGCGTGGACTTGGGTGATAAGAACAACTAGTATGAACAATTGTAGTAGGTAAGAGAGCTAGCAGTAGATGTGCTTGTAGTAGAAATAGTGGTCCCTAAAAGGATAAGGGTATCAAACTTGCATCATTAAACCTATGGTTGTGTTAGAAGGCTATGTTCTATTCTTTCCTTCCTTCTGTCCCTCTCTATTTGATTGATTGATTGATTCCTTAGTACAATAGTTGTGTGCATGATTTCCTTGTTATAATATAGTTAGTTGTACACCCTGATACAGAGACTGCAATACCATGACAAAAGACACCATGATCGTACATATTCCCCTTAGGTTGCATGTTGTATGATTAGACCAGGATTATTGGGGTTTGACCATGACGAAATTTATGAAGGAGTTATGACTTGACAAGAAAGGCAAGATGATTAAAATTCGAGGATAAATATCGATTTAAATAAAGGGCCAAGAATTTAACATGGCATAATTGGTGGTTTATTAATTCCAGGAAGATTATGATGTGATTAAATTGGTTATAAAAATTTTGAAAATTTGGGAGACTATCATTATATTTATTTGGTTACAAGTTTTGAATTTTAGAATTTTATAGTTGGATGTCGCATTGGAGAACCCTTAAGTATCGCATTGTTAAGTATTTTGAGGAAAGAGGAAATCGAGGAAAAAAAAAATTTGATGGATAAATGTTTGAATTTAAACTTTTTGGACGAGATTACATTTTATATATGTGCATTGATTAAAATCAAATTTGAGGAGTGGATATTAAATTCTGAGTATTGAATTATTAACTCAAAACTTTCAAGGAAAAAATTTTTAAAAAAAAAAGGACTTTTATTTTATTTCGAGAATTTTTTGGAATGCAATAATTTCAGAATTTTTGAAAATTGTGAAAGGACATTGGAGATTATTACCTGATTTCGTGATTTATGAATTTAAACTTTGAGGGAAAATAGTAATGTGTATGAATAAACGCTACTTTGAGGATTTTGAATTTCGAGGACGAAATTCTTTTAAGGAGGGTAGACTTGTCACTACCACGTTCCGAAAATAGGGGTATTTTTGACTTTTTATAATATTTAATATTATTGTAGTTACAATTAAATAATTGCATGATAGTATATTTAATTTAAATAATTATGTGATGTATAATTAAATATAGTATTATATGAAGTGTTTATTTATTTTTTAAGCTAGTAGACTTGACCTAGAAGCCTAGTAGATGAACACCTGTCGGAATTGTAGAATTTTTGTATTTAATTATTTAGTTAGAATTTAATTCTTGGAGTTTGTAATTAATTACCGTATTTTATTTAATATTTTTGCGCGTTGCCTTTGCTTCGATATTTGGAGCACTATCCTGACTTTTGTCTTCCAACAAATTTCACAATCTTGCCCTAGACATGCCCGCCTTCCATTCTGCTATTTTTGCAACTCATAATTATGCTCTCTGTGCATTATTTCTAGCCGCACAAAAATCGTCGCGGACGTTATTTAATAAATTCCTATTTTTGAATCGTTGTGCGTTCCAATCGAAATTGGGGACAATCTTGACCTATTTTTTGTGCGGCCCAAATTAGGGTAATATTCTGTTTTGAGTCTTCTTCATTATTGGTATTGATGACCTGACCTAATTTTGGCCCATGTACTCCTAATTAATTTTTGAACACAACTTGCATTTATTTCTAATTAAATTGAGGATACTATTTAAACCAATTCTGAAAATCCTAATTTAATTCCAGCGCCCGGCTTTTTGAGCCCACACCAAACTTACAGCGCCCCCTGACCCTACAAAACACCAGACACCGAATCGCTCGCCAAATTTTTGTCATTTTATGTGTTTGTGCAAATACCCAAATTTAAAGGGGCTAATTTGTAAATTGGCATTTTGGTGTCAACACCCATTTGTTAAAACCAATGAGGGAGCCCTATTAATTTTTAATTAAACCTCACCCTCATTCCTACATGAATTATTTTTTCCTCTTGACAAATCTGGACCACTCATTCTATGGGTCCATCCTCACCATTAGATTCACACACCCTCTCTTTATTTAATGTCCCATCAAACCCTAATCCCTAGAAAACCTAGGTAGCCTCCTCACAAACCCCCACATTCCTCTCTCCAACGTAGCCTCCTTCCTTCCAAATTTCTTTTCTCCTCTTCTTCTCTTTTCTTTTCTTCTTCTCTTCCTTCTCCTTCTTCCTTTCACCTTCTTCTTTATTTTTCATTTGTATTCAAATTGAAAAAAAGGGGGAAATTGGAAGTACTGTTCACCGAGCATGCACAGTTCCCCGACCGGCGCTGCCCCTCCGGTCCGGCGGCCGCTGCAGTCCCCCATCCCTTCCGGCGGGCGAGCCAGCCAGCCCCGACCACCCGGCAGTCTTGCTCCCTGCTCCGGCGGACTCCCAACTCCCTCCGGTCGAGCTCCCCGACCCAACCGAGACCCTGCTCCTCCCCACAGTTCCACCGGCGACCCACTGCACCCAGGCCGACCCGCCGCCTGCTGTGCCCGGCCAACTCCGGCCCCCGATTTCTCTCCTCTGCTGTGTACAGCCGGCCCCGCTACCTCCATCATCCAACCACCCAGGCCGACTCCCTCCGGGCGGCCGAGTCTCCCACTCCGGCTACTCCTCTCCCATCTCCTCCTCCGCCTCCTCTCTTCCTCCTCCCTGCTGTGTTTTCCACCACCACCATCAGCGACTCCGGCGTGACTCCCCAACTTTCCGAGCTCCTCCTTCCTGTACTCCGGCGACCGAGCTTCCCCTCCGGCCCGGCCATTTTCCGGCCAGCCCGCTGTGAGTTCCTTCTCCCCCTTTTTCCTTCTTTATATATATATATATATATATATATATATATATATATATATATATATATATATATATATATATTTATAGCTAATGTATATGTATTGTATGTATAATTAATGTGTGGACATATACGCATATACGTATGAGCATATATTAATATATATATATAGCATTGATCTAATTAATGTTTTAAATACATGAATATGTATAGCATTTATTTATTTAATATTTAAACACATAATGTATAGTATATATATAATGCATTAGTATGTTAATGTAATTAATGTATTAGTATGGTTAATGTAATGTATTGATAAATTAATTAATGTGTATAATTAATGATGATATGTATATATATATGTACATGTATATATTAAAATATGATTTATATATATATATATATATATACGTATTCTAGTATGTATGATTAAATTGATATATATATATATATATATATATATATATATATATATATATTGTATATATATATATATTGGTTATTTTATATATATGAGATATCTAGTAAATAAAAAGCATATGCTAGTACAAACTAAATTCATATATTAGTATGTTTAAGAATGATGTTGACAATATATATATATGTATGTACTTTTGCACATATATGATATGTACGCATTTTGACATATGTTAATTATATATGTAAGTATTTTGGAAAATGTACAACTATAGCAAGTAATTTATATTGGTATATATATTTAGATATATATATATTATGTTAAATTCTTTAGTATGTATACAAATATAAATATGTATTGTATTCCTTTCCATGAACTATGTTTATATAGATATACATACAAGTATTATTTATTATGTTTATATATATACAAGTATTATTTATTTTAAAGTATATATTTTTACATATATCTATTATTGTAATAGATGGAAATTTTATATATTAGTTAATGAGATGTTTATTTAAATATGTATCCCTACTAGATGACCCTAGTTGACTAGTGCCCTGCTTGGCATGGCCCTGAGGCCAGTGTTTATAGACTGTGTGTTAGGGTAGAACCTGATACAAGTGTTATTGTGATATATTTTTAGGACTGTTGCTTCACATAGGGGATACTCTGGAATAGGACATCAATAATTACCAGCTAAGGATCCGAGGCAAGTACATTCTCTGATAATTTCTAATTTCTTGATAATTTTTATAAGTTCAAAAATCATGAAATATTACATCTGAATCCTTGACACTGTGTTACACGGACTGGTATAGCTTGGATCTGCAGTCATGAGATGTTACCTTGATTATCGTTTGACATTATACACGACATGTATATTAGACATCGTACATGATAGATTGGACTTGCTCGTGTATCGTGACGTGTCATGATTGGATCCACAGTACTAGTTGGGGGAGGGGAAGTAGTTAGTAAGAAATGTGATCATAATCTCTTATTGTAGTGTAGAACAATGTAAGTGTTAATCATGCTCTTCACCCATGATTAGCCAGGCCCTATAGCTATCGTATATGTTCCCAAGCCGATCATATTTTGAAACTACTATTTCAAACACTTAGAATAGACTACAGTTCCCTATTTTAAATCATATACTACATCACCCGTATATGATACTGTTCCTTGTTCTTTTCATTTTATGCATGCACTGACTGTATCATATTGCCTATTGCCTGTCTCTTTATATTGCCTGTCTCTCTTTAATTGCCATTGCATTTATTTCACTGTTTTCTCAGTAGCTAGCATCACATGTTTATTACTTTATAGTCCTTATCAATTTAATGGAACTGTTATTTGAGATTTGTACTTTGCTCCTTCCTGACTGGAAACATTTTTCCAGACTATGCCTTAGAGGACCGCTGTCCGACACTTTATGGACCATATGGTGAGTAGCGGCAGACTTGGTAGATTAGTTGTGATTCTGGGAGGCAGACAAACTAGCTGCCGTCCGAGATTAAGTTGGGTGAAATATCTCAACTCAATCTGTCACGACGCTGGACGCAGAAAAGCAGATTGACCCTGCTTTCCTATATTGGAGGATGGGTCTAGGCCCATTTTGTATCCTTCCGCCGTTGATCATTTCATGTTAGTCAGTTTGCGGGAACTGACTGACTACTGGAGAAGATGGATGAAGAATTCCGCCCATGCGCGAACCTGGCAGAACAGATTCTGGGCGAGATCTTCAGACGACGATGAGGAAGTCCTTTGTAGACGGGATTTTCCTCATATGTAATCATGTTTTAATAAAATTGTCTTCTTCTGTGCATATGATCATCTTGCCATATATTTTTGCTGTGAAGTCTGAATATGTGTAGCTTCGACACGTCTGGTAATTTTACGCCGACTCTGTTAGAAAGAGTGCTAGGTTCTGTCCTGTCTTTTACGCATAACTTAAGGATGCACAGAAAGTCGCTTTAGCATTCGAGTATTCGAACTGTCCTGCTGTTAGGAATGAGGAACCGCATAGAATTCTGAACTGTCACTTCTGATAAACAAAATTTTTGTTCAGACCATCATCTTCAAGAATGATTTCTCAAAAATCCTTTGGAACAGGGCGAGAAATGGCTGTCAAAAACTGAGTCACCATCTTGAACTGTAGACAAAATATTCAGACTGGATTCTGGATGAACTTCCAATCGACCCAAGAAGAAGAGTAATTTTCAATGTTGAACTCTGTACGCTTCGGGTACTTTGGATATTTTGAGGTCAAGAAGGAGTATTTTCTATGTGAACCCTTGCAATTGACCGCCTTGAGAATCGTTCAGATGTACTGTACTCTGGCTTGCGTATTTTTTAGATATGCGGAAAGTCATAGATCTGTAACTGTAGATGAGCATAAAATCATAAGTTCGTAGCCTCTCGAGCGTAAAGGCTGCTGAACATGAGAGCATTCGGGCGTAGAACTGTAGATTTGTAGCTTCTGAAAAGGAAATCTTTCGAGCGTGAAACTGTGATCTGTTGCCTCTGAGCGTAAAAGCCACCGAGCGTGAAATCATAGATTTGTAGCTACTGAGCGTGAAGTCGTAGGTTTGTAGCCTCTCGAGCGTAAAAGCTACCGAGCATAAAAGCATCCGGGCGTAAAACTATAGACTTGTAGCCTGTGAGCGTAAAACTGTAGATCTGTAGCTGTCGAGCGTAGAAAAGCTCCTTATCGTAAAAACTACGAATCTGCTTCGTAGGAAAAATTTTCGAACGCTGACTGTCCGCCTTCTCTGAGTAATAGGCTGACGTAGTACCCAATCATAACCTAATGTTAATTATGATATTTGGTTCAGGATTCGAGGAGTCTATCTGAACTCTATATATACCCCAAGTTTCTGAGGGAAAAACTTTTCATCCGTCTTCTAAGAAAGAAAGCCTTCGACTGTTCGAGTTCTTCTTTGTTTCTTCTCCGAGTCTTCAAAGTTTCCAGTAATGGCCTCGAAACAACTCTCCTCCTCTAAGGGAAAGAAGGTTGATTCTTCTTCTCGCTCTTCTGCTCAAGCGAGAGCGTCTTCGGTCGGGCAAGGCGAGCTTCATTCTGAGCGAATTGTCCCGACGACGAGTAGTGCACCCGGCCTTAAAGGTAGAGCTTTTGGGACGAAAAAGAACGACTGAAAATCCTTCGTAGCCTCTCGAGCGTAAAAGCTGCTGAACATGAGAGCATTCGGGCGTAGAACTGTAGATTTGTAGCTTCTGAAAAGGAAATCTTTCGAGCGTGAAACTGTGGTTCTGTTGCCTCTGAGCGTAAAAGCCACCGAGCGTGAAATCATAGATTTGTAGCTGCTGAGCGTGAAGTCATAGGTTTGTAGCCTCTCGAGCGTAAAAGCTACCGAGCATAAAAGTATCCGGGCGTAAAACTATAGACTTGTAGCCTGTGAGCGTAAAACCGTAGATCTGTAGCTGTCGAGCGTAGAAAAGCTCCTTAGCGTAAAAACTACGAATCTGCTTCGTACGAAAACTTTTTGAACGCTGACTGTCCGCCTTCTCTGAGTAATAGGCTGACGTAGTACCCAATCATAACTGAATGTTAATTATGAGATTTGGTTCAGGATTCGAGGAGTCTATCTGAACTCTATATATACCCCAAGTTTCTGAGGGAAAAACTTTTCATCCGTCTTCTGAGAAAGAAAGCCTTCGACTGTTCGAGTTCTTCTTTGTTTCTTCTCCGAGTCTTCAAAGTTTCCAGTAATGGCCTCGAAAAAACTCTCCTCCTCTAAAGGAAAGAAGGTTGATTCTTCTTCTCACTCTTCTGCTCAAGCGAGAGCGTCTTCGGTCGGGCAAGGCGAGCTTCATTCTGAGCGAATTGTCCCGACGACGAGTAGTGCACCCGGCCTTTAAGTTAGAGCTTTTGGGACGAAAAAGAACGACTAAAAATCCTTCATACACGTTGTAAGTGAACGCGCTAGGTCGTCTTCTGTATTGATAGCCTCTTTGAGGAAGATGATGCATAGAGACGTTTCATCTTTTACGCCCACATTCTAATTTGTCAGCGCAAAAACTCCATATTTTTGCAGTCTGGCGTAAAAACTTTGACTGTCGAAAGTTGGCATATACTATATAATTTGAGTGTTACGCAGGGATGGAAATTCTGGTGTAATAACTCAAATTTTGGTAGTCTGGCGTAAAACACAGACTGTCGAAAGCTTTGCGTATACTGCCAGTGTAATGATCAAGTTTTTACAGTCTTGGCGTAAAGCACAGACTGTTGATTTTTTCCATATGCTGCAAGATTATAGAAACTGACTTGTCTTTCTTGCATTTTGTAGTTAACTTGCACGCGTCTCCATTGGTTGAGGTGATGGGTTCCGCTGCCGGGATGCTGCACTCCAACTACCTGGAGGATTTATCCCACGTGACATTTCCCATCTCTGGACCACAGTAACCCGAAGGAAGAGAAATTTTGATATCGGCTCAAGGAGAGTGGATGCTGCTGAACATGATTAATGGAGAGCCCCTGACGTACATAGACGGGGACCAATACATAAAGCCGGTTTTCCTCTTCGGGGACATGATTGACAAGCAGTCCCAGACGAAGCCCAAGAAAGAACTCTGGGTTTTCCCTGCCGGGAGCTTGGTTTTGTATCTGCCAAAGATGCTGAGAGACTTTCCCCTCTCGGCATTCTTCCATGCTACACATCCCAGGAGGATGTCATGGACGCTGACTCCCGATCTTCACGGCAGGCCGGGGAAGATATTTCATCTGAAAGGAGCTGACCAGGGGTCGTTTGTCAGCCGCCCTTCTAGCTTTGTGACGATGTTCAGGGGACTGTACCCAGGCGGTGTCCCAAGTAAAGACAATTTAGTGATACAGTCGGTCCAATTACCAACTTTCTGCAATAATTTTATGGGGCACGGGGGAGTATACCCTAAGGTGAACCCTCGGACAAGTGAGTGGATCACCCCTACAAATCTTCGATGGGCTCGCTTAGCTGAATGGGCCCTGAAGCATTTTCAGATCGAGCTTGAGGGCATTGGTCTATATGCAGCTGTGAGTGCCACCAGTGTTGGGTTACCTCTCAACCCCAACCTGTTTCTGGCACTAATGGAGCGATATATCTCACTCACCGGGACTTTCGGTTCTTTCCTTTTGGCTCGACGAAGCTGAGCTGGATTCAGTTGGGATTGACCCTCCATGAGATGGCAGAGATCTCGAGACTGCCGATGGAGGATACTCCATATGAAGAGTATGTTCCCAAGAACCGGGAGCTGGTGGATTCAAACCCTCGGTAGTGGAAGTGTACCAGGAGCTGATGTGACACTACCTCGCTTTCCCCACTTTTTATGGCGAGCCTTCAGATTTGGCTCCATCAATAAATGGACGTCCTACCTCTTCTTTCACTGGTCCAGGACTGCTAAGCCAGAGAAGGTCTTGGAAGGCAAAGATCAGCCTCAGGTAGTCGACGATCTCATGGAAGACGCTGGGGCTCCAGACTGGATCCTCGATGAAGGGATAGGGAAGTATCCTGCAGGCACTAAGGCCTATAGTTATTTGAGGCATTACCGCAGACCTCTATCCAGGGAAGCTCAACTGGCTGGCTTCCTCTCCATATGGCTGCGCCGACTGGTGGTACCCGGCATCGCATCTGCGGACCGCATTCACCGTAACATGCTATTGCCTGCAGTGCGTCTGGTATTCGGGGCAAGACTGGGCTTGCTCCCTGCCATGGTATGCCGCATACAAGCTGGCCTGAGGGCCATGACTAACGGGCTGCTCGCCGATAAAACTCGGCGTGATAGCTTTCCCAGGGTAGAATTACCAAACCTGTATTTGATGGCATGGTTAATTCTTCATAACCCCAGGGTTATGTCTCCTGGCTCTGGCAGTAGTTCTGGGGCTAGTTTCTTGTTGAACTACAAGAATTCCTCCTGGAACGTGACCACAGTTATAGACTGTCGGCGGGTGCTGAATTTCGGTCACAGTTGGAAGCTCTTCTGCACTGTCCCCCCTATACATCTCAATCAACAGGGGATCAGACTTTAGGACGTAGGCGACGGGAAGACCGTTCTTTCTTCTGAGGCTTTTAATTGGTTGGTCTGTATTAGACCTTCCCATCTACTGTACAAAAGTGAAGACCATTGCTTCTTCGAGCCCTACTTGCCTAGTCGGTATGCCAGACAATTCGGGTACGACCAGTTGCATATGGGCAATGCCGTCACCAGCTTCTGGTCTAGGGGTGGACTCATTGATGGAGCCAGAGGATGTCGATATTTTATCATGGGTTGCACTGAGGCAACTTTTACCGTGCCCGTCATTTCACTCTCCACGGAGCTGCGCATTCTCCATTCGTATGCCCAGTTCTACGTGGCAACCAACACCTTCCATCACGATTTTAATATGTATGGAAGTTTTAGGATGCCCTATTCCAAGCCTGGGGGAAGATTCGAAGTCCCCTCGGTTTCTTCTGACGAGGGTGAGGAGTCCGTCAATCCAGATGAGCCTCTGTTGGCGGTACCGAGGGGTGAAGTACCTCCGCCCGCAGGGCCTCTGGTAATCTCTGGGAAGCAAAGGGCTCCTGCTCAGAAGGAGACTTCCCCTCACAAGTGGAAGAAGAAGACGGTTACTCGTCCTCTCCGGATTCCTGGTATTGAGGCTCCTAGAAGTGAGCCTACATCCCCCCATATTGGGGATGATTCTTTGATTGGAGGTTCCCCGCCTTTTAGAGAGAGACCCTCTAATGTTCCGACTGGTGGTGCCGAAGAATTCCTGTTGGAGGCTGCTGTCGCTGCTACCGCTTCAGGTAGTGGAACGAGATCACTTTCGGGGCCGAGCCGAATGAGGATATCTTTATCCGGATCAACATCGGGAGAGACCCCTGTCGTGTCTGTAGGCGCACCCAGCGAGATTCTACCTGGTGAACCTCGAGTGGATCTCGGCAAAGATTCGGAAGAGTACCTGCCGATGTCTGTTAGCACACCCCCTTCTCCAGGTATGACAGCTTGCCTAGCATCACTAAGAAATGATTTAGCTGTACTGGCCGCAGACGCGACTTATACACCATTGGCCATGGGTAAATACCGTCTTTTATGCCTCTTCTTTAGGAAAATTAACATTATGTTGATATTAACTTCCTTTTGTCTTCTTTTCAGGGGAAGACATCTTTGGGGAGGGCAGTGTAGATATGCCCTTTGGCTCCGTGTCAGGTCCTGGCGGCGACACAGAGGTGCCTCATTTTGAAAAGGAAACATCTTCGGGTGCCGGCTCGCCTGTCGAAGAGATTTCGATGTCTCAAGAGGAGGACAAGACTGTCATTGCGACAATGCCTCCTTTGAGTACGCCGATCACTTCGTCCGGTGTTGGCGCTTCTTCTTTTGTCGCACCACCTGTTGAGGCGACGGTCGTGGCAACATCGTCTGCGATTGTTCTTGGAGGGGGACTGGCTAATATCGTGGCCACTCCCAGCATCTATTCGGATATAGCTGCGCTGACCGAGAAGTACACTAATATCTTCTACACCACCTTAAAAATGTTAATATCAATGGTGTTGGAGAAGAATTTGAGCTTTGCGTCGCTGAGGAGGTCCTCCCGGTCCACGATAGTGCCGATCCGAGAATTCAACGACAGTGGGGTAGCTGACACGCTGGAGGAGATAGTTAATGGTTTGGAGCAACCCATTAACGAATACTTATAGCTAGCTCGAGGCAACATTGACGATCTCGTTCAAGCTAGGTACGACTCCCTGACTGCGCAGCTTGCTGAACAGATGGAGTCTCTGAATAAGTCCATCGAGGCTCAGTAGCAGGAGATGGATCGTGAGCGTGTCCAATTGGAGTATGTCGTCCCCAAGTTGACCTGGTGCGAAGCCAAATATAAGGAAGTGGCAGCAAAGGCCCGCATATTGAAGGATAAGCTCGTTCGAGTAGAGGCGAAGGCTCTCTTTTTGTCGGCGGCCCAAGATGTGCTGAAGGAGCAACGGGTGACTGTTCAGCAGAATCTGACGGATGTGGGTGCTTTCCACTCAGGTTTTGTGCGGGCTCGGTCTGAGCTAGCTGCTTTGAACAACAATACGGCAAGGTTGGAACGGGCTCACGCCGACGTCTTGACTCCCGGAATGAGAGAATGGTTGCTCTGGCACAGCAGATTCGCGATCTAACTGCTCCCCCTAAATGATATACTTTTTTGCTTTTCAATGTACTTTCGCTCTTTTTGGGGAATAATAAAGAGGCTTTCATCTGACTTTGTGGACCCATCATTTTAGAATATAAATGACAGGTTTGGGTGAAAGTGATATCAGAGGTAATATGGACGTGATATACTCTCGGTAAGTTTTAGCAGGATATATCTATTCAGAGGTTATATGGACATGATAGAATATGCTTTTAGCTAAAATTTGTACACAAAACACTATCAGAGGTAGTATGGACGTGATAGGTCTTGAAGTTCCAAATTAGTTAAACATATCTATTCAGAGGTAATATGAACATGATATAATATGATCCAACTAGTTTCGTTTTGGAAGTAGTTTTGTCAGAATGAGGTTTTTGCCATATTCCACTTGAGCAAAGTAGGTTAAGCATAGTACCTTTTCAAGAATTTGCCATTAATAGGAGCCATTAACAGGTCTCCAATAGGCTTAGCTAACCTGTAAGCGCCATTTGAGAACGTCGTCTCGATCACATAAGGGCCTTTCCATTTGGGCTGGAATTTGCCCTTACTCCTGTGAGTAAGAATCATCGGCCTTCTTACGGCTAAAACTAGCTCGCCGACTTTGAATACTCTTTCCTTTACTTTTTGATTAAAAGCTCTGGAAATACGTGCTTGGTAGAACGTGATATGCTGTTAAGCTTGGAGGCGTTTCTCGTCTAATCCTTCTAGCTCTTGAAGCCTTAACAGGTCATTCTTTTCTTGAGTCAACTCATTAGCCACGGCTATCCTGAGTGACGGAATTTGGATCTCGATGGGGAGAACTGCTTTGCTCCCGTAAACTAATGAGAATAGGGTACAACCTGTCGGTGCTCGTACCGTTGTGCGGTATGCCCAGAGACATTCTCCCAGCTTCTCATTCCAATCCCTCTTGTTCGAAGAGACAAACTTTTTTAAGAGCTTGATAATGGTTTTGTTGAAAGCTTCCGCCAAACCATTAGCAGCTGGATTATATGCCGTAGAGGCCATATTTTGTATCCGATTTTTATTGCAAAATCGATAAAATGCTTGGCTGATAAATTGAGGCCCATTGTCATGAATTATCCTCCGGGGTATCCCGAAGCGATAAATGACGTGATGCTTGATGATGCTGATCACATTAGATGCCTTCACCTCAGCAAGAGGGATCGCCTCTGCCCATTTGGAGAAATAATCCGTGATGGCCAGTATGAACCGGTGACCTCTAGAAGAAGACGGGTGAATAGGACCAATGATATCCATACCCCATGCTTCGAAAGGCCATAATACAACCGTAGGTTATAGATGTTCAAGAGGTTGATGGATAAAGTCTGCATGGACCTGACAGGCTCTGTATTATCTTGCATACTTTATTGCATCTGTGATTATAGTAGGCCAGTAATAGCCCATTCTCTTGATGTGATCCTGTAGCTTAGGACCGGGTTGGTGCGCTCCGCATACGCCATCGTGAGCTTCACGGATAATCCGATGTGCTTCATCACCTGAGAGACATCGTAATAATAGTCCGTCATAAGATCGACGATATAGACATTGTGAAGATGCATCAAAATAGAAACGTAATGATCGTCTTTTGATGGATACTGCTTCTTTAGGGTCCTCCGGCAAGATTTCGTATGCCACAAAATCTATAAAGGGACTTCTCCAGTCTCTCCTAGGAGGATATGTGTTCACAGCGTAGCTGCGTACTATGTGAAAGTTGTTTTTCACACAGAATAAATCTCTGTTAAGAAGGATCACCGAATTCTGCCTTCTTATAGGGGTAGCTAAATCTGCAGCTAGACTGGCTAGGGCATCAGCTTCTAAATTCTAAGATCGAGGTACATGCTCTAGGAAGAAACCTTTGAATGTCATGGCTATCTCGACCGTTGCTCGGTGATAGGGGATAAAGTCTGGATTCCGGACTTCATATATTCGTCTGACTTGATTGACGATCAACAGAGAATCACCGAAAGCTTCCAAAGATTTGACGCCCAATTCTTTAGGGACTTGGAGCCCGATTAGTAGAGAGTTATACTCTGCCATATTGTTAGAACAGGGCTCGCTAAGAGAATATGCTCGGTAGATGACGAGCTTATCAGGAGTAACCAGGAAATTTTTACTCCCGAAACCACGTTTCCCTTGGGACCAATCCTGGAGGCACCATCGAAGAACAGTTGCCATGCATCACTTTCCATTACGGAATTATATTCTGCAACTTCGTCGGGAATATCCTCGTACAGTTTGGAGGCCTCCGGGATCGGATGAGCAGCTAGGAAGTCAGCCAACGCTTGGCCTTTGACGGACTTCTGAGGGACGTACACCATGTCATACGGTGTTAATAATATCGCCCAAGTCGCGAGTCGGGAATTAAGAACACTTGGCTTGTTTATCAGTACCCGAAGAGGATTGATCCTGGAGATGATGTGAATGGTTTGGCCTGTGAAATAGTGCTGCATTTTCTGGATAGCGAACATCAGAGCCAAGCATTCTTTCTCCACTGGGTTATACCGGTGTTCGGCTCCGACCATCATCCTACTGAGTTAGTAGATAGCCTGTTCATGGCCCATATCATTCTTTTGTGCGAGAAGAGCTCCCAGAGAATGATCCATCGCTCGAACATACAACACGAATGGTCTTCCTATGACTGGAGGCACCAGAACTGGCGAACTAGTGAGGTAGCGTTTGATATCACCGAACGCTTGCTGACAGGCTTTGTCCCATACGAATGATACACCTTTCTTTATGAGACGAGAAAAGGGCTGACATCTCCCAGAGAGGTTGGATATGAATCTCCGGATATAAGCCAGACGACCTTAAAATCCCCTGAGTTCTCTCAGATTATGGGGCTGTCGGATTTCTAAGATGGCCTTGACTTTATCAGGGTCCACTTGAATGCCTTTGGCGGTAATGACAAATCCTAGAAATTTGCCACTAGATACCCCCAGAAAGGACTTTGTAGGATTTATTTTGAGTTGATGTTGGCGCATCAATTCAAATACTGTCTTCAAGTCTTGGATGTGATTATCCTTGAGGCAACTTTTGACAGCTACATCATCCACGTAACACTCCACTGTCTTGCGTAAATGCTCATAGAATATGTTATTCATAGCCCGTTGGTACGTAGCCCCGACATTCTTCAATCCGAAGGGCATGACCGTATAATAATATACCCCCAATAGTGTCCGGAAGGCAGTATGCTTCTCGTCCTCAGGATGCATCTTGATTTGATTGTATCCTGAAAATCCATCCATGAAAGATATACGTTCAAAACTGCATGTATTATCAATCATGACGTCAGTGATGGGAAGAGAAAACTCATCCTTGGGGCAGGCTGCATTCAGAACTAGGTAATCGATGCAGACACGTACTTTCCCATTTTTCTTCATGACCGGGACAACATTGGCGACCCAGTTGGGATGTTGTTCTTCCCAATGGTGCTGCTACACATGCTTCGAATCAGGCAATATATTGAGCATATGAGTAGCCACCTTTGGATCAAGGCCTGGCATGTCCTTATAATTCTACGCAAAGACGTCGATATATTTTTTTATCAGCTGGATAACTTCTTCCCTTTCTGCTTCGAAAAGATTGTTACTGATAAATATCGGCTTTGGCAAAAGTTCATCCCCAACGTCAATCTGGATAACTTTATCTTCAGTGGAAGGTTCTCTCTGCTCGAAGCGGAACTCCCATTGTGTATCCATTTGCTAAGCCCAAGCGTCATTCTCAAACAGTTTAGATTCTTGTTCGTCTGCTTCGAAAGAATCTGTTACTACCATATTTACTGAAAATATTCGTTCGAGAGTATGAGATAAGTCGGAGGGTGCTGAGCCATTTTGAGAAGGGAAAAAGATATCCTCTTTTGATTCAGGAGTTGCAAGGGAGGTGGTATACCCTAACCCGAAACGAGTTCGTTGATAGTAGGGATCGCCGTGCAGCGGCATTCGTCTGCCTTTCCCGTAGTTGAGACCTGGTTCCAACTTCAAGTTATAACCCATACTTTGCATGATCTTTAAAGCTTGCGGGCTGTATCTGTGAACCTACATTTTACCGGCATCGTCATCGGAAGAATCTTCTTGCACAATCGGTTCATTGCGCATACGGCCGAAGACTATTGAATGTTGACTGCTGCAAGTAGGTAGGACAATAAAGATAGAATCCTCATGCGGTCCATATATCGTGGTGACATTTGATGATGACGCCACTTCCCACATATACGGATGATAGGAATCTATAGCTTCTAAGAATTTTTGCGCTATAGGTTCTATATCGTCACTGGGGGAGGATTCTTGATTCAGAATTTGAGCGTCAATATACTGGAAAAGAGGATATTTATTATCATCTGAAACTTCGTTCCCAGTTGCATTTACATCAATCGGCTGCCTGTTGCGCCGAAGGTTGATGACCAAGGGTGGAGGCTTCTGGTTCAAAGTGATCACTAGAGGATCACCCCCTTTTCCTGACCTAGTTTTGTTCAGGTGGATAGCCATAGGCTCTATGGCTTTTGGACGAGTAGTCCGTCCTTTCACCTTGATTGACAGAGGTTGCTTGGCAGAGGGTTCTTCTGGCTCCCGGTGGGATTCCTTCTCTACTTCGGCTGACACCTCTTCCGTGTAGTCTTGAGAGTACAACACGGCATCAGAGTAGTAGGATTCTACTCCTTTGAACAGGTTCAGGTCAGCAAACTCCATTTTTACTGTTCCTTGGGCATCTACATATTTAAAGCATTGATGTAGAGTTTGAAGGAAGAATGTTGTGGTCGTGGATCCAAGGTCTGCCCAGCAGAATATTGTAGGACACCCCTGAATCAATGACATAACATGTAGCCACCGATCTGAGGTTGCCAATCTGGATCCTCAGGCAAATTTTCCCCAACGGCTTACTTTTTCTTGCGTTGAAACCCACGATTATAGTGGTGGTGTATGCCAATTCGCTGGTAGGAATCCTCAGCGGTCTAAGCAGACTATGAGGAATGATGCTGATTGATGATCCCGGATCTATGCGAATCTGGTCGACCTCCATGGAACCGACGTACCCGGTGTAATAGAGGGGTCTGTCATGCCTGTTATATTTTAACAACATGTCATCTTGAGTGAAAGTGATATTCGGGACCATCTCCATCACACTGTGGCATTGAGGGCATGCCACTGGTTCTTCGTCAGGGGACTTGATCTGGGTCAATTATGTATTCGCCTGCATCAATGCTTCACTCAGGGCTTGACGAGTGTCTTGAGAGAGTCTGAGTAGTTCAAAGATGGACAACCTGGCTGGTGTATTAGCCAATTGGGCCAGGATATCGAAGTTGTAGGGCTTCTCTAAACCTTTATTTTGAATGTTTTTTACAAGTTTATCGAAACGCACTTTGTTTTGCTTCCCTCTGTCCGCCAAAGTTGGTCTCGAAGGACCGGCCTCTGGTACGGCGGATTCCGGTTCTGAAGGCTTGGCAGCTGAAGTGTCTGCCGCTGCATCTTCCTAGCTGGCTCCATAGTCCTGGAGGTAAGCTTTCCCTGAATGGGTTCCCGTAGCCAAGACCTAGTCTTCTGATGCCGAGTGTACTGTAATCATGTGACACGGCTTGTGCTTTGAGTTCTTTTTGGACTTAGCCTTAGCAGCTTAAGTCTCTTTCTCAATCTTCGACACAAGGTCTGGATGAACCCACATAATCTTGCCTCGCTGGGTAGTTAGGGGTAGCAAGTCATGATTTTGACCCCTAGCTGGAGGGAGATTAACGATGTTCATCGTTGTCCGAGAAATAGGTGTAACACCGTCCAGGACTTCTTGGGGAGACAGATTGCCAAATTGTAGAGAGATCATGTTGGCTGTGACCGTCTTCTCGTTGTTGCGCAGAGTGATGGCCTTAGCATCGATCAGCTCCTGGATCTTCTTTTTCAGTACATAACACGTCTTTGTAGGGTGGTGTACGTATCTGTGGAAGATGCAGTACTTGGGGTTATTAGTACTGCCGACTTCATTGGGCCGCTTCTCCTCCGGAAGGGTAATCTTGCCACTTTTGACGAGACACTCGAATATGCTCGGAATATCGTCGTCATCGAAAGAGTACACTTCAATGGGCCTGGAAGTCCCAGGTTTCGTCTGCGTGGTTGCTGCAGTCTTTTGTCTGGACGTATTGATCGCCAGAGATTCTTTTCCTTTGGAACTGCGAGGATGGTCGCTGTTGGGGGATGACCTCTTGCCTCTGTCGGAGGCAGAGATCATGATGCCATTGTCACGCGCCTTCCGACTGTTGTCCTCGGCGGCTACCGCAGAGATGATGAACGAGGGCCAATCATGGAATTGATATGGTCCTGTGAACACCAAGATCACGGGAAGAAGGTTCTTCCTGCAAATGTCCACCAATGCCGAGTCTGGAACTCCAGGAGGCATTTGCAAAGTAGCTTGACAAAAACGTTCGATGAAGGTACGAACGTCCTCTTTTTCCCTCTGCTTCACTTCGATGAGAGAGGACATCGACATGTCCATCCCTCCTTCGTAGAATCTTACGAAGAATAAGGCTTTGAAGTCGTCGAAGAAAGTAATACAGTTGTCCGCCAGGCTGCGGTACCACTGGTAAGCCACTCCCGAGAGACAGCCCTTGAACACCCGAGCGAGGAGGGCGTCGTTCCCTTGTAATAACACCGCCATCATACTGAAGTAGTTCATGTACTGACTCGAAGATATTTTTTCCTCGAACAAAGTCATAGTCTGTGGTTAGTATCTAGGAGGGAAAGGAACCTTTTCCCAGATAGCTGGGTAAGGTTGGTTGATTCCCAATTTCTTGAGCTGATCTTTGTGCTTCAGGACATCAAATTGGGCTTTTAACTCCCGTACTGCCAGCATCGGATCTTCAGCCGGTAGCGGGACAACGGAGTGGTGAGGAATCAATTGTATTGCGACTCCAACGGGAGGTAATACATTCTTCGAGTGAGAAAGTGGAGGAACTGCTGACTCTTGATCTAGAGCAGGCTCTTGGATCGTGTTGGATGGTGGAAAGTCTACCCCCACACGTATCTGAGTTGGAGGAACCGATGCTTGAGCTATGGCAGCTGTGTGTTGAGTTAGCATCATCTGATACATGTTCTCCATCATGGATTGCATCTCTTTCAAAGACGTCTCCAGTATAGTGATGCGTTGCTCGGCGCTCCCGGACGGGGAAGCTTCCTCGCGTTCATCTCCAATGGCATAAACTCCCATCTCCCTGGGTGTCATCAAAAGATTAGTATAGGTCTCTGTAGAAGTTGACTTTATACTTTCGGCGTCTGATTCGGGAGACTAGCGACCCCCAGCATAGGAATCAGAAGAGTACGAAGCCGGTAGTCGTGACCTCGAACGAGTGTTTCGGAACACCCCAGCTTTGGTATTCCTAAGGAGCATGTTGAATCTCCTTTGGCTCAGAGTTCTAGAGGGATGACGTCTTGAGCCCGACCTTCCTCTAGGTATGTGTGAAGCCATGTTCACAGATGCATGCGTGGGCTCTTCTTCCTGGAAAGACGGAGAGTAGCTCAATCGGTTAAAAACCGACCATTTTGCTTCAGAACAACAACAATTAATTACAATCCTCTGACTATTACAACAGTGCTCGGTAGGAGGCGTAATAGACATGCTGGAAGATCCCCTCTCCTTGCGTTTTTGGATCAGATACTTGCGCAGGTCAAGAGGAGTTACAGAAGAAGAAGATGATGGCCTGTTCCTTCTGTTTCCATCAGTGGGCATGCAGATATTGGGGACCATAGATTTCCCTGTGCCACCTATATACAACAGGTTGGCCATCTGGGTAGCGGATAATCCCTGAGGAGGGTGTCTTTCCGCAAATTGAGCCTTCTTTATGCTGAGGGGCTTCTCCTGACGTAATTTGGAGCTCTGCTCTGATTAGCGTAAAGCTGAGGATGTCCTCAGTCGGCCGTCAGCCTCTCGCGTAATCCGAAGGGTGGGCAGATTGTTCCCTTGCTGGTGTAAAGGCCGAGAAGTTGTGTAGTCCATCGCTTGCTTTCCCTTGCGTAGATTGCAGGAATCATCTGCTTTTCCACGGAAGGCAGATGCATTTTTACGCGCGGAGCGCATTTGGAACTTCTGATTTGGCGCTAAGGCATTGTCAAAAATTTTGTCTGTTCCACCAGGGACGGGATATTAATTTCTACGTACAGAGCATGGTGTAGGCTTCTGGACAAGCGCTGAGGCATTGTCCGAAGTTTTGTCTGTTCTGCAGGGACGGAAGACTGAATTTTATGCCCAGAGTGCGGAGTATACTTCTGGATTAGCACTGAGGCATTGCCAGAAGTTTTGTCTGCCCTGTCAGAGACCGGCGACTGAATTTTGCACGCAAGGCGCGGAGGGAGCAATGCTACAACCTAGTTGGTCGGAGAGATCGAAGAGATCAGAGAGTCGACAGGAATGGTAGAGGATGTCTTGGGCATCCAGACTTTATGCAGCTTCCTATTGTCTTGGACAGAGAGAGAGTGAGAGCTACCCCCTGTTCGAAACATGTCTTCGTAGGCAGACTGGTCGAATTGGACGACCAGTGTTTTCTTCACGGATCCCACGGATACCGCATCGTGTTGAGCAATTGCTTCCTCGTCAGAAGAGAAAGATGTCCCCAGCAGAGTCGCCATCTTGTTGTCTGATAAAATAAACGAAAGATATGGAAACGAGGCTTTATACAAAAACTCGCTCTTTATGTTTACAAACAAGCAGTACAATTAATTCTATACAAGGATGTCGAGTACAATTTTTTAATCTAGGTAAATATTGCTATAGGAGACTGATCTGCAGTCGATCACTTTGTCCCTTAGACCACATGATGATGAAGAAGTGCCGTAGAAGACAGAAAACAGCTTCGAAGGTTGCTAAAGAGAGTGGATGCTCGATGCCAAATTCATCGATCACTACTCTTTGCCTGAGCTCTGGATTCTTCTCTCTCTCTCGGCCGTTTTCTCTCCTCGATCTGATACTCTATTTTTTTGACCTTTTTTTGTCGACCCTTTACCTTTGTCAATAGAGGTCTCTATTTATAGAGTTTTAGTGACAGTGACCACTCAGTCTGTATAGAAACCGAGTAGTGGAAAGTACAGCACCCTTTTACACGATGGTTACAATAACCATTGTCTGCATATAGATGACCTTTTGAATGAGCGTATGACGCGTGTCCAACTAAGGGACAACGCGTATAACTGCTGTGAAGATCACGGCGTAGAAGCTACGTAGGTAGTTATCCTTTGTGTAGAAGAGGTTGGCGTAGAAGCCAATAACTATCACCATGGCGTAGAAGCCGAGTAGGCATAGAAGCCGAGTGGGCGTAGAACCCGAGTGGGCATAGAGGCCGAGTGGGCATAGAGGCCGAGTGGGCGTAGAAACCGAGATGATGTGGATATTTTAGCCGAAATTACAGCTTTTGGAGATATAATCAAATCTCTTGCATTAAATGCAGAGATCTGCCCCCATCCTGTGCATTAAATGCAGAGGCGTATCTTAAAGATTTGCCATCATTCTGCGCATTAAATGCAGATACACGCCTCGAATCCTGTACGAAGAGTAACTGCTAACGTGGCAGTCTATTTGTCTTCTGTGGAGCGTAAGAAGCTCACGTCTGCCTGTGTAAAACTGGGCAGCGTATCCCCTTGTATGCGTAAAAGCAGTTTATGCAAACGGGATGTCACTAAACGACGGTTCGGTGACATTTAATCAAATCTTCTGTATTAAATGCAGAGATCCACCATTATCCGGTGCATTAAATGCAGAGGCATGTTTTGAAGGTCTGCCACCCTTTCTGTGTATTAAATGTAAAGACGTGCCTCGAGCCCTATACGAAGAGCAGCTTTTGACGTGGCAGGCTATTTGTCTTATGTGGAGCGTAAATAACTCACATCTGCCTGTGTAAAACTAGGCAGCGTATTCCTTTGTATGCGTAAAAGCGATTTATGCCAAGAAAATGGCAGTAAATGACAGCCTGTGTTGCAGTACCGCGCCATCATTATAGCCGTCGCCTGGGTAGTCGTGCATTACTCTTTGTCAGGAGTCCAGACGTCAGGTTTATTTCATGATCTGACAGGTTCATTTTGAATAATACGAAGCGTTCCTCGTACACTTCAATGCTGCATTGAAAGCGGATGAGTTCTACGCCATAAAGGCGATGTAGCACCCTTTTTATGCAGAAGCAGCTTGGACATACTGTATTACGCAGATGGTCCTTGAGCCTATATTTTACGCTGTGCTTAGCAAAAAAGCTCTGTTTGCACGTCGATGGCTCTGAGATCCTCTGTTTACGCTGCCCTGCATCAATATGCTACGTATAGCTATCCAGCGTATTTTTCATGCTTCTACACCTGTCAAGGTATCTCAACTCCCAAACGGAGGACAATCTGATAATATGATAATGGTAAATAATACTCAATTACTATAATAAAATAGAGAAAGATATGGCACGATATGGAATAGAAGAAAAGAAATGAAGTCATAATACATCATAAGTCTAAGTGTAATCTCAACACAAGATCTTAAACAAGTCTAACTGGCATATACAATATCATGAATAAACTAGCTAAGTCTTATCGACTATTGGTACTAACTCAATACGCTCTACGGGTGCTAACTCAACTGGCTCGACTGTTGGTACTAACTCAATAGGCTCTAAGGGTGCTAACTCAACTGGCTCGCCATCTTATGGCCCATAGTGCATAGGACACCAGTCCTCTAATGAATCATTTGAAAAATATATCCAGTCAAGATTGAAGCGAAGTACAACCCAAATAGTAGTTCCAATAATTAACAAAAACAATAAAATAGTAATAATAATTAAAATAAATGATGGAAGTAACTAAACTAGCATATATCATGAGAAAGAATATTATGATAAATAATGGCAAGAAACTGAGAACAATATGGTAAGGAACATCAATGTAATGAACTATAATAAAGGAAACAATATAGTAAATGTGCCTTAAAATATTAACAAGATAATGTGATCGGCTTGGGCCTAACACGGACAATATATAAAAGGTGATCTAGCGTGATCACACATGAGTTGCATGATATGCTAGCTATCACGTGCTACACTAAATCATGAGCTATAAGGTATGATCACATATCCACTAATATTTTTCCAATCCCCAGACTAGTACACGGATCCAAATTATAACACGTTATAATACGTATATCACACTGCACTGTCTATAATATCATGCATTATGATCATGATCTATATAATCACTAAGATATCATGGTAATCACTGAGTAATTAAGAAGCACGACACGGTGACCACTGAGTCATCACAATAATAACATCTCATAACCAAGATCCATGTATATCAATCCGTGAAACCATCTTGTCAGGAATCAAGTATCTCATTACTAAATACATGAAACATAGAGACTATCAAATAAGAAAACTATCATAGAATGTACTCGCCTGTGGTCCTGAGTAAATTGTATATCTCGATATTCGATCTGGTATCACACACACCGAAATAGGAATATCATGTTACTTGTGTAATAAAGTGAGAAATGAGTTAAAATGAACTAATATGCTCTCCTAGGCCATTTCTAGGTTACTCTAGCTAAACTAGGTCAATACTTTAATCCAACTAGCCAAACTTAAGTCATACACAAGTTTTTAGGTCCACACTGAGGTAACTACCCCATATTAGTCACTAACTATTTACAATATCCAATATTAGCTAGTAGCACTAACATATGTATATACTAGATAATATGATACTCTATCTATCCATATATATTATAACTCAACTTATACCTATCCTTAGCTCTATACTTAGCAGTTACCTTAACTCCTTATCTTGCTCAACCTTAAAACCAAACCATCAACCCTAACTCTAATATCTTAACATTTATGCTTCCTTGATGTAGTACCTAACTGATACTCTAAGTATTAGTCACTCCCCTAAGCTAATAACTGATTCCTTGTACTTGTGTGCTCACAGGTGAACCAATACCTCTTCCTACACCATCTATTATTGTTGCTACTAAGCTTGCATTTGCTGCTGCTACTACTCTTGCTGTTGCTACTCTAATGCTCTGGGTATCAGTGATACCCGAGCCCCAACTGGTACTTGCACATACATAATGCACACACTCACACACAATACTCTAACTGCCAATGCACACACATACACTGTCACTCGATCATTTCTGACATAGTGATACATACTAGGTTTCTTATTTCTAGTTGTTGCTGCTGTTAATATAGCAATTCTTAACCACTCTACTCAATTGATACACCCTACACCCTATTCTGACTGTCCATAAAAACTCCTCCTTTTGAGCAGCACTTGTGTAATACTGCACAACCATGTGCAGTTGCCCGACCCCTCACACAACATCTCATCTCTAACTTTGTTACTTCTCTCATTAAAACCCGATACCTATTTTTATAATATCTAATACATCCCTTCGCTTATCTGAAGTCTCTATTTCACTGCAACCCGAGCCTACTCCCCACCTCCACTCACCTGAACACAGGCCTGCCCTAGCCTTGCTGCCACTGTGTAGTGCACATCTGAGACCTACACCTCCATGATATTCCTGCTACCACCTGCTATACATTTCCCCAGCCCGAGCACCCTTCACTTGAATATCACATACACAGGCACTGTGCCTTCTTAGCTACATAATATGAACACACTCTCATGTGTATCAATCATACCCACACACTAACTTGACCATACCCGATTTCCTCTTAGTTCACAGTCAACATCATCACACAACAACACTAATATGTATGCATGTCCATATATATATATATATATATATATATATATAGCACACACACACACTCATACACAATAGAAGTATTAGACCAAACACTTAGTATGCTATCTATGATACGTACCCAAATGAGAGTCAAAACTCACAAAACACCACAATAATCATTCCAACATATCAAATACACCATTTTATAACTAATGCAACTTATTACAATACGAATTGAAGAGCATTCATACAAAATATCCGAAATGAGCCTCGTATCACACCGTATCACAAAATACTATGATACGCTCTACTCGTATCCAATTATGGACACGTACTCAGTCTTACAATCTTGATCTAAGTCTAATTAGATATAATAGGTCTCATAATACATACTCGATGTGTCAATCTCGAAATTCTCCCCAATTGGACATAAATTACCATGCAGATTCCACAATACAAGCCATATGAACCAAGTTCTTGGTCCTATGTGTAGCCCTAATCTAGGAGATGATTCCTAATGGTTAAATGCATGAATTAGAGTCTAAATTAAGGAATGGATTTAGAATTTACCTATTGGAAGATGGATTCCCAATTAATTGCTCAATGGACACAATTAGGACACAATCTCCTTGTTAATTCCTCTTTCTTCAAGTGTTCCTTACAATCCAAGCTCCAATACTTCTTAGATAATGAAATTAAGAGCAAATGGGTATTAATTGGGTAAAATTTGGTGGAGGAATGAGTCAATTTTGGGAAGAACACAATTTAGGATCTAAATAAAATGAACTAATAAGAGGAGAGATAGTGAAGACCCTCTATAGTGGTTGGCCCCCTCTTTTCCCCTTTCCTAATAATGTACAATATCCAAGATGCCCCTACTAGCTAGTCATGAGGTTTTATTAGGAAGCTTCTTATTCTTCATGAACTAATCTAATCTCCTTAATTAATTAAGGGAATGAGCCTAATGGGCCTAGTCTAATGTTGGGCTCAATTGTGTCATGATAACCAATGAGTCCACTAATGACAAGTCCAAATAAATATAGGCTAGTCTACTAACATTAAATTAAATAAAATGAATCAATATAATTAATTAGTAGCATAATATATAATATTTAATTACTAAATAATAAATATGTTAAATATCAAAAATGCCCTCATCTAAAAATATGGTAGTGACACCAACTACCCAACTCGAACCCCTGAACTACTTTTTAAGACTCAAAGACAGTGTCCCACATCCATCCCCTACTCTACGACATAACCAAACATCTATTGGAACTCACAAATATGTATAATTCAAACTTTAGAATTTAAATATAGATTTCCAATTTTAGAAAACTATTGTTGCACTTACCAACTTTGTACCCCATTTAAACCAAATAAAGTTTATGTAAATATTCAACCCAATGATTTGGGAGGTATTGCATGCCATATTAGGCCCTTAAACAATCTCTACCATAGGTTTAAAACAACCTCCAATTACCACCATCCAACCCCACACTAACTTATGTATATATTTACATATCCCCTTACCCTAACCCTAATACCTGACCCCCTACCCTCTCCACAACCGACCAAATCCCCTGACCTCTCTTCCTCCTCCTATCCTTCTTCCCTCCCTTTTCCTTACTTGATTCCCCTCATTCAGCCCCCCACTGTCGGCCAACCCGACTATAACTAGTCGGCCGACCGGAAATAAGCAGTAGCCATTGCTGCTGTGACCACTGTCCAACGGTACAGAAGCTATTGCACTCCCTCCTAAGGCCGTGTAACCCTCCTCCTTGAAACCCCTTAGCACCCCGTCGAGTTACAAGAAGTTTGGACGTCATTTGATACTCCAAAAGGTCAAAATCACGACAAAGATCTTTACCATAATCACATTGGTACGTATCCTATTTTCGTAAGTTTTGATCTATCTATCTTGCATAAAATTATGTGAAAATATATATACTTGGTTTGTACTCTAGATTCACTTCTCCATGCCTTGTAGAACTCAATATATTTGATCCAAACCATATCTGAAGTAGGTTGAAACCCTTGTTGCAAACAAAGGGTTAAGATCCTAAAAGTTAAACTTTGTTTAGATAGTTTTTGTAAATATAAATAAAATTCCAGAATTATATATGATTAAATACCAGTTTAAAAAGATATTTATACGCATGGTTAAGAGATGTAATCATTAGTTAGACGTCGGGGAATGCTTCTTTGATAAATTCTTGACGTTGTTGAAGTGCATACGTATATATATAGACGTATGTGTTTATACATATGTATATATGCATGTGTATATGATTAAATAGATATAATTTAATATCCATGACTCTTGTAGTATGTTAGAATGTGGCATGAGACATGTAATATTACAAGTTGCAATGACATGCATGCGTAGGATCGTTGGCATGAACACCGAGAACTTATCGATGTTCGTGCGACGATTCTTTAACTAACACCATGTAGTTGAGAGATTGAGTTATTTAGATTTTAATGTAAGTATTTTATTAGGGCACTTGGGTTCCGCAACACTTTTAGATGTGGGCATTGGGTAGACGACTGTGCAGCATCAGCAAGTGTACCTTGCAAGTTATACTACGGCTTCCTGTATTATTTATATTATATAGATATTATTATTACATATTCTTGCTGATGTACATGGTTACCCTAGGACCATTAGACGATACTTAGCATCTGAACCAGATTCGGGTGCCGACGTCCGTCTGTGGAGTCGGGTATCGTTAGTTATAGTTGACTCCACGAACCCATATTTTGTGCTTATATTTTTTGCACGTCATACCGTAGGACACTTGACACGACATTCATGAGACAAAATCCTTCTTGACATATTAAGGTTGTTTTGGATTATGTATAGGGTTCTAGGTCTCATGATATATATACAGATATACCTAGCTTACTATGACTCCATGTGCTAGATAGAGTTGATGATCTTGCATGTTATGATTATGATACGCCAGGTATGGGCTGACCTTACACAGTTTGCCTTAGTCTCTTTAGCAGAGATTTGGTGTTTGGCACAGTTTGCTTTAGGTTCCCTGATATGGAGCCTTTAGTGTTTGGCACAGTTGGCTTTAGGTTCCACGACACGAAGCCTTTAGTGTTTGCACAGTTTGCGAAAGTGTCTATTGAGATCTTTCATGTTTTCCAGCCTAGAGTACGAGTAATGCTCTCATGTGCATATCACGTAAATGGTTATAGTAGCTTACCTTGAGTATTGTACCAATATATTATTTTCTTCTAGCACGCTATTTTTTGTACCTTGCTATGTCCATTGAGGACCTGTTTTCTTGCCAGGTTTAGGCGAGGATGATTACCCTTGGGTATACGATTCAGGAATTCACACAAGAGCATTAGTTTCAGCGAAGGACAAGATTCTTCTAGAGGAGTTCACTTGATCCATGTAGGGTCTTCTCTCTTGGAATGATGGTATTATTTAGTTAGCAGACATTTGGACATATTTTCTTATTGCTTCCTTCATATTCAATACTTATTTTAGTGGGTTATTCCTTGTGAGACTCTTTTCTTGATGCACTATGTCATTTGAGACTTATTTTCTTTATGCATTATAGTGAACTTGATTATCTTTGGGTGCATTGTGTTTTAATTTTGTGGATGAGTTTAGATGTGTTACCTGTGTATAGATATGGACTATTGCTTATATTTTACAGCTTAAATGCACTCTAAAGGGTCTATTAAATTGTAATGTCGTTGGAGTTGTACTGGTCGGTATTGCCACGTGGCTCAGTTTTAAGTATTTTGGGACTGGGGAGTGACATAAAGTACGCAAGAAAAGAAAAGTACACAAGGAAGAAAAGAACACGGACCGAGAAAAAGTATGCCAACAGACAAAACAAACAAATCACGGAGAGCATGCAACCCAAGGAGCGCACAAACCGAGAAAATATGCAAACCGAGAAAGAACTCAAGCTGAGAAAAAGCACATAAACCAAGAAAGAACACAAATTGAAGCTTTGGTGAAGAAAGGATTCTCTTTATAAAACTACGTTCAAGAATGATTTTGCGTATTTATATGTGAGACAAGAAAGTATGCCAGGCAAAAATCTCTGCGCACCTTTACATAGAGAATGCAGATGACATAAATGTATGTGAGTCAGAGGAAAATAAGCTTGACGCACTTTTACACAAAAGTGAAATTGGTGAAAATGTACGTGGCCGATGCACTTTTACACCAAGACTGTTCTTCTTCCTGAAGACAGCAACCCATGTATGGTTCAAATATTCGATTTGTTCATAACATCTTCATTAAAACTCCAAATCAAGTAAAATAAAAGCCAAAATCACATAAAATTAAATTTTTTACAACATAGAACAATTAGTTTTTGAAGTTCGTTCTCATGAAATACCATAAAACCCAAAATTTAAAACTTAGATCTACTCCATTCTAACCATCAAAACCAAAAATATCAAGTACTAAAGATGCAGAGGAATACAATATACATACTATAGGCTAATAAAATGCAAGGAAGATCAAAGAATGACATTATGCAATGAATCATGTTACTCCAAGTGTGCAAGATGTACTTGCCCAAGCTCCAAGGAAAAGAAAGAGAATGAAAAGAGCAAAATGAGGGAAGAGAGAGAGAGAGAGAGAGAGAGAGAGAGAGAGAGAGAAAGAAAGAAAAAGGGTTTATATATGGTAGGGTTTGAGGCTTAGAAATTGGATCGTCATGAATCCCTCTTAAACAATCCTAGCCACACAAAATAAACCATGAACCAAGCTTAATAGGAAAACTGGTCTGGTCTTTAGGTCACCTGGCGGTCATGCCAACAGGATTAAAAATCTTGTTTATGTTTTGTCTGTTTAATCCCATGTGATCTATTTAATCCTATGTTTAATCCTATGTGATCTATTTAATCCTATGTTTAATCCTAGCCACACAAAGGGTTTATATATGATCTATTTAATCCTATGTGAAGACAATTTAACGTAGTTTATGTTTCTATATCCCATTAGATTAAATCTTGTTTCAATCATGTTGAGAAATCCCTCTAAAAACTTTAAAAACTAACTGAAGCCTATACTTGAAACTGACAATTTTCTAATCAAGAACCCTGTTTAGGAAGGTATTTTCTTCCATATTGTTAAACCAAAATTTGATTTTTTTTTCTTTTATTTAAAGCCTATATAACTAGGATTAAAAACCATTATTTAGTTTTTTATTTTGAATTAAAACTCTAATTATATTAGTTTGAAAATCACATAAAAATTAGTTTTCAAAAGAATAAAATTCACCGCTACGGGGTCTGTCCCAAAAAACCGGATGAACCCATTGCATACTAATAACATCGAAAGCTGCGTATAATATTAATCGATGTGTGGGCTTTGACGGAATTCAAATTGGTCTCGTGTACGCGACTAATTTTACCCGTATCCATCAAAAATTACTATATCGATCTTTTCTAAAATTTATCAATCACTTCGTGCATGCTCATCGTGTCACTACTAAACTTGCATCATTAGACTTGCAGCGTTAGTTTGGTCTTGTGACCTAAGTTCCTTTCAATTCTGAGATAGTTGACCAGATCATCGTTTTGTGGGCCCTACGATCCAATTCGATGGGTGATTTTAAGATTGGCTCATCAAAATTCAATTATGGATATACTGTCGAGTTCATATCGTCGTTCTGGTCTCGTTAGACATATATTCTGCTAAATTTGGAGTACTTTAATTCTCGTATAGTTTTTGGTACAAAGCAGAATTACCGAGGAACACAGTTTTAATCCGAAACAATTGTGTTTGCCCTTGTGTCCAAATTGGACTTATGGATAGTCTATCCTACTATCTTGACCCTTTCAGAATTATTGGTTATGTCAGTCTCATAATTCGGTGACGTTTATTGAAAAAAATTGTGTCACTATTATTTATAATAATTTGGTTCATTGATTCCAGTGATCTCGTATCGCTAAATTTGATAAAGTGTCCATATGGATCATCGAGATAAGATCGTTAACCCTATGGTTGATCGTCTTGTCTCGATTTATGTTTCATAAATTTTGCTGGATGAATTATGCGATACAAACTTGGTATTTTGAAATCAAAACCTATAATTCAGAATATTAATAAATAAATAATTATAGAGACCAGTGTGACTTAGTTCTAGATAGTATAACTAATAGAATAACTTACGTGACATAGGTGATAGGCAACTTTGACCCATCCAACTTTCTTGATTAATGAGTTGTGGATATGATTGACTGCACCCATTACTTATTAGAGACTGTCTAGATGTGTCGTGGATTTGACTAGATAATATCATAGGGTGGGAGGGGACAACTATTAGCATATGTGCTACTATTTATTTAATTTCCTCTATATAACACTAGTGACTCGGTTGAGCTCTACGTGTGTCGTGCATTTATTATTTGTTAGGAAAGCCCCTGCGTAGGAACGTTGTCCTCAAAGTGCATATTACACCTAGAATGGTTAGGAGTTGTAGTTCCTGAGTTATTTGACAATTCTCTTGTTGGTATTTACCGTTTATCATTCAACATATATATTATGTATCTTTCTACATCCCTTTGAGGCCCTAGTCTCCTTTTAAGTTAATTGTTGAGCTAATTTCGGGGGAGTGTAGGGACTAGTTCTTCAGATTCAGGTATACTTATTTGTTACCTTCTTCATTGTTCCTCTAAAGTTTATTTCTTATTTTAGTTATTCATAGTTAGCATTGTGGATGTATCTAGATATTTTACATATATAGTTGTTATATTCATAGTTAGCATTGTGGATGTATGTAGGGACTGGAGTGGTGCATAGCTGGCCATTGCCACGTGGCCTGGTCCCGCATATTTTTGGATTAGGGCATGACATCTCATCTTTTTTTTACTTTTTATTATTAGCATGAATTTTCTCTAGGAAAACCTGAAGGATGTATTAATGAAGTTTTCTACTAGTGCCTTGGAAAAAAAGCCCTCACAAACTCGTGCTTTACATAAATATTATTACTCCATATTTTTATGTATAAAGTACACGTAAATAGGAAAGATATAATAATATTACCATGTCTATAATTATATTAATTAATTTTCTATCTAGATGATGTATATTGTAGTGTCCTACTTCGGTCCTGGTAGCACACTATGTAATGGGCATATGGTTGGTTTGACTCAATCTGAACTGATTCGGTATCTAATCAATTTAGACGAATGATATGAGAACCTTTTCAAATAATGGATTGACTTCTGTTGGAATAAGTCATAGATATAGTAAATTTTTTCTCAGCGAGTGAACTCTGTAAAAGAGCCCTTTCATGTGGCCTTTTTACTGTAGTTTTCCTTAAATATTTTTACTACTTTTTTGATGAATGTGTTTTTGCATCGATTACTGCATCCATTTCCTGAAAATTTTGAGAGGATGGATAGAAGAAGGATTCTAATACGATATTTGTGCCATTGTAGGAATGCGTATAACTGGCATTTGCTCATTGTGAAGCGGGTCCCCTTCTCTCGGCATATTCTCTTCTTGGTGGGTGATTCAGACCATTCTTTTTGACTCCTCCATATCAACGAAATCTTACTACCATAAAACATTCTTATTGATGATGCCCGGTAGAATATAATTAGTAAAAGATAGCCACAATGCATGTTGTACCACTAAGAATATAATATTGGATAACTATAACTATCAAGTGCATCCTTGCATGAGACTTATAATAAGGGCTTCATATGCGGAGCAAGCAGTTGTGGTTCAAAACCACATAACTGTTGGAAGGGGTACGATATCCAAAATATTGGTCATGGCATGGTGCCTCAAAAATAATGGGACCTACGGGTCTCCAAATCGAAACATACATATTTGAGGAAATGAAATGTTGCATGAGTATAGATTATATTACTTAATTTTTATTCCTTATCATGCATATATTTTATAGTTAAACTGTTCACACATTTGCGTGGTCATGGACAACTTGTGGACAAGGTTTTGCTTTCCTCGAAATGGTATCCGGGACATTGGAACCGAATCGACCTAAGAAAAATTGTATGGAACGTACTTTGGCATAAGGCATTATGGGACCTCCAGTTGGGCTTGCAGCTCAGACTGGTAGGGTGCATTGTAATACCACGAAATAGTTCTTCATGGTGTCGATATCACCAATGACTGCATATAGACAGATTGCATGCTAACATATTGTCTTCTACAGGGAGATAAGTATCATCCCTGTTTTATGTAGGGACAAGCACATCGGATTGGTAAGGTATTACTGATAAGTGATATGGTTCTATGTTTACTTCTTTCAAGTATGATAAATTTTAATGCATATTTTTCTTAATAACCAGTGTCTATTTAGGCGAGTAGGTTCGTCCCGCTCACTAGTGCATCCAAAGTGTACCGATCCCAACTCTACAGGTATCGAGAACCTTAAGGATGCACGGTACTAGCTGACGTTTGGAGAGGCGACTTAAAATTCTTTCTATTTTAAAGTATTTTGAAGCCGGTTTATTTTGGAGGCATTTGGTTTCTATATATACAAGGGTGTAATATATGGGACGACAAGTATTATTTTATGGCAATTTGTTAATCTTTTTATTATTTTAATGAATGTTGTCGATACGACATATAAATGTGTTCAACATCAATATAATTTTTACTGCAAGTTATTAATGAAAAGCTAGTTTCTTCCTATACTTTGTGTTCAACTTTCTTCTGCAATATGATTTCAATCCGTATTCAAAAGAATTACCAAAATGCATATTCTTGCCTAGTAAAAGTGCACCTTAGACTTATACGGTATCACGTCTGGTGGTAACTTAATGATTCGGCAGAATCAGGACATAAAAAATACACACACCTGGAGTACACAAAAGACGAGAGAGGATGTAATTAACAAGCATGAGATGACCAATGCATAGACAATCCTAAGCATTCAATCTTACTTTTATTATAAATACATAAAATCATACACAACTTGGAGGAACCATGAAACCAGAAGCTGTTCCGAGAACATTCTTACACGAGGAATGTGTTGGTTGGTTTTTATAGGTCAAATTTATGTTTTGCAATTTGATGTTCCTACACGGGGTGGTCGAGCTGCAACCAAAATTTACTGCTTTTTGCATATATGATGTTCCTCGAATGTTTCTGTACTCCACATTATTGATTCTTATATGAGAACTCTGTAATAATAATAAGAAGATATATTTGTCAGTTTTGTTATATATCCAAGTTCCTTGAACATATAGTTTATTTATCAATTGCAAAGTAATTAATGTTTTCTTTAACTACATACATACCTGACTTGGGCAATTTTTGTTGTCAGGGCAGTAACTTTGATCAATGATGATAGGATTTTGGACACCTCGCATTACAACATCCATGAATATTACTCCATACACATAACCTGTTGTGAGCGTACCCCATGTCTTTATCCTAAGACCATTCTGTGTTCCAGAGAAAATGATCGATTTTACTGTTATATTGCTCACCACGGTTTGTCCTAAAATATGGTCCTTCCCTAAACTCCTGATGCTGAAGAAATTGTAAGCATTGTTAGTATAAGAGCCAAAACAACATATATTATTATGTCAATTGAATACGAATTATATAATATTATGATTAAGTTAGAGGTTTTATAAACTATGTTCTACGAATTAGCCATACACAACAAATACTTTAATACTTTAATATTAGATGTGCAGCTATTGCTTTATGGTTAATAAAGGTAAGATGATACCACCAAGATTATTTTTGGCTAATTTAGGAATTTCTTAATCCTAAATTAGGGTTTTTTAACCTATACAAAAGAGCTTAAGGAGGGTTGATGAGTAGCTCACATGAGAGATTCAAGGAAGCAAGTCTACAGGAATCTAAGAAAAAGTTCGTACTTTGCTTTTAGGTCTTGTCTTTAGAGACAGTCTTAAGGCAGAGGTGTAACAAATAAGAAGATGGGGTGGGCTCGAGCCCACTCTATTTTTTTTTATTTCTTTCCATATAAGTTATCCCACACATAGCCCACCATAGTCCACTCCAGCCCATTCAAGCTCAAATTTCTGGTTTTGCTCTTATCTGAAGGCAAGAACTATACGAAGGGCCATCTTCTTCGTTCAGGGAGATCATCATAGGGTTGGGAGAATGATTTCAACTGTACTCTCTTTTTATTCTTCTTCTTTCTTCTTTCTTGAGATTTGTAAAGGGTTGGCTTGGGGGCAAAGAGTTCAACGTATTTGTAATCAACTTGTATTAGTAGAATATATTCCGTGTTTGACTGTCTTGGTGTTTATGTGTGATGGAGGTTCGTTATCTTCTGATGGGTTATTGTCTTTAAACTGTAGTGCCATCTAAGCTGTTTCTTAGTACTCTATTAGTAAGTTTTAACAAATTATTTAACTACATAATATGATTTACTTAAAACTTTACATAACTCGAACCCAAGTGGTTTATGTGGGAGGCATTTTTTTAGTTGTCTGAGTTCAATTCCTAGGGATTATAGTATTTATAATAAATTTATATTACATTTTTTTAACATTTTTTTTTACGAGCGTGCAATGTACGTTATGTTGGTGTTTTTGCCTTTGGACTATGAAAGATAGTCCCACATTGGCTACACTACCAAGTAGGCATCTCAATATAATTCTTTGCTTGGGTTGAGGTGTGTACATGGGGTGTGGTGAAGCACACGGGTGCCATGTTGGGATATTTTAATTAGTAGAAAAATTATTAACTCCTCAATATAAGCTTTTAATCTTCTTGTCATGCTCTTGGAATTTATTCTATAGGAGCTAAGCCCCAAAAGGGCTTAGCGACTCGGACTCGGACTCGGACTCAAGGGGGCAAAGTAGCAATTTGTTGGCATATTTTGCACTTAGCACGTCAGCATTGGCGCATGACACTTATGCGCATTAGTTGCGCTCATACACTCATTTTATGCGCGAGTTGCATGCGCTGTTGCTAGCATGGTTGCATGTGCGGGCGCATGAGCAGGTTACTAAGTAGGTACTGAGCGGGCGATGCGCGGGCATGCCCAGGCTATGCACAACTATGCGCATATGCGCATTCAGGCGTAAGGGCACATGTGTTGCTACAGAATTGCACGTATGCAATGCTGGGCCGCTGGGCTTATGAGTTGCTGAGCTACTGCGCGTTGTGCTGCTGACATGAGCGGTTCTATTTTGGTTATGGAAATAGTGTTTAATTAAGATCCAATTTTATAGAATTTGAATTAAATTCGTTATTATCTCTTTGTAAATGACTTAGGTGGCTAGGCTCCTCTATAAATACTCTTTTCTCAGCCTTCATAAGGCATAAAATTTTAGAGAGAGAGGGAGAGAGTGTTGAAGAGAGGCTACTGCATCGCCATATGGAGTCCAGGAGTTCGAACAGAGTCCAGGAGGGAGGTGACGCGAGCATTCCAGAAGTTCTTCGAGAACTTACTGGTTCTTGGGAGCAGATCGTGTGGGACAAATCTTGCTTTGAGCAACAGTGATCTTCATCACCCCAGCAAGCCATTATCCTTCATCTTCCTCTACTACTTCTCCTTTATTTGTAACTTATTCTATCCGTCTGCAACTGCAATTGCAAGAAAGAACGTAGATTTTTTTTGATTCTTTTGTTTTTTTGGAGAAAGTTGTAATCGGAGATATTCTATATAGTAGTTTATTAGAATAGAAATCTTAGAAGGCAAACTTGTTTGTTGAAGCTTCTGAATCTCGTCTACAACTTTTGGACCAATAGACGGTAGACTGCAAAGTTTAGTAGAAGATCTGTTGGCCTTGTTTATTCATCTTTTGATTAAGCCCCAATACTAACAATCTCAAAGCAAGATTCGAAGAATAGATTTAGAATACCCGTACAAACCTTTTTGATACAAGTTTTAACAAACTTGAGAAGATTGACGGGCTACACTTCAATAATTTGGATGAGGAAGGAGTCCACTGTCAAATATTGGACGTGTATTGACAGATCCTAGATCTACCATTCCTGCTGATGGAGGTAAACTTGATCTGGCGTCATTGTAGATGCACATTCCAAGAGGAAACAAGACTAGCACTATGCACGAACAGTATCTGTGCGTGGTATTTCTTACGCATGGCAAAACATGATGCATAACACTCTCGGCGTAGGGCAATCACTGCATATGGCAGACTCAGTACAGTATAGTAACTGCGCATGGTGTTCTTTTGGCACATGGCAACGCATAGCCGCACATGGCAGCGTAGTAGTTAAATGATCAGAGTTAGGTAAATCTGGTGGATCCGTTCATGAAAGGCCTCAAACGTCAGCTGATCATATGAACTATAAAGAAGCGTAGTACTCAATGTTACAGTGGCAACACCATATGAGGTACCTCGACATGGTAAAGCCTTGGCTTCAGGCCATGTCATAGCGACGTAACACCGCATATAGTAAAGGATACATCATATATGGGCTTGGAGATCTTCTAATATCGTGTCTTTATAATCCTACTATTTAGTTTTATGCTATTACTTCAAAGAGAAATCTACTAGGCATCTAGCTATTGGTTCAAGGGGGGACCATTGATTGGAGAATATCAGGAATAGTGGGTAGTCCATTGAGACATTGAGGGGTTACGGACCCAGAACCACTGTTGTCTACTAATCGTTCTTTGCGTAGAACAAGTCCTGTGGGAGAATGGCTTAGACGCCTTAATGAGTTCTCGGGCAGAGTGATTGTCTGGTGTGCTTTACAGGAAGCGCGGTAGTTTCAATAATACAAGGGACGTGTATCCCATGCTATAGTGGTGTGGCACCACCCGATGGAGTAAACCTCTGCTCTGGGCCATGTCACACTGGCATAGCACCGCACATAGGCAGGTAGCCTAATGTTGTAGAATGAAGAGTAGTAGGCAGCACTACAAAGAGGCTATTAACCTCATGTTACAGTGGTGTGACACCAGAGAGGTAAAAGATATAAATTCTCGGCTATGCGAGCCATATCACGGCAGCTTAACACCGCAAAGAAGCACAAGGCTTCCTAATGGGTAGTTTGGCACTACAAAGTGGTTGAGACCTCATGCTACAGTGGAAGACGCCACATGAGGGAGTGAACCTAAGCTTTAGACCATGTCATAGCGGTGTAGTATCATAAGGTAGCATAAGGCTTCATTTTAAGGACTTTTTAAAAGAACTCAATTAGAGTGTATGGAAAGAGATACATGCCGTCTCTTGAGGGAAAACTTGTAGACGCCAGATTTCATACGCCGAAACCAGGCATGGATTGGACCTTTAATGTGCAACTGAAAACACAACTGATGTCATTGTGTGAGTAGAAAGAATTGCAACTATGGTGCAGAATTCAAGGATTAGTCCATTCTTGTATCGTACTGTTATTTAACCCAAGCGTGAAGATTTAAGTTAAAATGACATCAATCCTAATTCATAATGGGCAGTCATTGTATGGAACGCTCAATCCATATATTGAGATATATGGGGGATTATTGGTATTTTTGCCTTTTGACTATGAAAAATAGTCCCATATTGGCTACACCACCAAGTGTGTATCTTAATATAATGCTTTGATTGTGTTGAGGTGTGCATATGGGTTATGGTGAGACACATGGGTGCCATGTGGGGGTATTTTAATTAGGAGAAAAAAATAATTAACTCCTCAATGTAAGCTTTTATGGTTTTTGTCATGCTCTTGAAATTTATTCCATAATCGGTAAGTCCCAAAGGGGCTTAGCGACTCAGACTCGGGCTCTAGTGTGCAAAGTGGTGCTTTGTTGGCACACTTTTCACTTAGCACGTTATTATGTGCACATTAGTTTTGCTAGTTTTATGTGCAAGTTACATCGTTGTTGCTAGCGTGGGTGCATGCGTGGGTGCTTGAGCAGCATGCTGAGCGGGTGCTGCTCGGGCGCATATACAGGTTTAAGCCCAAGCGTTGTGCAGATATGCGTGTTCAACCGTATGTATGCATGCATGCACTGCTGCACTGTTGGGAGGGTGCTGAGAGGGGGCTGGGCGGGTGTTGAGCAGGGTGTTGGGCGGGTGTTGAACGGGCGATGCACGGGCATGCTCGGGCTATGTGTCACGAGAGCGTGGGTACGTCCAGCCTACGCCGCAGCATCGGCGGTAGAACGTTGTCTGTGTCACAGTAACACTAACTAACTAAACACCTGTCAATAATATACATCTCCATGATCTCACAATATAACTCAATCACCACAACTATAAGGCACGATAAAAGATAAAAGAAAATGACATAGTTAAACACCATGTCTCAAACATAAAGATAACTCACAGTCTAACTATCCAACACAAGTCTCCAATTAAACTTAACATAAGTCTAAACATAAACTGCAATATCCTCCATAAGTCTCAAGCATAAATAAATACTATCTAAATAGCTGTAGGCAAAGTCTCATCTAGAAGCATAGTCTCTTATAGGATCTATGGTGCATAGTCTGCTTCTATACCTGGTCCGTAGTGCATGGTACAGAAATCCTCAAGGTTCTCTAAAAAATATCCAGTCAGGATTGGAACGAAAATACACCTCTAACAGCAGTTCCACATATATTGACAAAACTATAACACAGTGTAAAGAAATACAAGATAGATATGAATAACTGGAAATAAGATACTGAAATAAGAAATGCTGGAATAATACTGGAACATCATCATCGATATGCATCTGACAAGAAATAGAACTACAAGTGTACGCAAGTATGAAGAACTGGTATGTAAGTGTGTATAAGAACAACAACTAAAACATGTGGAAATACAAGATCAGTCTATCAAGATACATGTCAAGAATCATCTATCTAAGTGTGTGAAACATCAGTATATCATATGACCAACTTGGGTTATATAACTCATTACATGGATTAGCGATCATCCCTAACAGGTCAGGCTAACCGAAATGTAACAGTGATGAGGCATGTAAGGGTAAGGTTGCACCGACGTAAAATGTGGGTGAGCTAATGCTGCATGTAAGGGGTATGATCACATAACTACTAATACTTTCCCGTTTCTCCCCAGCTAGCACGATGGATTCCAATCACGACTCCTCGTGACAGGTCTCAATGATGCCAACTCGTGTAAAGAACAGTGTCAGAGTCATGTACGCTATACAACAAGAATTATAGAGATAATCAACATAATGGAAATTGTCAGAGAATGTACTCGCCTGTGGTCCTTAGCTGGCAATACCAAAGTCCGGGTTCCAAGGTACCGTCTGAGTGATCCAACAGTCCTATAGATATATCATAAACACAATACTGCATCAGACATCACACTAATACACGATCAACAGAATGATCAAGGATCATACTAGGGGTCGTATCTGTAATTGTTGTGCATAACAGACAGTCAATGGTACGGTCTTGCCAGTACGTCAGTGTACATATGGCAGTCTACTATCATGCTACATGGTTACCGGTAGATGTAGCTACGGGGTATCCGTGGTCACAATCAAGACATCTTGGATATGTGATATATGAGACTTAATATGAACTAATCTCTCATCATACTAATTAATTACATTTATAATAGATATATATAAGTGTATTAACCTAATTGAGCATTATATGGTTCGTAGGCATATATATTAACCTACATTAATTATGATTATAATACACGTATTGATATACTAGGGAATACCTATACATTACTTATACGCAAGTATATAGATATTAGTTGGAAACATTATATATATACACCAATATACCAATACGTATGCAAGTACGTATATACATACGTCCCTAGTTACTTGTATATTATCGCAGGAAATGATGGGGACGTGGACAGGAGCTAACCTGTGCTTGGCACGACAACGATTACGAGGCGATGGTCACGAACAGGGAAGGCTGGTCGATGTGCAGGGTCGGTCGTCGACTCCGGTCGTCGAGCAGTCAGTCCGCGCGGGACTCCCGGTCGACAGCGTCGGTCTCCCGGGAACTCCTTGGTCGGCAGCATCGGTCTCCGCGGGAACTCCTCGGTTGGCAGCGTCGATCTCCGTGGGAACTCCGGTCGGCAGCGCTCGGGGCTCAGGCTCAGCTTTCAGTACTCGGCGTTCTGCGCTTAGGGCTCAGCGCTCGGGGCTCGGCCGGAATGGCTCAGCGGTTAAGGCGAGAGCCTGCGGGTCATGGGGTGAGACTTCCGGCGTTCGGCGTTCGGGTGTTTGCTCGGCGTGGAGATGGGTAAGGGAAGGGGTCGGCTGAGGTTTTAGGATTTTAGGTTAAAGGAAAAGGAAAAAGTAATACTATGTATATATATATAGGTAGTAGACTTGGGTTGACCTAGAATTAAGTTTGGTCAAGGCCCTATTGCGATTGGGCTTGCCATGGATAATTTCGATGGTTAGGGTTTCAAATAAATTAAAATGAATTTCTAGAATGTATTGGTTCAAGGATTTGAAGCTATGGTTTCAAAGGAGTTGCTGTTAAATTATATATTCCTAAGAATCAAGAAATATAATGAAAGGGAAAATAGGTTTAATAAATTTACAGAAATTTGCACGAAATAGGTTTATTGTTTGCTTAAATCTAAATTAGATGCAAGGAGGTGTTCTACAATTCCATAGGAGTACAAGGACTGAATTTACGTAGGACACGAGCATTAATTAATGGTCCGGCGTATCCAGGACAGGGGTTCGAATCCAATGGAAGACAAGGCTAGCGTCCTAGTTATTGAATAATGATAAAGTGTACAATTAATTAAGGTCATTGTAAATTAAAGAAAATTGATTATCATACAATCATTTACTCATTAATTACGAAAACATGAAATTACCCCTAATCCCAAAAAGTGGGGGTGACAAGTCTACCCTCCTTAAAGAATTTCGTCCTCGAAATTAAAATAAACTAGCACAAGAGCAAGCAATCAATTAATAAATTATACCTCAAGTCTCGAAGAGATATGGATACCGCTCGCGCATTTCGTCCTCTCTCTCCCAAGTTGATTCTCCTGGAGAGTGATTCCTCCATGCAACACGAACCAAGGGAATAGTCTGGTTCCGCAATATCTTTTCTCTACGATCCAAGATCTCCACTGGTTGTACAGGATAACTGAGTGTCGGTCCAACTTCGATCTCAGAGTGATCTAATACGTGACTAGGATCTGCCACGTACCGTCTCAGCTGCGACACGTGGAACACGTTATGTACTCCATCTAGAGCATACGGCAAGTCTAGTCTATAGGCCACTGCACCGACCCTTACAAGAATACTGAAGGGCCCGATGTATCGTGGGCTAAGCTTTCCTCCTCCGCCGAAACGAATCGTGCCTTGTGTCGAAGAAATCCGTAAGAACACCAAATTGCCAACCTAGAACAACGATCTTATCACGCAATCTAAACGAGACAATCACAAACCAAAGAAAATAATCAAAACAATACCTGAAACTCTAGGAGGCTACGGTGGCTATCGGCCCAATGCCGCTGTCTTTCCTGTGCCACTCGCAGTCTGTCTCTGATAAGTTTCACCTTTTCTGCTGCATCCACGACCATTTTTGGTCCTAATAAGGCTCTTTCTCCAACATCATCCCAAGATAAAGGGGTACGATACCTCAGTCCATATAAAGCCTCGAATTGTGACATCTCAATGCTGGCCTGGTAGCTGTTGTTGTAAGCAAACTCTACCAAGTGTAGATGATCCTCCCAAGAACCTCCGAGATCCAATACGCAAGTGCGTAGCATATCTTCAAGGGTCTGAATCGTCCTTTCAGACTGCCCGTCTGTCTGTGGATGATATGCGATACTGAACTTGAGCTGAGTTCCCAAGCTAGACTGCAGGCTCCTCCAGAAATAGGAAGTGAAACGACTATCCCGATCTGAGACAATACTCACAGGAACTCCATGTAATCTAATAATCTGCTGTACGTACATCTCAGCTAGCTTCTCCGTCGAAGTACCCACTTTAAAAGGCAAGAAGTATGCTGATTTGGTCAACCTATCTATGATGACCCAAATTGCGTCCTTTCCTCCTAGAGAACGAGGAAGTCCTGAAACGAAGTCCATAGTCACGTGCTCCTACTTCCATTCTGGAATAGGTAAAGGTTGAAGCAATCCCTCCGGCCTCTGTCGATCTGCTTTCACCTGTTGGCACACTAAACATCGGGATACGAAGCGTGCTACTTCGCGCTTCATACCATACCACCATACATGCCTCCTCAAATCTTGATACATCTTGTTGGCTCCGGGATGCATCGAGTACTGAGAGCGGTGTACCTCCTGTAAAACTTCTTCACGCAGTTCTCCACTTGGCACACACATTCTCGTGCCATGTCGTAAGGATCCATCATCCGCAATAGTAAAATCGTCTATCAATCCTGCCTGAACTTATGCCCTAATATTTCTTAGAATCTCATCATCGTACTGCGCAGCTCTAATTATGTCTATCAGCTCTGATTGAATCTGCAGTCCCCACATCTGAATTTTAGCTCCTGGAACTAATACTTCAATTTCCAAGCTCTCAAGATCAGCTAATAAGTGTCTATCCGAAGTCAAACACATAGCCATTGGGTACCTGCTCAAGGCATCCGCGACTACGTTGGCTTTCCCTGGATGATATTGTAATGAGATATCGAAGTCTTTTATCAATTCCAACCACCTTCTTTGTCTCATATTCAGCTCCTTCTGTGTAAACACGTACTTTAAGCTCTTGTAGTCTGTGAAGATTTCCATACGCTCTCCGTACAGATAGTGCTTCCACAGCTTTAGGGCAAAGATAACTGCTGCTAACTCCAGATCGTGAGTGGGGTAGTTCTTTTCATGAGGGCGTAATTGTCTTGAAGCATAGGCAATTAATTTCCCGTGTTGTTGAAGAACGCATCCCAACCCTTTTCCCGAAGCATCACTGTAGATAGTAAATCCACCTGTCCCTGATGGCAACGTCAAAACTGGCGCTGTCGTCAATCTCCTTTTCAGCTCATCGAATGCGGCTTGACATTCTTCTGTCCAGACAAATTCCAAATCTTTCTTGGTCAACCTAGTCATTGGCTCTGCAATCTTGGAGAAGTCTTGTACAAATCTTCTGTAGTATCCTGCTAGTCCGAGAAAGCTCCTGATTTCAGCTACCGTGCTGGGGGTAGTCCATGACTTCACTGCCTCTATCTTCTTTGGGTTAACTGAAATTTCGTCACCTGTCACCATGTGTCCAAGAAATTCAACCTCTTCAAGAAAGAACTCACACATTGAAAGCTTTCCATATAATTTCTCTTTCCTGAGTGTTTCTAAGACTATTCTCAAGTGCTCTTCATGCTCTTCTGGGGTTTTTGAATATACTAGAATGTCGTCAATAAACACCACTATGAACTTGTCAAGGTACTGGTGGAACACCTTGTTCATCAAGTTCATAAATACTGCTGGTGCATTGGTTAAACCAAACGGCATTACTGTAAATTCAAACTAGCCATATCTGGTTCGAAAGGCAGTCTTCGGTATGTCTTCTTTCTTCACTTTCATCTGGTGATAGCCTGACCTCAAGTCTATTTTTGAAAACACCTTCGCTCCGCTCAATTGATCGAAAAGATCATCTATCCTCGGCAGCGGGTATTTATTTTTGATAGTGAGGTTATTCAAAGCTCTATAATCGATACACATACGTACCGTGCCATCCTTCTTCGGTACAAATAATACCGGTGATCCCCATAGCGATGAACTGGATCTAATAAAACCTTTGTCTTGCAGCTCCTCAACTTGTTTCTTTAGTTCTACCAATTCGTTGTTGTTAACTCTATAGACATGTTGTGAAATAGGCTTTGCTCCTGGTATCAAGTCTATAGAGAACTCAACGTCTCTGTCTGGTGGCAAACCTGGCAACTCCTCTGGAAATACATCCAGGAATTCCGCTATAAGTGGATGCGGTAACTCTTCTTCTTCCACCCTGGCTTCCTAAAAAGTGCCTCTGCTCCGCTCCTCTGTTCCTCTGACAATCTCAAACTCTGGCTCTCCTTGTGGTCGAAATACTACTCTACCTCCGTGACAATCTATAGAAGCATGGTGTTTACTTAGCCAGTCTATTCCGAGTACAATATCGTAATCCGGAGGTGGCATAACGAGTAAACTCACGCTCAACTCTCGGCCTTCCAATGACACTCTTCGATCCTTACAATAATTACGGACTAGGATAATGCCTACTCCTGTCGTGATCTTGCAAGTCCTATCTAATGGTCCCATTTTTAAATGATGTTTAAGGGCATAAGATACAGATACGAAACTATGGGTAGCGCCATAATCAAATAATGCAAGTGCTGCAATAGAATCGAGTAAAACTGAACCTGAAATCACGTCTCCAGCTGGCTCGGCCTCCTCAGTGGTCATGGCGTAAGCTCGTCCTTGTGGTGCTCCTCTCTGTTACTGCTGCTGCTGAGCAAGCCTCTCCTGCTGTGTTGGAAGTGGAGGTCCTCTCTGCTGGCCTCCTGGTACAATAGGTGCTCTGGCTGGTCCTCTCTGAGCTGCTCCTCCTCCTTGGCGATTCTAAATAGTTGGGCAGTCCCTCAGCTGATGTGCTGCTGATCCACACGATAAGCAAGTGCCCAACCTTTTTCTACAGATGTCTCTTGTATGTCCCATCTTTCCATAATACGAACATGGGGTAACGAGCTGATTATGTCTTTGTGGTTGCTGTTGTTGAGCATGTCCTCGAACTGGTGCCTGTTGCTGGTGTTGCTGCTGGTGTTGTTGCTGGTACGGCCTATGTTGTTGTTGAAAGTGTGGGCGCTTGGCTGGTCCTGTGTTACCTCCTGTTGCTCCAGATGTATCGCAACCTCTTTTGGGCCTGAGGTCCAAGTTGTCTTCGGCAATCTGGGCATCCATCAGAATACCCTCAAATATAGTAGTACATCGTCCCGAAGTACGAGACTTGATCTCCCTGTTCAATCCCTTCCTGAATTTTCGAGCTCTGTCACCTGGATCTCGAATCATTGATGGCACAAATCGACTCAATCGACAAAACTCTGCAGCATACTCGTCGACTGACATGCCTCCTTGGACTAAGTCATGAAACTGACTTTCTAAAGCTCCCAAGGCTACATCAGGAAAGAATTTCTATTTGAAGAGTTCTTTAAAGTTCTCCTAAGTAAGTCCTTCAGCGGCGAGTCTCGGCTCTGTACGATACCACGTCAGTGCGATATCAAACATCTGACTGCCAGCGGGCTCTATCTGAAGAATCCCTGGAATCTGTGATAAGCGCAAATTCCTTTCTATGTCTTCTAACCATTTGTCAGCATATAATATTCCTTCTGTTCCTTTGAACTCTCGAGGCATCATCCTCTTAAAGTCCACTATGGTATCGGGCCTCTGTTGTTGCTGACCTTTATGTTGCGGTTGTCGTGCTACTCTCTCCACAGCCTGGAGAGTCATCTGATGGGCATTCTCCATGCTGTCTCTCATCAGTTCGGTCTGCGCTTGGTATGCTTCTGCTTGCATTCTCTGAGCCTCAGCTTGAACACGCTGAGCCTCTGCTGTTACTCTCTGGGCCTCTAGCATGCCCTGCATCAGTATGAACATCTGTGCCCCGTCAGCGGGCACTCCTCCGAGAATCGGTGGTGGTGGAAGGTTGTCTGTCATAGTTGGGGCAATCCTCTGTATAGGTGGAGGAGGAATCCCATTAGTTGCAGACACTCCCACACGAACAGGAGATGTAGGAGAATCTCCAGGTATCTGTTCGTCAGGTTGAGAGGTGGCAGTCCTCTCTGAATTGGCTGCTCCCATTCTCATGGAACTAGTATTCGGTGACTTCCTGAATACAGATCAAAGAATCAATTAAGGTGATAGATATGATATTATCAAGAAAGGACACTAAAGCGCTAAAGGAAGCAATCCATTAGAATAACAATATGAAGTTCAGAATTTCCTAGTGTGATTGAGCATATTCTCATCCTAGATCATATTTCCTATATCCTAGCACAAGCTCGCAGTAGTACAACTAAGTTGTCGCACTACTACGGTATCGCATAACTTGCGAGACTGGACCTGCATGGGCCACTACTAAAAACGTGTCACGACCCGCACCCGGTATAGGGGCACGAGAGCGTGGGTACATCCAGCCTACGCCGCAGCATCGGCGGTAGAACACTGTCTGGGTCACAGTAACACTAACTAACTAAACACCTGTCAATAATATACATCTCCATGATCTCACAATATAACTCAATCACCACAACTATAAGGCACGATAAAAGATAAAAGGAAATGACATAGTTAAACACCATGTCTCAAATATAAAGATAACTCACAGTCTAACTGTTCAACACAAGTCTCCAATTAAACTTAACATAAGTCTAAACATAAACTGCAATATCCTCTATAAGTCTCAAGCATAAATAAATACTATCTAAATAGTTGTAGGCAAAGTCTCATCTAGAAGCATAGTCTCTTCTAGGATCTCTGGTGCATAGTCTGCTTCTATACCTGGTCCGTAGTGCATGGTATAGAAATTCTCAAGGTTCTCTGGAAAAAATATCCAGTCAGGATTAGAACAAAAATACACCTCTAACAGCAGTTCCACATATATTGACAAAACTATAACACAGTGTAAAGAAATTCAAGACAGATATGAATAACTGGAAATAAGATACTGAAATAAGAAATGCTAGAATAATACTGGAACATCATCATCGATATGCATCTGACAAGAAATAGAACTACAAGTGTACGCAAGTATGAAGAACTGGTATGTAAGTGTGTATAAGAACAACAACTAGAACATATGGAAATACAAGATTAGTCTATCAAGATATATGTCAAGAATCATCTATCTAAGTGTGTGAAACATCAGTATATCATGTGATCGGCTTGGGTTATATGACTCATTACATGGATTAGAGATCATCCCCAACAAGTCAGGCTAACCGGAATGTAACAGTGATGAGGCATGTAAGGGTAAGGCTGCACCGACGTAAAATGTGGGTGAGCTAATGCTGCATGTAAGGGGTATGATCACATAACTACTAATACTTCCCCGTTTCTCCCCAGCTAGCACGATGGATTCTAATCACGACTCCTCGTGACAGGTCTCAATGATGCCAACTCGTGTAAAGAACACTGTCAGAGTCATGTACGCTATACAACAAGAATTATAGAGATAATCAACATAATGGAAACTGTCAGAGAATGTACTCGCCTGTGGTCCTTAGCTGGCAATACCAAAGTCCGGGTTCCAAGGTACCGTCTGAGTGATCCAACAGTCCTATAGATATATAATAAACACAATACTGCATCAGACATCACACTAATACACGATCAACAGAATGGTCAAGGATCATACAAGGGGTCGCGTCTGTAATTGCTGTGCATAACAGACAATCAATGGTACGGTCTTGCTAGTACGTCAGTGTACATATGGCAGTCTACTATCATGCTACATGGTCACCGGTAAATGTAGCTACGGGGTATCCGTGGTCACAATCAAGACATCTTGGATATGTGATACATGGGACTTAATATGAACTAATCTCTCATCATACTAATTAATTATATTTATAATAGATATGTATAAGTGTATTAACCTAATTGAGCATTATATGGTTCGTAGGCATATATATTAACCTACATTAATTATGATTATAATACACGTATTGATATACTAGGGAATACCTACACATTACTTATACGCAAGTATATAGATATTAGTTGGAAACATTATATATATACACCAATATACCAATACGTATGCAAGTACGTATATACATACGTCCCTAGTTACTTATATATCATCGCAGGAAATGATGGGGACGTGGACAGGAGCTAACCTGCGCTCGGCACGACGACGATTACGAGGCGATAGTCACGAACAGGGAAGGCTGGTCGATGTGCAGGGTCGATCGTCGACTCCGGTCGTCGAGCAGTCAGTCCGTACGGGACTCCCGGTCGACAGCGTCGGTCTCTACGGGAACTCCTCGGTCGGCAGCGTCGGTCTCCGCAGGAACTCCTCGGTCGGCAGCGTCGATCTCCGCGGGAACTCCTCGGTAGGCAGCGTCGGTCTCCGCGGGAACTCCTCGGTCGGCAGCGTCGGTCTCCGCGGGAACTCCGGTCGGCAGCGCTCGGGGCTCAGGCTCAGCGTTCAGCGCTCGGCGTTCAGCGCTCAGGGCTCAGCGCTCGGAGCTCGGCCGGAATGGCTCAGCGGTTAAGGCGAGAGCCCGGGGGTCATGGGGTGAGACTTTCGGCGTTCGGCGTTCGGGTGTTTGCTCGGCGTGGAGATGGGTAAGGGAAGGGGTCGGCTGAGGTTTTAGGATTTTAGGTTAAAGGAAAAGGAAAAAGTAATACTATGTATATATATATATGTAGTAGACTTGGGTTGACCTAGAATTAAGTTTGGTCAAGGCCCTATTGCGATTGGGCTTGCCATGGATAATTTTGATGGTTAGGGTTTCAAATAAATTAAAATGAATTTCTAGAATGTATTGGTTCAAGGGTTTGAAGCTATGGTTTCAAAGGAGTTGCTGTTAAATTACATATTCCAAAGAATCAAGAAATATAATAAAAGGGAAAATGGGTTTAATGAATTTACGGAAATTTGCACGAAATAGGTTTATTGTTTGCTTAAATCTAAATTAGATGCAAAGAGGTGTTCTGCTATTCTATAGGAGTACAAGGACTGGATTTATGTAGGACACGAGCATTAATTAATGGTCCGGCGTATCCAGGATAGGGGTTCGAATCCAATGGAAGACAAGGCTAGCGTCCTAGTTATTGAATAATGATAAAGTGTACAATCAATTAAGGTCATTATAAATTAAAGAAAATTGATTATCATACAATCATTTACTCATTAATTATGAAAAGATGAAATTACCCCTAATCCCAAAAAGTGGGGGTGACAAGTCTACCCTCCTTAAAGAATTTCGTCCTCGAAATTAAAATAAACTAGCACAAGAGCAAGCAATCAATTAATAAATTATATCTCAAGTCTCGAAGAGATATGGATACCGCTCGCGCATTTCGTCCTCTCTCTCCCAAGTTGATTCTCCTGGAGAGTGATTCCTCCATTCAACACGAACCAAGGGAATAGTCTGGTTCCGCAATATCTTTTCTCTACGATCCAAGATCTCCATTGGTTGTTCAGGATAACTGAGTGTCGGTCCAACTTCGATCTCAGAGTGATCTAATACGTGACTAGGATCTGCCACGTACCGTCTCAGCTGCGACACGTGGAACACGTTATGTACTCCATCTAGAGCAGGCGGCAAGTCTAGTCTATAGGCCACTGCACCGACCCTTGCAAGAATACTGAAGGGCCCGATGTATCGTGGGCTAAGCTTTCCTCCTCCGCCGAAACGAATCGTGCCTCGTGTCGGAGAAATCCGTAAGAACACCAAATCGCCAACCTAGAACAATGATCTTATCACGCAATCTAAACGAGACAATCATAAACCAAACAAAATAATTAAAACAATACCTTAAACTCTAGGGGTCTACGGTGGCTATCGGCCCAATGCCACTGAGCCGTTGCGCTACTACATTGCTATGCCACTGCACTGTTGGCATGAGCGGTTCTGTTTCGGTTATAGTAAGATAGAGTCTTTAATTTAGATTTGATTTGTGGGATTTGAATTAAATTCGTCATTATCTCTTTGTAACTGATTTATGTGGCTAGGCTCCTCTATAAATACTCTCTTCTCAGCCCTCATAAGGCATAGAATTAGATAGATAGTGAGAGAGAGAGAGAGAGAGAGAGAGAGAGAGAGTTAAAATGAGGCTGCTGCGCCGCCACGAGGAGTCTAGGAGTGTCACGACCCGCACCCGGGGTAAGGGTACTAGTCGGAAATAACGCCCAGCCTACGCCGCAGAATCGGCGGTAGAACGCTGTCTAGAAAGTCTATCTAATATAATGAACCACCAAAAGATAGTGTACTCAATCACAGAACTAAGATAGAATGAACACGAATCAGATAAGAATAGAATAGTCACAATACAACTCATGAGTCTAAAATAATACATCAATGAGTCTGAAGAAAATTACAGAAATATGCTGGAGACAAATCCAGTACAAAGAGTACTACAAAACTATAAAGCTACAACTCCAGGGTCAACTGTCTCAGTTGGGATAAGTCCCACTTGAGCCAGGGTCTCAGAATCTAAACCCACAACATCCTGGGGTCCATAATAGGTAGGATACTCCTCAGTGTCATCTGGAAAAATATATCCAGTCAGGAAAGGAGCAAAGTACAACCCTAACAGCAGTTCTCAAATAATGATAAAAACTATGTAACAGTAAGTAGCTGTGGATAAACAAGATGCATAAATAGATACAAGAAATATATAGACAATAAGGAAGTACTGGAAAGAAATACAATAATGAACAATATGCTGATAGAACAAGAATACTAATGACTAAGTGTGTGAGTACTAGCTTTAACATGTGATCGGCTTAGGAACTTGCACAAGAGTATAATGACCTGGCTGATTATACGTGCGGTGTATGATCAACACTCACAAGGAACAAGACATGCACAAGGAGGGTATGATCACATATCTACACTAAAATACTCCCCACCCCGACTGGTATAATAGATCCAACCACGGTACGTTATGGCACTAGATTCCCCAAGAAGATAGCTAGTCTCCCCGAGAATCGGTGTCTGTACATGTACAAGATAACCAATGAAACAATACTTGCACCATATACACCATATACCAAGGAATAACATCTCATGACGAGATCCGGATATACCAATCCGTGTAACCATAGTGTCAAGAGAACATGTATATCTACACTAGATACAACAAACATAGAGGATATCATAAATGAGAAACTATCAGAGAATGTACTCGCCTGAAGTCCAATGAACAGTCTCACAAATGTCTGACTCGGTGCCTCGAAGACCTAGATATGGAATACCACATTAATACAAGGTCCCGGAAAGAGAACAAGTCAAACTAGGCAACTTCTAGGTCAATAAGTCAATTCTAAGGTAAAAGTCAACTATGGTCAACTCTAAAGTCCACTAAAGTCAAACATGGTCAAACCCAAAGTCAACCTCACAAGACATCTATAAAATAATATAGAGATAAACTACAATAATTTAGGAATCAAATTAGATTCAAAAAGAACTCACACAAAGTATACTAATAATATAATTAATATATACCCTAAAATAATATATATACAACCCAACATTTATATAAATAACATAATATATTATTACAATTATTATTCCTCACAAAACACATATATATATACATATATATATATACAATTATAATATATAATATATACATTAAATCTGTCAAAGCATCATTGAAAAACAGTGAATAAAATAGGATTAAATCAAAACAGTTTAAATAGTGACAGTCGGGACTGTCACCGAAGGACTATCACCGAAACCCAAATAATAAACTGCCACTGCTTTGGTTTTCGCTGACAGTTAAACTGTCGCGAAAAAGCGTCGCAGAAAGGCTGCTGTTTCCCGCTGCTGCAATTAATGACAGGTTTGTCATTAATTGCCCGAAGGCTACAGCGGCTGCTATTAGTCGGCTAATTAATGACAGTTTTTACTGTCATTAATTCTCTGTCACTAAAACAAGTTATATATATATATATAATTATATATATAAAAACAGAATATATAAAACAATATATATATATATATATATATAAACAGAATATATAAAACAGTATATATATATATATAAACCATTAATACAAAAATGTACATATATATATTAATATACACATAAACTTATACCATCAAATATTTAACAAAGAACATATAATTTACATGGCTAGAAGCACACCTAAAATATTTACATTAATATCCAAATAATTACATAATAATTATAAATAATATAATTACACAATTAAACATACAAATATATTTTATAAAACATTTTATGTATAAATTATATTATTTAACAAGTAGTAACATATATATTTGCATGCAAGAAAGCTACATATTATATTGTACATTATATTAGCACACCCAAAATATAGATCTATGCTACAATAATTACTATAATAAATACACAAAATAATTATTTAATATCCATATATATATACTAATTATAAATGAAGAATTGAACCACAATTAATTAGATCTATGCAAAAATACACACAATTGGAGAGTATCTCACCGTATCCCACTAGATCTAGGATACGCATGCGACACGAGTCCAACACACAACCAAATGCACCCCGAAGGACACAACCAAATCAAAAATAATATTTATGAACAAATCATAGCGTCAAAAGTAGATCTATGTGTCCGTGTCAAAATACGACATGTTCAAAGCCCCGTGTCGGAGGAAAACCCCCAAATGATATGTATCACCAAATAGTTGGGATACGAACCACAAGTATCCCAATATGGACACGACACTAGCCTCAAACACAAATCTCATGTTCAATTGATCTATAGGATCAATTGACACACACAACAAAATATAAATTCGGAATTCCAACAAAATTGACACAAAAAGCACCATAACTTTCTCCATGGGTCTCCTATGAACACAAAACAAAGTCCTATGTGTAGTACATACATATAGGTTGATTTTACATGATTAAATCTCAGATTTAGAAGCTATTTAAATGGGAAAATCTGAATTATACCTATTGGGAGATGGATTCCCAATGAAACCTCCAATTGAGATGAACTTGCTTCCAAATTATAGATCCTTGCTCCTCTTTGTAGATCCTTGCTTCCTTCTTCTAGATCCTTGCTTCCTCCTTCTCTAATGGTGAATTGGAAAGAATTTGGAATGAATTTGGTAGGAAATTGGATTAGGAATGGAGAGAATTTGGTAGTGGGAGAATTCTAGATCTAGATTTGGAATGAGATAAGAGGAGAGAGAAATTTCCCCCCCTCTTTAATAGGCCGGCCATAGCCCCTCCCCCAAGCAATTGTAAAATGTCCAATGTACCCCTTGGGGCCTCTCATGAAGAAATAATTAAGGAAGGAAGCTTCTAGTCTAATCATTTAATTAATTTAATCCATCTCCTTAACTATGGGCTTTCTAAATGGGCCAAGTCTAACTAATTAATTCATGTTGGTCCATGGGTCCAAACTAAACTAGTTGGGTCCACTAAAATAAGTCCAAAATAATTAAATAACATCCAACAATAATTAAATAATACAACAAAAAATTATTTACCATGCACAATATTTATTTAAATAGGAAATTACTAAAATACCCTTTTTCCTAAAATGTGGTAGTGACAAGTCTACCCTCCTTAAAATAATTTTGTCCTCGAAATTCAAAGACGAAAACTACCCCCAGAAAATCACAGAACAGAACTAAAGAATCCCAACTAACTAATGAACAGAACATAACAATGAACAGAACATAACTAAAAATAACATACCTCAAGGTACAAACAAATATGGATAACGCTCTCGCATGTCATCCTCTCTCTCCCAGGTAGACTCCCCCGGAGAGTGATGCCTCCATGCGACGCGCACCAAAGGAATAGTCTGGTTCCTCAGCACCTTCTCTCTCCGATCCAGAATTCCAACTGGCTGCTCTGGATAGCTAAGAGTAGGGCCCACCTCTATCTCTGAGTGATCCAATACATAACTAGGATCTGCCACGTATCGTCTCAACTGCGACACATGAAATACGTTGTGCACTCCCTCCAATGCAGGTGGCAAGTCTAGTCTATAAGCAACTGCACCGACCCTCTCTAGAATAGTGAAAGGTCCAATGAATCGCGGACTAAGCTTTCCGCCTCCACCGAAGCGAATCGTGCCTCATGTCGGAGAAATCCTCAGAAACACCAAACCACCCACCTAGAATAAAACACCACCTTAAGAACTTATCTATAACAAACAACCAAGAACAAGCACACAAAATAAAATCTAAACTATACCTCAAACTCCAAGGGTCTCCGATGGCTATCGGCCCAATGCCGTTGTCTGTCCTGTGCCACTCGAAGTCTGTCTCTGATCAACTGAACCTTCTCTGCTGCATCCACAACCATCTCTGGCCCAAGCAAAACTCTCTCTCCAACATCGTCCCAAGACAAAGGAGTACGACACCTCCGACCATATAGAGCTTCAAAAGGTGACATCTCTATACTGGCCTGGTAACTGTTGTTGTAAGCAAACTCTACCAAATGGAGATGGTCCTCCCAAGAACCCCCAAAATCTAGTACACAAGTGCGCAACATATCCTCGAGAGTCTGAATAGTCCTCTCTGACTGCCCATCTGTCTGGGGATGATATGCAGTACTGAACTTGAGCTGAGTGCCCAAACTCTCCTGCAAACTCCTCCAAAAATGAGAAGTGAAACGACTATCCCGATCTGAGACTATGCTGACGGGAACTCCATGTATCCTAACAATCTGCCTCACATACATCTCTGCCAGCTTCTCCGTAGACAAACCCACCTTGAAAGGCAAAAAGTGGGCCGACTTGGTCAACCTATCAACAATGACCCAAATTGCGTCTTTCCCTCCTGGAGATCGTGGTAGTCCGGACACAAAATCTATAGTAATGTGTTCCCACTTCCACTCTGGAATGGGTAATGGCTGAAGTAAACCTCCTGGCCTCTGCCTCTCGGCTTTCACCTGCTGGCACACTAAGCATCTGGATACAAACTGTGCCACTTCCCTCTTCATGCCATACCACCACACACTCTTTCGCATATCCCGATACATCTTGTTAGCACCTGGATGTATGGAATACTGAGAGCGATGCGCTTCCTGCAACACCTCCTCGCGCAACTCCCCACTAGGCACACACAATCTAACTCCATGCCTCAAGGATCCATCCTCTGCAATAGTGAAATCATCCTCCAATCCTGCTCTCACCTGAGCTCTGATACTCCTCAAAGATACATCATCATACTGTGCTGCCTTGATCCTGTCCATCAAATCTGAGTGTATCTGCAATCCCCACATTTGCATAGCACACCCAGGAACAATCACCTCAATGCCCAAGCTCTCCAAGTCCTCCAACAGATATCGATCCTGCGTCAAGAACATAGCTACCGGATACCTGCTCAAAGCATCGGCAACTACATTGGCTTTCCCAGGATGATATTGCAAAGAGATATCAAAATCCTTCATCAGTTCCAACCACCGACGCTGCCTCATGTTCAACTCCTTCTGCGTGAAAACGTACTTCAAGCTTTTATGGTCTGTGAAGATCTCCACACGCTCTCCGTACAAATAATATTTCCACAACTTCAGGGCGAATATGACAGCTGCCAACTCCAAATCATGGGTAGGATAGCTCTTTTCATGAGGACGCAATTGCCTGGATGCATAGGCAATCACTTTCCTATGCTGCTGAAGAACACAACCTAAACCCTTTCCCGATGTATCACTATAAATAGTGAAACCTCCGGACCCTGATGGCAATGTCAAAATAGGAGCAGACGTCAACCTCTTCTTTAACTCCTCAAAAGCAGCCTGGAAATCTTCCGTCCAAACAAACTCCACATCCTTCCTTGTGAGTCTGGTCATCGGCTCGGCAATCCTCGAAAAATCTTGCACAAACTTTCGGTAGTAGCCTGCCAATCCCAAGAAACTCCTGATCTCTGCTACCGAACTCGGAGTCTTCTAAGATTCCACTGCTGAAATCTTCTTCGGATCCACTGAAATACCATCACCAGTCACAACATGCCCCAAGAATTCCACCTTGTCCAAGAAAAACTCACATTTGGACAACTTTCCATACAGCTTCTCCTTCCTCAGCACATCCAACACAATCCTCAAATGCTCCTCATGCTCCTCCGGTGTCCTCGAGTATATGAGTATGTTGTCGATGAACACCACCACGAACTTGTCAAGGTACTGGTGGAACACCTTGTTCATCAAGTTCATAAATACCGCCGGTGCATTAGTCAAACCAAACGGCATCACCATAAACTCGTACTGACCATACCGAGTTCTAAAAGCAGTCTTCGGTATGTCCTCCGGCTTCACCTTCACCTGATGGTAGCCTGATCTTAAATCTATCTTAGAAAATAACTTGGCACCACTCAACTGATCAAACAGATCATCAATCCGTGGCAAAGGATACTTATTCTTGATAGTGAGATTATTCAAAGCCCTGTAATCAATGCACATGCGCACCGATCCATCCTTCTTCGGTACAAACAATACCGGGGCTCCCCATGGTGAAGAACTCGATCTGATAAACCCCTTATCCTGTAATTCGTCCACCTGCTTCTTCAACTCGACCAGCTCGCTGTTGTTTACTCTATAGACATGCTGCGAAATTGGTTCTGCACCTGGCACCAAGTCTATAGAAAATTCAACATCTCGATCTGGCGGCAATCCTGGCAATTCTTCAGGAGACACATCCAAAAATTCTGTTATCAACGGATGCGGCAACTCCTTATCTTCCACCATAGCTCCACAAATAATGCCTTCTCCCTGCTCTGCAGCTCCTCTAGCAAACTCGAACTCTGGCTCTCCTGGCGGACCAAACAAAACTCTACCTCCTCTACAATCTATGCTAGCACGGTGCCTACTCAACCAATCCATCCCGAGTACAATATCGTAGCTCGGAAGGGGCATTACAAGTAGACACGCACTCAACTCCCGGCCTCCCAGAGTAACTCTCCGATCTTTGCAAATATCATTAACCAGGATAATGCCTCCCCCGGTCATGATCTTGCAAGTCCTAAGCAAAGACTCAGCTACCAAACTATGCTTTAGAGCAAAAGAAATAGATACAAAACTATGGGAAGCACCACTATCAAACAAAGCTAAAGCTGGAATAGAATCAAGAAGAATAGAACCTGCGATGACATCTCCTGTGGGTTCCTCCTCTTCGACTGTCATAGCAAACGCTCGTCCCTGCCGAGCACCTCCCTGCTGCTGATGCTGGACAAAACGCTGCTGCTGTGTCGGAAGTGGTCCCCTCGGTTGTGCTGCAGGTGGTCTCATCTGTGCCCTCGGAGCTGGAGCTGCTCCCTGAACTGCACGACGAGGACACTCCCTCAATTGATGCCCTTCAGTACCATAATACAAACAAACTCCTAGCCTCTTTCTGCAAACTTCCCAGATATGGCCGGGCTTCTTGCAGAAGTTGCATGGAGCTTGCTGTAACTGTCTCTGCTGCTGAGGTGCCTGGTGAAAAGGCGCTCTAGCTGGAGTCTGGTTCTGTTGTGGCTGCTAGAAAGGTCTGGACTGGAAATGAGGACGTTTGGCAGATACTGCACTGCCGTTGGCCCCCAGAAAAGAATCACGGTCTCTCTTGGTCTTCAAACCCAGATCCCGCTCAACCTTGCGTGCCTCCGCAAGTATCTCCGAGTATGTCTCATAAAAAGACGGAATGAGAATCTTCACCTCCCAGTTTAGACCCTCTCGGAAACGAATAGCTCGAACCTCCGGCTCCCTCACCAGATACTCTGCAAATCGGCTCAGCCTACCGAACTCTGCAGCGTATTCCTCCACAGACATGCTTCCCTGAATGAGACTCTCAAATTGTCTCCCCAAGTCAAGCCTGTCTATCCGGACGAAAAACTTCTTCTTGAAAAGGTCCCTGAATACCTCCCAAGATTGTCCTGCGTCAACTAGAACCGGCTCATTCCTGAACCAGGTATGAGCGACGTCGAACAGTTGAAGTCCTACCGCCTCAACCTTCAGATCTTCAGAAAGACGGGACACCCTCATAAGACACTCAATGTCCTCGAGCCAATCATCAGCATAGACGATGCCCTCCGTCCCTTTGAAAATCCTAGGCTCCAGTTTCTTGAAGTCCTGAATGTTACCTGGCCGAAGCTGAGCAACCTGAGGAACAACCTGCTGCTGGACCGGAACTCCTCTCTCAACTACAGCACGAGCAAGCTGATGAGCACTCTCGATGCCCTGCCGTAGAACGTCGGTCTGCCTCTGATGTGCCTCCGACTGAGCCCTCTGTGCCTCGAGCATCTCACGAAACAGAGTAAACATCTGTGACGCCTCTGCTGGCACAGGAGGTGGAGGTGGAAGCCCCTCAGATACAGCTGGCACAGTCCTCTGAGTGGGTGGTGGACCTCCGAAAGCAGCTGATACTCCAATCACCGGAGAAGTGACTGGTGCAGGCCCTCGGGATGTCGCAGACCTCTCAGAAACTGCTCTCCCTTGCTGTGATCTAGTCTTAGGCGGCATCCTGAGACAAAGCGAAAGAAAGAATCAATATGGCACAAGATGTAAGATATTCAAGGAAAGGACAGTTTAAGAGATCAAGTATCAACGTCAAAGGAGAATAGTTGAATCAAAAGAATTTTCCTAGATGTGATTGAGTATCTCAGCCTATATCCTATATCCTATCGCAGGCTCGTAGTAGTACAACTAAATTGTCGCACTACCACGACATCACATACTTTGTGAAGCTAGACCTGCATGGGCCACCACCAAAAATGTGTCACGACCCGCACCCGGGGTAAGGGTACTAGTCGGAAATAACGCCCAGCCTACGCCGCAGAATCGACGGTAGAACGCTGTCTAGAAAGTCTATCTAATATAATGAACCACCAAAAGATAGTGTACTCAATCACAGAACTAAGATAGAATGAACACGAATCAGATAAGAATAGAATAGTCACAATACAACTCATGAGTCTAAAATAATACATCAATGAGTCTGAAGAAAATTACAGAAATATGCTGGAGACAAATCCAGTACAAAGAGTACTACAAAACTATAAAGCTACAACTCCAGGGTCAACTGTCTCAGTTGGGATAAGTCCCACTTGAGCCAGGGTCTCAGAATCTAAACCCACAACATCCTGGGGTCCATAATAGGTAGGGTACTCCTCAGTGTCATCTGGAAAAATATATCCAGTCAGGAAAGGAGCAGAGTACAACCCTAACAGCAGTTCTCAAATAATGATAAAAACTATGTAACAGTAAGTAGCTGTGGATAAACAAGATGCATAAATAGATACAAGAAATATATAGACAATAAGGAAGTACTGGAAAGAAATACAATAATGAATAATATGCTGATAGAACAAGAATACTAATGACTAAGTGTGTGAGTACTAGCTTTAACATGTGATCGGCTTAGGAACTTGCACAAGAGTATAATGGCCTGGCTGATTATACGTGCGGTGTATGATCAACACTCACAAGAAACAAGACATGCACAAGGAGGGTATGATCACATATCTACACTAAAATACTCCCTACCCCGACTGGTATAATAGATCCAACCACGATACGTTATGGCACTAGATTCCCCAAGAAGATAGCTAGTCTCCCCGAGAATCGGTGTCTGTACATGTACAAGATAACCAATGAAACAATACTTGCACCATATACACCATATACCAAGGAATAACATCTCATGACGAGATCCGGATATACCAATCCGTGTAACCATAGTGTCAAGAGAACATGTATATCTACACTAGATACAACGAACATAGAGGATATCATAAATGAGAAACTATCAGAGAATGTACTCGCCTGAAGTCCAATGAACAGTCTCACAAATGTCTGACTCGGTGCCTCGAAGACCTAGATATGGAATACCACATTAATACAAGGTCCCGGAAAGAGAACAAGTCAAACTAGGCAACTTCTAGGTCAATAAGTCAATTCTAAGGTAAAAGTCAACTATGGTCAACTCTAAAGTCCACTAAAGTCAAACATGGTCAAACCCAAAGTCAACCTCACAAGACATCTATAAAATAATATAGAGATAAACTACAATAATTTAGGAATCAAATTAGATTCTAAAAGAACTCACACAAAGTATACTAATAATATAATTAATATATACCCTAAAATAATATATATACAACCCAACATTTATATAAATAACATAATATATTATTACAATTATTATTCCTCACAAAACACATATATATATACATATATATATATATATATACAATTATAATATATAATATATACATTAAATCTGTCAAAGCGTCATTGAAAAACAGTGAATAAAATAGGATTAAATCAAAACAGTTTAAATAGTGACAGTCGGGACTGTCACCGAAGGACTGTCACCGAAACCCAAATAATAAACTGCCACTGCTTTGGTTTTCGCTGACAGTTAAACTGTTCGGAAAAGCATCGCAGAAAAGCTGCTGTTTCCCGCTGCTGCAATTAATGACAGGTTTGTCATTAATTGTCCGAAGGCTACAGCGGCTGCTATTAGTCGGCTAATTAATGACAGTTTTTAGTGTCATTAATTCTCTGTCACTAAAACAAGTTATATATATATATAATTATATATATAAAAATAGAATATATAAAACAATATATATATATATATATAAACAGAATATATAAAACAGTATATATATATATATAAACCATTAATACAAAAATGTACATATATATATTAATATACACATAAACTTATACCATCAAATATTTAACAAAGAACATATAATTTACATGGCTAGAAGCACACCTAAAATATTTACATTAATATCCAAATAATTACATAATAATTATAAATAATATAATTACACAATTAAACATACAAATATATTTTATAAAATATTTTATGTATAAATTATATTATTTAACAAGTAGTAACATATATATTTGTATGCAAGAAAGCTACATATTATATTGTACATTATATTAGCACACCCAAAATATAGATCTATGCTACAATAATTACTATAATAAATACACAAAATAATTATTTAATATCCATATATATATACTAATTATAAATGAAGAATTGAACCACAATTAATTAGATCTATGCAAAAATACACACAATTGGAGAGTATCTCACCGTATCCCACTAGATCTAGGATACGCATGCGACACGAGTCCAACACACAACCAAATGCACCCCGAAGGACACAACCAAATCACAAATAATATTTATGAACAAATCAAAGCGTCAAAAGTAGATCTATGTGTCCGTGTCAAAATACGACATGTTCAAAGCCCCGTGTCGGAGGAAAACCCCCAAATGACACGTATCACCAAATAGTTGGGATACGAACCACAAGTATCCCAATATGGACACGACACTAGCCTCAAACACAAATCTCATGTTCAATTGATCTATAGGATCAATTGACACACACAACAAAATATAAATTCGGAATTCCAACAAAATTGACACAAAAAGCACCATAACTTTCTCCATGGGTCTCCTATGAACACAAAACAAAGTCCTATGGGTAGTACATACATATAGGTTGATTTTACATGATTAAATCTCAGATTTAGAAGCTATTTAAATGAGAAAATCTGAATTATACCTATTGGGAGATGGATTCCCAACGAAACCTCCAATTGAGATGAACTTGCTTCCAAATTGTAGATCCTTGCTCCTCTTTGTAGATCCTTGCTTCCTTCTTCTAGATCCTTGCTTCCTCCTTCTCTAATGGTGAATTGGAAAGAATTTGGAATGAATTTGGTAGGGAATTGGATTGGGAATGGAGGGAATTTGGTAGTGGGAGAATTCTAGAACTAGATTTGGAATGAGATGAGAGGAGAGAGAAATTTCCCCCCCTCTTTAATAGGCCGGCCATAGCCCCTCCCCCAAGCAATTGTAAAATGTCCAATGTACCCCTTGGGGCCTCTCATGAAGAAATAATTAAGGAAGGAAGCTTCTAGTCTAATCATTTAATTAATTTAATCCATCTCCTTAACTATGGGCTTTCTAAATGGGCCAAGTCTAACTAATTAATTCATGTTGGTCCATGGGTCCAAACTAAACTAGTTGGGTCCACTAAAATAAGTCCAAAATAATTAAATAACATCCAACAATAATTAAATAATACAACAAAAAATTATTTACCATGCACAATATTTATTTAAATAGGAAATTACTAAAATACCCTTTTTCCTAAAATGTGGTAGTGACAAGGAGTTCGGGCACACTACAAAAATACTATAAAATACCGATAGATCTTAGCGATAGATAATATTTTGTTGCTGGTGTAGCGACGAAAGACCGACGACATAGCGACTAATGTGAATAATAGAAATAGAAAGAGAGAGATTCGGACCCTCGGTAGACAAAAGCCTACATAGCAGTTTCAGAAATTATTGAATTATACGCACTTAGTTTTTATATTTTATGTTTATCTATCCTGTTTATCAATCTTATCTTCCGGCTCGAATTCAAATTTTAGAAAGATGAAACTTCTTCTTTCTAAAATCTCCGTTATGAGTTCTCTTCTTACTGACAGAAGCCAACCGAGAGTTTTAGATTATTAGAAGAATTCTTTATAGAAGAAGAACAAATTCTTTCTTTGATCTTACCAAAAATAACTAATAAAAATTCACATTCAGATACATAAGAATTGTATAGGAGCCAAAAAAGTCTTTTATTTTCTTTTGAAAAAACAAAAATAGATTTCGAGATTGCTTCAGTATCTTTTGCCTCTATTTTTTTATTCTCATTAATAGCATTCAACCAACCCGGTAACAGAACGCTATTGGATCAAATAAAAAAGACGTTGTTGAGAAAGAGATGGCTTTTCCTGGAAGATTACCTATCTCAATAAAGTATATAATTGGGTCAAGGTTAAGCCCTGCACCCAGGATTTTAGGTCCTATTCTTGTGAACCTTACGGCTCATATATCCGTCACCAGGTTGTCTCTTGCCTGCCCATGGATTCAGTAGCAGTTCGAACCTCCGATTCATTGAGTTTCTTATTATTATTCGGGTAATGGCCCGGATCGCATTTTTACTAAGATTCCTGCTAGAAGCATACATGTACTGTAATGTGCTTCTCCATGAGTATCGGGTAACTCGGGTTATGAGCTATTTCGTCATTTTCTTGCCGGAGTTCACTAGCCGTTTAATCCAATCTTCCCTTCGCACAACATAAAAAAGAAATTGAGATGCAAAATAAAGGCGAGGTGACAGTTCCCTTCATTCACCCATCACATTATTTAAAATTCCAAATATAGGATTTTAAATATTCATATCCCAAATCTTTATGGTTGCTTTTTCAATAAACGTTGGTTACATTTCCTTCGCAAGGTTCGTCCACTGAGGGTGAGTTAAGGCCTAAGATTAGGCCGAAAGGCGTAGTCGATATCTCGAGCGATTGGGCAAGTAAGGGATAAAAAAAAAGGAAAAAATAGAATAGAATTGAACAACCGTCAAGCTAAGCAAGTTCTTCATGAGGATATTCAGGGTCTATGGACCTGAAGAGGCACTTCGCTTTTTTCTGTCTTTCATTTTGTTATGTTGTTTCATAAAATGAGTATTGATACAAAAAATAGATATAAATCGATTAGAGGTCAATTTATGAGGGTTTGAGAATAATTTTTTATATAAGAAACATATATTAATTTTTGTCGCTATTCCTTCATTGTGGTGTCGATTTTTATCTACGACAAAATAGCGAGAGAAAATTCTATCGCTGCCAAAGGGTAAAATTCAATATTCCAGTTTTATTTTTATTTCCCCCCAACACTATCTCTCTCCTCTCTCACCCCTGACCCCCGACCCCTTCTTCTCCTCCTCCTCCTCCTCCGATGTCCGACCCCCTCTCCTCCTCATCCTCCTCTGGCGTCTGACCCACCGCCCTACTCCCTCCTTCGACGACCCCCTCCCTTATCCAGACCTCTGACCTCCGACCCCCTCTCCTCCTCCGAACCCCAGAACCCCAACCCCTCTCTTCTGGCGACATTCTTCCCTACTTCGACTCCCCCTGAGCCCTCCTCCTCCTCCTCCTCCACCTCGACTCCCCCAAGCCCCCTCTCCTCAGGCGCCAGAGCCGGAGCCCTCCCCCTCTTCGATACGAAAGCCAGATCCCCTCGAGCACCTCCACCAGCCTCAGGCTTCTGCCCTCTTGCTCGGTCAGATCCTCTCCTCCCCACATATCTATCTATTTGGGGAAATACTACACAAGACACATGACACATTGTCTAATATATTCAAATTTTGTGAGAATAAAAATGACACAAGATACTAGAAGACATGTGTATAAATACTACTCACATGTTTGCTTTGGATCATGTTGGCATGCTACGGACTTGCCATAAGGACACTAGTTACAGGTTGGTTTTGAAAAACAATTAAAATAAAAAATATTTAGAATGTAGGATTTGTGAATAGGTATAAGAGAAATTTATTCAGAAAGAATATATGTATTAGGGGTGAGCATTATTTGGTTTAATTTTGATCAAAAATTGAACCGAACTGAACTGAACCATTTATTTAGTTACTAAAAATGTTCGTATATTTAACTTGTTAATATATATATATATATATATATATATATATATATATATATATATATATATATATACTATAATTTAGTTACTATATATAGGTTTTAAAATTGAATTAATTAGTAGTCACCCTTGGCGATTAGGTTATATGTGAAATTGAACGAAATAGTAGTCAACCTTGATGATTATATAGAGGTATTAATCTTGAATGAAATAGTAGTCACCCTTACCGATTATATTTAGGTATTAATATATATAGGCGTGTAACGGCCATATTCAGATGAGTGTCGAGGAAGTATGGTTTTGGATACGTGTAGAACAAGTATCATAACTCTTCCTTTAGCAAATATCCTAACTCATCTTGTATCTAATCCATATTATTTGAATATATATGGTACATGTAGAAGCAATGTGTCGATACTTAGTTGACCGACCATGGATGTACAATCGGTGACATGAGAGTAGGATTTGTTTGACAAATGATTTCAGGGCAGACTTTGAGAAATTTCTCAAATACGCCAGTAGCCAACCTTATTTCATGGATGGGAGGCTCATCAAGTGCCCTTGTGTCAAATGTTATAATATACCATTCAAAGAGGTAAATCTCACGAGGGAGCATCTCTACAAGAAGGGTTTCGTACCGAACTACAATGAGTGAACTGCTCAAGGAGAGCCTTTGACTCATCAATATTATTTTTCCTTTAATACGGAGGTAGAAAAGTCCACTCTCGGAGATAAATTTGAATATCGACCATGAAACCTAGCGTGTGAGATGGTATTTGATACAGTCGGTCCAAGTTTTGATCCGTAGGATCCGAATGCTGATGCGAAGGAATTCTATGATATATTCAAGAATGTCGATACTCTGTTATACCTAAGTTTTGATTCTCATTTTGTCCTTTCGGTGGTGATGCGGTTGTTGAACCTCATGTCTGATTTTAACTTGCCGCAAAAATGCTACGACCGGATAATTAAGTTTGTTAGAGAGTTGCTTCCAAAATGATCAAAGGAGTTGCATAAAAACTTCTACAAGTCGAAGATGATGATAAATAAACTCGGATTAGGCTAGGAAAAGACAGATTATTGTCGAAATGGTTGCATGTTGTACTACAAGGAAAACAATGATAAAGATAGATGTATTTTCTTTTACGCGGACCGGTACAAGCCAATTTGGGGCAAAAAAAAGTCAACTGCCCAAGCAAGGTTGTGTCCCTACAAGTACATATAGTTTTTGCCGATTATAAATTGACTATAAAGGATGTATATGTCCGCAAATACAATAGAACACATGACATGGCATAGCAAGGAATGAAAGATGGATGATAGAGAATTATCTCACCTTTCTGATGGAGAGGCATGGAATCATTTTGATCGGTATCATCCTGAATTTGCTATGGAGCTCAGGAATGTCCGGTTGGGTCTATGTTATGATGGATTCACTCCTTTCGGACAGTCGGGATCTTAGTACTCTTGTTGGCCGATGATTTTGAGTCCTTACAATCTATCACTGGGGATGTGCATGAAGACTCCTTACATGTTCTTGACACTTATCATACCCGGTCCAAAAAATCCAAAGAAGAACATCGATATCTACTTGTAGCCGTCGATGGATGAGTTTAAAGAATTTTGGCAGTTCGGCATTCAGACATATAATATATCAAAGGAGCATAACTTTTAAATGAAAGCATCACTCATATGGACCATCAATAATTTTTTAGCATATGGGATATTATCGGGGTGGAGTAATCATAGTACTTTATTTTGTCCAATATGTATGGGAAAGAGTAAGGCATTCCATCTCCAGAATGGCAAAAAATTATGATTTTTTGATTGTCACCGTCAGTTCCTTCCTGCATTGCATCTGTGGAAAAGGACTATAGATGGCTTTAGAGCAGTAAATAGGAACTATCTCCGCCCTCATTGTGACTAACATGAGACAAAGTTTGGAAAGAGGTAGATTGATTGCCGACTGTGATGAAAGATTCGATATCGGCCCTTCAATTTAAAGGGTTCAGACATAGACATATTTGATGAAGCAGAGTATCTTTTGGGACTTACCTTATTGGAAGGATAATCTTATAGGACACAATCTTCATGTCACGTATATCGAAAAGAATATATTCGACAATATCTTTAAAACGGTGATGGATATCTAGGAAAAAATAAAAGACAATTTCAAAGCAAGAAATAACTTCTAATTATTTACAGAGTTGAGATTTGCACCTAAAACGAAGTGCAAACGATAATTGGGTCATGCCTCCAGCGCCATTTACATTGAGTAGGAGAAAAAAATAATAATATGCAACTGTATTTCAATGTTGATATTTTATGACGGCTACGTGTCAAATCTGGCAAGATGTGTCGATCTCAACGAATGAAAGCTAACAGGGATGAAGAGTCATGATTGCCATATGTTTATAGAGAGGTTACTACCTATTTCTCTAAGGGAGATATTACATCATCAAGTATGGACTTCGCTGGCCAAATTATCTATATTCTTTAGAGATTTGTGTTCAAGCAAGTTGTCGGTACAACATTTAATAGAACTTGAGGAGAAGATTATATTGATATTATGCAAGATAGAAAGGGTACTACCTCCCAATTTTTTTGTTTAGTATAGAGCATTGTCCGATTCAACTTGCATAAGAAGCACGTGTCGGTGCTCCCGTCCATTATCAATGGATATATCCATTTGAGAGGTATAAATTGATTAGTTTGTACTATTAATTTTTTTACTCAAATAATTCTAATATTCAATATTTTATCTATAGGTATCTACGTCACCTAAAGAAGAAAGTGGACAATAAGGCTCATGTAGAAGCATCGATATGCGAAGCATATATCATTGTGGCGGTTTCAAAATTCTGCTCCATCTACTTTGATACCCATGTCAAAACAAATCGTAATAGAGCACCAAGGAATGATGACGGTGGGGTTGATGCACCAAATAGTGTAATCCGCACTATCTTCAATGTGGGAGGCAAGCCTACAAGTGCTACTAAAGTACGGTGGTTGGAAGACGATGATTTTTAAGCCTCTCATCGGTATATATTGTTCAATAGTGGTCTTGAGGAGATGCTTTATATTGAGAAGTACGCGACACATCTTTGCTATATATTTCAATTCTGTATATGCTTGAAAAAAAAGTGCTCTAAATATTCTCCTTATTATCATAGTACTTTTAGAGCTGAGGTATAAATGGAGAGACCTAATATTAATGATGATGATCTTGCTAGAGAGGTTGATAGAAAATTTTCATCGTGGTTCCATAATTATGTATGGATCCTAAACATTAAGCATTCTAAATTTAGTATTTCGACTAATCTTAGTCTAATGTCTATATGATACATGATATTTTAGATTTTTTGTCCTGGTACAGAGTTACAGAACGAACGACTTCAAGCATTAGCTATCGGACCAAGCAAGAAGGCAAAGTGTTGGGATGGATACACCATCAATGGATTCAAATTTAAAACTACTAATAAGCCTATTGATCAATCATTTGTCGATGATCAGGCTAATTACACAAAGAACTCTGGAGTATATATGAGGGGTTCAATCTACGATGAGGATCCAAAATTTGACTATTACGGTATACTTAGAGATATCGTGGAGAAGGAATACTCTTATGAGACAAAAATTGTGCTATTTAAATGTGATTGTTTTGACACAACACCCAAGCAAGGATGGAAAATTAAAAACCAGTTTGGGTTTATTGATATAAATTATGGAAAATAATATGTATGTTTTAAACCATTTATGTTGGCTAGTCAAACCATTTAAGTGTATCATACGCGCTATCCTAGTCGAGGATACAATAATAAGGATTGATAGACTGTATGTAAAACTAAATCTAGAAACACTTATAATATTGGGGATCTAGCATACCAGGAGGATGATGTGGTTATGCCTCAATCTACATATATAAGTTTGGTCGGTGTTGATGGTATGGAGGTTGATGTTACCGTAGAGGATGATAGATTTAATGAAGAGATTGACATAGAAGATTTATCTCATATAGAGGAGGACTCTGATATGGAGGTATCAAACGAGGAACAAGAATTACAAGATGAAGGTGATAGTGAAAGTAAAAATAAAAATAAAGAAGTAGAAGATGAAGATGATTCAAAAAGTGATTCGAAAGACGATAACGATTCAGAAGATGAAGAAGATTAGTACATACACACATATGTATTAGCTTAGATTATTTATTTATTTAATGACAAGGTTATTTATTATTTCATCATCACACTAGTATTTATTTGTTTCACCACACCATCCATTACTTTATGATGTCTTGATGTCACTATTTTTATTTGTTTCATAACAAAATTCATTATTTACTGTCAGTTTTACCTATGGCGGGATGAGGACGACAACAGGTTCATAGAGGATCTTCTTCCCAACATCCTCCAGCTACTTCGGATGCAGGTCGCACACGACCATTAGAGGACAAGTTCATAGATGTCGATGATGGTTTATCCCCGTTATATACTCGTTCATCGGTAGGGGGAGCTACTCCATTTTTTGGGCTTTCCTCAGCTTCTACCCTTGCCGCTACTCCTGCGACTACTGCAACTACTAGTACACCGGCTACTCCACTAGTTGCTCCTACTGGAGAAAATCCATATCCAGGTCTTCTAGTGGAGCACAGAGTATTTGTCCGTCATCAAGGATTTGAATATTTCCCTGCTCTACTAGAGCGGCCAGCCAATATCGATCGTCCCGAGCTGTGGGCCGATGGAGCGACGTAAGTACTTATTGTTAATTAACATATTTATTTATTTACTTTTATTTTAATTGTATATTGTTTACTTATTTCAGGTTCTTCCCGACCAAGGCTGGCACTGATCTGGGGGACGTCATACAGGAGAATTTTCATGGCCCTTATATCAACTTCAGTGACGTCCCGCTGGATCGACGATTCATTAGGCTAGATATTCTACAGCTATGTATAAGATTTTTATTTAGAATAATATATAATTTTTTGAATCAAATGCTAAAAAATATTTTTCTAATTTGCAGAAAAAGTACTGGTGGCCGGATCGTAGAGAGTCTGCGATTCGAAAGTGCTAAAAGACTGTCGCTAGTAAAAGGTTCAGGGCTATGCCAATGATTAGAAGGCGTTGACGTCACATTCAGGGGATCTTTGCAAGGAGTGGATTAAGGAGGAGTTCTGGGAGAAGATAAAGGAGAAGATGGAGGCCCCGGCCTATAAGGCCAAGTGTAAGAAGGCAAGATCGTCCCTTGCTAAGGGTGGTTTCTATATGGGTGGATCCATTCCGACCGTCGAGCATTTTCGACGAATGGCCAGTATTATAATTTTTTGTTAAATCAAGTTTTTATAATTCTGATTTTTTATTAATTAATTAATTAGTTTTTTGAATAAGAGGAGGCTATCAGAGCTGAGGGAGACCCGAAGACCGTTGACTTTCCCACAATCTTCCAGCGGACACAAAAAAGAAAGAAGGATGGGAAGCTTGTAGATGAGCAGGCAACAAAAGCATACATAAGTTGTGTTTACAAAAACATTCAATAAAATTTAATTACATTCTTTTTATAATTTAACTATATTTGTTTACCCTAAAAATCTAACTTTAACTTTAATATTGTTACTTATGATATCTAAAAACCTTAACTATAAACCTAACCTACGATATCTAAACTTAACTATAAACCTAACCTCAATAAAAAAATTAATCCTAACCTACGATATATAAACCTATTTACATAAATAAATATAGAAGACGTATGAGACGTTGGATGGTGGGGCTGAAGGAAGTACGCCGACTGAGAGAAATGATCGCTGGGTACAAGCTGTCGGGAAAGGGAAATGCGACAGCGTATACGGGATTGGATCATTGGCATCCCAGTCGTCGGTTCTTTCCAAGGCTCCACCTACGGCTCCATCAGAGCCTGGCCCCGGCATTCTTTCTGGTGATATGAGTTTGAAGCATATCATGATGACTTTGTTATAGGTACAGAGGCAGGTTAAACAACTAACAAAGTCTCGTGATCTTGAGCTCCTACTCCTCCTGCAACTCCTGTTCCTCCGACGGCTCCAACGATGGCTACTCCAGCTCCTACGATGGATCCTCCTGCCCTATCTTCGATTGTATCTGCTGCTCCGCTAGTTATTCCTGAGAATCTATAGTTGATCATCGCTGCGGTTATGATGCAATACATGGCTAGCCGACAACCGCTACTGCCTCTGCCTCCATCGTCGACTTGATATATTTTATTTTTTTTGATAATTTGACAGTTTGTTGGATGTACTGGTTGTACAACTTTATATGTTTGGATTATAGTAGTGTATGATAATTTATGGTTATGCACTTATATTTAATATGTTCTATTGTATTTGATGTGTTTGAATCTCTGATTGATTTTGTATAGTAATATGAGCAAGAAGTAAGTTATTCTATTTTGGGAAAATAATATTTATGTTTAGCGACGAACTAGCGAAGAATTAGCGACAGAAAACTGGAAAGGTCGAGGTCAGCGACGGATTCGCGATGCTTCAGTGACAAATTAGCGACAAAAAACCCTGTCGCTAAATATGTATGGTACCAAAAATGTGGCAAAAATGTATCAAAATAGTTGCTAAATCTATGTCTAAGTCCGTCGTTGTTAGCGATGGATTAGTGACGAAAATTCTGTCGATGAGCTTATAGAAAATTTGGTAAAAATGGACTCACAGTTTCCGTTGCCAATCTGTCGCTAATCAATCACCAAATACAACGACTTAAATAGTATGTCACTAATTCGTCGTTGGATTTTCGTCGCTAATTTTGTCGTAATCCGTAGACTTGGCGATGAATTAGAAAATTTGGCAGTGACACTTAAATTAGTGATGCCATATTTTCGTCGCTAATCCGTTGCGCGACAAAAAATTTTGTTGCTAAAACTCTGTTTTTGTGGTGGCAGTACGTCGATTGAGAGAAACGACCAGTGGGTACAAGTTGTCGGGAGAGGGAAAGGCGATAGTGTGTACGGGACTGGATCGTCGGCATCCAAGCCGTTGGTTCTTTTCAAAGCTTCTCGGATGGCTCCTCCAGCTCCATCAAAGCCTGGCCACGACGTTCTTTCTGGTGCTATAAGTTTGGAGCATATCACGATGACTCTGTTAGAGGTACAGAGGCAGGTTAAACAACCGACAGAGTCTCGTGATCCTAAAGCTCATGCTCCTCCTACAGCTCCTGCTTCTTCGATGTCTCCAACGATGACTACTCCAGCTCCTCCTTTGGCTCCTCCGGCACTATCCTCGATTTCTTCTGCTGCTCCGTCTATCATTTCGGAGGATCTACAACAGATCATCGATGCGGTTATGATACAGTATATGACTAGTCGACGACCACCACCGCCACCGTCTCCACCGTCGACTTGATATATTTTTTGTTTTTTTGATAATTTGACAATTTATTGGATGTAGTGGTTGTATAAATTTATATATTTGGATTATAGTAGTATATGATAATTTATAGCTATGCACTTATATTTAATATATTATATTATATTTGATGTGTTTGAATCTCTAATTGATTTTGTATAATATTATAGGAGCAGGAAGTAAGTGATTCTATTATGGGAAAAAATATTTATGTTTAGCGATGGACTAGCGACGGTTTAGCAACAAAATACTGGAAAATTCTTGGTCAGCAACGGATCTGCGATGTTTCAGCGACGGATTAGCGACGAAAAGCTCCGTCGCTAAATATTTTTGGTACAAAAAATATGGCAAATATGTATCAAAAATAGTCAATAAATTTGTTGCTATGTCCGTCGTTGTTAGCGACGGATCAGTGACGAAAATTCACTCTGTGATATTCTAGAAGATTTGGTAAAAATGGGTTCACAATTTTTGTCGCCAATTCGTTGCTAATCCATCACCAAATACAGCAACATAAATAATATATCACTAATCCGTCGCTGGGTTTCCGTCGCTAATTCCATCGCTAATTTGTCGACATAACGACGAATTAGCGATTAAAATTTGGCAGCGACACTTAAATTAGTGATGCTACATTTCTGTCGCTAATCCATCGATAAATTAAAATAGTGATGAAAATAGTCATTTTAGCAAAAAAAAATTTCGTCGCTAAAACTCTGTATTTTTGTAGTGGTAGAGTCCCGGAGGGAGGTGACACGAGCCTTCCATAAGTTTTTTAAGAACTTGCTGGTTCCTGTGAGCAGATAGTGTGTGATGAATCTTGCTTTGAGCAACGGTGATCTTTATCACCCCAACTAGCTATATCACTAGCACATTTCTAGATAGGGGTAATTTTGTCCTTACACTTTTTTATTTTAGTGGTTATGTTTTATATATTGTGTTATTTATTTATTAGTTAGTAGACTAGCCTATTTATTTGGACTTGACACTAGTTGACCCAATTAGACATGACATGACACAATAAACCCAACAATTGGGCTAGGCCCATTAGACTCATTCATCTTCATTAATTAGGAGATTAGATTAAACTTTTATTAGATTAGAAGCTTCCCAATATAGTCCTCTTAATTAAATACCTCGTGACTAATCATTGGGGGCAATGTTGGCATTTTATATTGCTTGAGACCCAAGCATAGGGGGGAGGCCACTATTAGAGGAGGAAATCCTTCTCTCCTCTTAATTTATTTCAATTAGATCCTCAATTGTGTTCTTCCCCAATTCTACACATTCCTCTATCAATTTTACCTTATATCACTCTTATTTCCTTCTATTTTTATCATCTAAGGAGCATTGGAGCTTGGATTGCAAGGAGCACTTGGAGAAGAAAGAATTGGCTAGGAGCTTGTGTCCTAATTGTGTCCATTTGAACATTTTATTGGAAATTTATCTCCTAATAGGTATAATTCTGAATTTCTTCCTTTAATTTAGACTCTAATTCATATATTTGACAATTAGGAACCTTTCCTTGGCTTAGGGCTACCCATAGGAACAAGAACTAGGTTCATAGGATTCCTATTGTGACTTCTACATTATGATTTGTGCCCAATTTGGGAAAATTTCGAGATTGGTGAACCAAGTATTTGTCATTAGGTTAACTATATTTGATTGAATATGTGAGACTAGCTATGTTTCCACAATTGGACACGAGTTGAGTGTATCATGGTATTTTGTGATACGCAATGATACGGGAGCCAATTCGGAGGGTGTTAGCATGTTAGTATAATTCTCTTTGATTTGTGATGTAACTAATTATTTTAGTTATAATATGATGTAATTAATATATATATATATTAGTGCTCCTTCATTATAGGTTAGTGCACCATGAAGTAGTAGAGAGTATCTTAGTGTATCATGAGAGGTGCACCTTGTGTTTAATACATTGCCTATAGTGTTTGGTATTTTATTTAGTGTGTGACTGTGTGGGGTGTTTCATGTGACTATTTTAGTGTGTGTATAAGTGAGTAATTATAAGTGTCTGTGTGTGTAATCTGTGAAGGAGTGGTGAGTCTGTGTCAGGGTAGATAAGTGGGGGTATGGGATACAGTCAAGTAGAATGGGTTACAATGTACAAAAATTAAGGGGACTCCCATGTTGGTTTCAGATCTCTAGCACAGATCATTAGAGGGTGAGGCGTAGTATCAGGTATGTGTGTTTAGGAGTAGGGAAGTTTGCATCTAATGCAAGTATCAGAAGGAGAGAGTAGGCTGTGCACACTTGTGCACTACAGGGATTTTGCACTTCAGGGTGTCTTAGGCCTGTGCATAGGTTGACATTGAACTGCATTTGGGATTCACAGTATTGCAGTTGGAGTTAGTGTTGGTGAAGTAGTTGTTGCTTGTGTGCAGGTGATCAGGGTGGGTTGGGGAGCTAATGTAAGGTAAAGTTTAGGTGTTCAGTAGAAGGAGTATATGAGAGATGGTTGAGTATCAGAAGTTGCTTGTGTGTATAGTTTAGTGTCAACACAGAGGTATCAGTGTGTAGTTACAATTGTGTGTAGCTATGTGAGGAAGAGCATTGAGCTAGAATAAGTGTTAGATGTAATGGCACCTTATGAAAGCTAAATGCAGGTCAATTGCAGTAGCAGTTGTAGGGGTGTATAGGTAGGAGTTAGTTGCTAAGGTGAGAGTATCAAGGTAATGTGAGGTTGTATAATTAATAATGTGTTATAGATCTTAGGGTTGCTGTCAGATTGTGAGGTATAGAATATTTCAGAGTGTGTAGGTTCTTGTGGTTGTACTGCAAGCCATAGTGTCCAGGTGCTTGTGTTCAGCCTAGAGGTGTTCAGATATTAGTGTATCCTATGTTAGTATAGGTATCAGTCCATAAGTGTATAAATAAGGGAGCAGTGTAGGGTATTGGTTCTAGATTGAGTTAAGTTAAGGTGTGAGTATTGGGATTAAGGTATTAACTTAATACCAATGCATATAGGTTATATGTATTAGTAGTACCTAGTATAGTTAATATTAACTTAGTACTAGTAGTAGTAACTAATATTGACTAGAATACCTTAGTATGACTTAGAAAACCATAAGTGTAGCATGTATTAACCAATATAACCTAGTCTTGACCTAAAAAAAAAAAAATCATATTTTAGCTCTTTAAACTTGTTCTTACTTCATTACACCTAAATGACATGATATTTCATATATAGGCCTGTGTGACACCAACTCGGATACCGAGTCATGCATTTTGCTCAGGACCAGAGGTGAGTAAATCTCTCTGTAAGTTTTTATTTCATGATAGTGTATATATCATATGTTCTAGAACTGTATACTTGATTATGACACCTTGTTACATGGACTGATACAATATGGATCCTGTCAGAAGATGTTATTCCTTATCGTGTACGTCGGATAATCCTTCCACATGTACTTTATCATGTATATCGGATATCCCTTGTGCTCGTGTTCTTTTATGTCCTCCTTGTACTTATATTAATCGTGTACGTAATGTGTCATGATCGGATCCAAGAGTAATGGTCGGGGCGGGGGAATAGAAGTTGGTTATGTGATCAAGCCTATAGTATATTCGTGTTCATATCGATTATACACCTCACGTATAATCGATTTACCTTAGTGTATTCTTGTTCAACCTAAACCAATCACATAACGAACTTATAGTCTAAGGCACTTAGTTAGTATTCTTGTTTCTCCTACTTGTAGTTCATTTCATATTGCTTGTATTTATCTTTCCAGTATTTTACCTACTTATTCCAGTTATATTTTTATTCTCTAGTTACTTGTACATCTTGTATTATTTTCTATTACTTGTCATTTATTCTCTACCATGTATTTGGACTTGCTTTCAGAGTTTTGTACTTTGCTCCAATCCTGACTGGATATATTTTTCAGATGATTGGTTAGGGGAGATGTGTCCCACCTATTACGGGCCACAGGATGACGAGCCAGTTGAAATAGCACCCGTAGAGCATGTTGATCTAGAATCAGCTGTTGAGGAGACTTAGCTAGTTTCTTTATTATATTGGATATGTCTCAGTTTAGACATTTTGACATGTATTATATTTGAGATCATTGTGCTAGTCTATTCGACTTTGTTATGAGTTGTATTTGTGACTTGTGATTTCTATTTCTTTTATTCCATATCGTGCCATACTATTTTCCTAGTTTTATTGTGATTGAGTATTGATTATCATATCGTCCTCCATTTGGAGTTGAGATATCTTGACAGGTACATTATATATATTGTGTGAGATGTTTAGATAGTATTGTTGACCTATATAGTTTTCTACCGTCGATGCTGCACCGTAGGCTGGACGTACCCACGTACTCGTACCCTCATTTCCGGTGCGGGTCATGACAAGCCATCATCCTTCTTCTTCCTCTTCTACTTCTCCTCTATTTTTAACTTGTTATGTCCGTCTGTAACTGCGATTGGAAGGAAGAACATAGATTGTTTTCTGATTTTTTGTTTTCTTTGGAGCAAGTTGTTATCAGAGATATTCTATATAGTGGTTCGTTGGAATCGAGATCTTGGAAGGCAAACTTGTTTGCTGAAACTTCTGAATCTCGACTACAACTTTTGGATTAACAAAAGGGTAGACTGCAAAGTTTATCAGAAGTTCTGTTGGTTTTGTTCATTCATCTTTTTATTAAGCCCCGAGACTAACGCGTTATTAGTACAATTATAATGCTAGTTGTTTTGAAACGGTTCAAAAATGAGCCGTCTAGGCCGTATGTATATCCTCACTTAATTGAAAAATAAAAAAATAAACTCTAACTAATTATTTAACTACCTAATATTATCTAGCTATAGTCAATTATTTTTAACTCATGTGGTTAAGATTGAAGACATTTTTCCTGACTGGAGATCACATGGGAACAAATTTTAATTGAAAATATTTTTAACAAATTTTTTAACGCACCTGATACCATGCCCAGGTCCACAGAGGACGTGATGGATCAAAAGCCCAGAGGTGCCAGGTCCAATTGAGACACAATCGTCTCCGGTCCGAATACTGGTCTGAGAGATGGTAACTCCTCCTGACATTAGAACATGCACACCGTCGGTATTGGGACTATTTCCTGGGGCGACGATGTTGACACCAGTCACCCTAACACCTTGACACTTGAGAATCACAATGTGGAATAGCTGGCTGTTCATTGATGTTAGCTGCACAATCTCGAAATTCTTTGAATTGGTGAAGAGAAGAGACTGCAAAAAAAAAAAAAAAAATTGCAAATTTTTTTTAATTAGTACGTGTTCGTACGTTTTCAAGAGTAAAGGCCTGTATATATACACGTACGTACCGTTGCACCATCCGGACATTTCCGTTGAGCCAACTTGCATCCCCATAGAGCTGCACCTCGTCCATCAAATACCCCTCCGTGTATGGACACACCATCAATGTTGTCAAATCCAATCCATTTGTCAGCTGCGTTACTACTAATATCGACTGATGGAGCAATGACGGTCCCGCTGATCAGAAACGTGATGGCTTTGTTATTGCACGGGCCACTGAAAGTGAGCTGGCTGACCAGGAATCTGCCAGAAGGCACCACGATCGTAGCCGAACTGGACGAGCTGCATGCGGCAGCCCATGCCCTAAGGAATGGCTGAGCCGAGTCGGTCGTGCCGTCAGCCTTTCCGCCGAAGTCTACTACATTGTATTGGTCAGCAGCCATTGTTGTTGAGAATAAGTAAATGTAGGGGATGAGTAGAAGAAAGAGCATGCTCGTGTAGTTGGCCATTTTAGAATGAATAAGGATTAATGGTGGTTAGTTATGGAAATTTATTTTGGATATGCACTTTATATATAGCACTTGTTTGGTGGAAAATGGGATCACACCAGCCATGGCACTTGCGGAACATTAAGTTAGGTAATAGTTGAAGAACCAAATGCATACTTACGAAGTATTGGAATTGTAAGGATCATAACTGTGTAATTTGTTAGGAATATGTTGTAGAGTTCGTTAGTTAAGCATTACCGATGGAAGAACGAGGGGAAGAAATGACGACTACAATTTGGTAGTTGGTTTGAAATTCACCCGTTGAATGTTTCTGCTGAAGCTTACAACTGGTTCATTTCAGAGTTTGGCATTGACAAGAGATGAAAATAATTGTTACATGTATGACCCAACTAAGCAATTAAGAAGAGAAAACGGATGTCAGTTGGTTTGGTCAATCCACACAATGGCTAAAAGTGTCCAGTATAGAAGAATGTTTGGTTGCGTGATGGACGTCAAGCTTAACGATTTTGGCAAAAAATAATAACATTATATTAATAATAATATCATATTAATTACCACAAATTATCCAATGCTGATCTGCAGAACAAATGTTCTTAATGGAACAGTGATGGTTCAGGATCGGTGCACGACAATGTCATATGTTTACTAAATTGTCAATGGAACAGTGATGGTTCAGGATCGGTACACAACAATGTCATATGTTTACTAAATTGTCACAATTTACAAAATAACAAAGTGATACGAAGATTTGGACGAGAAAAACATTATTAGAAACAGAATTGAGGTTGGCTCACACAACTCAAGAATTTTTTTTTCTCCGTACTATCTAATAACAAAATTATTGTACATGTTCTTTAAAAAGAAAAAAAAGATAGAAAAAAATCCCTAACTTTTGACTATTAAGAATCAGAAACACAAAATCATAAAACTAATCTCAACCCACCAATACAACAAATATAAAATCCTTATTAATCCCGAATTTATCTTGAAGACATACTTGGACTAGGGATGCTTGGATGGTGGCACATCATTTTTCTGAAAAAAATGCTCATGTTGACAAGTCCCAAGATGATCATGGTGGCGGTTGCTGTAACTGTGGAAGAAGCACGATGCTCACTGTTGAACTGTAACAAATATTCCAATTGCTAGTAGTTGTCTCACTACAAAAATAAGCAGGACTAGCGCACCAAAATACATTCCTACTCTCGCTTTTGGAGTCACTAAATCACCCTTAGCGACGACGTGCTAAACTAGTCGCTGAAGCAATTGGCATTGTCAAACGTTACTACATACATCAACAAATTTTGTTGTCTCCAAGGACGTCACTACAATGACTCATGAGCGATAGAACTTTAATCATCTTTTTCTAACTTTTCACACAATTTGGGCAGATGTCAGCGATACTCTAGTGACCCTATTTGTTGACATGTCAATCTGACGTGGCAAGCCTACCATCTGATGTGGCAAGCCTACCAACATCGTTCAATGACGAGAAACGATGAAAGTAGTTGACAATTAAATTTTCATGTATGAGTATGTTATCTTTTTAGGATAACTTTTTGTGATGCATAACGTCGCCTATGCTCCAATACCAGTCAACGACACATACTGTGTTGTAGGTTGTATTCATTGCTAAGACGTCGCTGGGCGTCGCTAGTACATTTTTTTATTCAAAAAATTGGAGCAAGATTGGACGAATATAGAGCCTAAATATGCAAGTTGGATTGATTTTTTAAGAACTCTCTAAGCTAGCATCATCCTATCAATCAGCCCAAAATTTTCACTTTGTGTCAACATCGAAAGGCGTGTATCATCATTACAAACATTCAGGATTTGACAGATTAGGAAATCGTCGGCCTAGCACGAGGAATTTGGTCAATATATGTCAATTTTTATGGTTTAGGTCACACTGTATACAAATTTGTATCTTCTTATACGCTCGTCGGATTAGAACAAGGCCTACGTTATTGGACTCGTAACGTCGATTTATCCTTATGGTGGTATTTTCATCTCATTTTTTGAACCTTCTTTGAAATGAAGTTCGTTGGGGCCTACGAGTTGTCACGGCCCGCACTCGATGAAGGGTCACGAGTACGTGGGTACATTCAGCCTACACCACAGCATCGGTGGTAGAACGCTGTCTTGGTCAACTCTACTATCTAATTATCTTATAATAATGCATAAACCTCCAATAATATCTCAACTCCAAGAAGAGTATAATAAACTTAATTCAACACAATACTCAATCATAATTCTATAGCACGATAAGATATCAAGAAAATCCAATAAAACTATACAATCTAAACAAATATAACAACAATAATAGAAATAATAACCAAAATCTCAAATATAAGCCGAAAATAAATTCGGTACCAAAATAATAAAGAGAACTAACTATGGTAACAAAAGATTCCGGCTAGATCTTCCCGCAGTCACTCTAGAACTATTGGGTCCAAGTCTGCACCATCTATAGATCGGGGTCCATAGTATGTCGGACACCAATTCCCGGAATCCTCTGAAAAATATTTTCCAGTCAGAAAAGGAGCGAAGTACAACCCAATAGCAGTTCCAATTAATTAATAATGACTATAAACAGAAATAGAGAATATAATACAAGATGATAAACAATGAACAATATTAACTATGGAAGAAGAAATAGGTAAATAAGAATAATATGGTATACACTGATCACGACGAATAGAACAAGACAATAGAATGAAACAATAAACTAGAATGCGGTGAGAAACTGTAACTATGCTAAGTGATTGAAATACTAGTTAGATATGTGATCGGCTTGGGTGAACATTGTCTACTTTAATGTTGGATAAACATTATCTAAGTTAAACATTGAACATTGTCTAGGATTTGATCACATATCTAGCTAACACTTCCCCTTTCCCCCAACTAGTACAATGGATCCAACCATGACACGTTGTGATGCAAGATAGTCAAGGCCATGCAAACAATAAACCTTGAACATTGAACGTTGAACATTGAATATTGAACGCTGAACATTGAACATTGTCTAACTTGAACATATTAAACATTGTCTAAGTTAAATATTGAACATTAAAACATTAAAATATTGTCTAAGTTAATTATTGAGAACACGAGGAACAATGAACAATATATATATAACATCCCATGACTGATCCATGTGTATACTAGTCCGTGTACCAAAGTGTCAAGAGTCATGTAAAATATTTCTAAATACTTGCATTATAGTTATTATCAAATAATAAAAACTATCAGAGAATATACTCGCCTACTGTCTAGAGCAATGAATGTCAAACTGTGTCCGAACTGGTGTCACACAGATCTATATGTGGAATATTACATTAATACAAGGTGTTGGAATGAATTTAAGTTAAACTAGTTCAATTCTAGGTCACAAAGCCATTTCTAAGTCAAAACAGTCAAACTAGCTCAACTCTATGCCAAACTAGTCAAACTTGGTCAAACTAGCTATTTCTAGGTTGTACGAGTCTATCTCTAGGATATTGGGTCCATACACTATGAAACTAGGTCACACTAGCTAAGCTAAGATACTAGAAAACCAACAAGATATCGTATCCGAAGATACGCGAGTTTAAAGATACGAAAATAGTAATTCGTATATATATATACAAGACAATATATATAATACCTTAGCTAAATAATGCAATAGGATACCTTGGCCTTGCACCAATGCGGTATCGCACCACTACACACTCATCTTGATACTCAAATCCAATACCTTGAGTATCGACCCAATACCTTGACATTTACCTTGGTATCCTAAGGTAAATCAATCCTAGTGCATATATAGTTAATATCCAATACTAAACTATAACTATCATACTAAACTATTACATATTACCAAATACCTAATATCAATAATATATATATATATATATATATATATATATATATATATATATATATATATATATATAATACTACCTATAGCTACTTACCATTTACTCTTCTATTAATATCGAGTATCTTGATACCTAATATTACCTTAACATGTGTTCTAATACCTTAGTATTCTAAACTTAATACCTTGGTAATACTTCAAGTTAATTCAATCATTAATGCATATAGCTAATATATAGCTAATACCCATAAACTATACGCTAACACTATAAAGATATATTAACTACTAACATACAAAATATATATACATACATATATATAACTAACTAGAGATACAAGAGATATACATATAGATCTAACTAATAAATATATACATATACACATACCTATCACAATTAGAGATACAAGAGACATACATATCACTAATAGTTATCACTAGTATATAGAACTATATATATACATATATAAACATGTAACTACTAACAAGTACTAACTACTAACCAACTAACTAATACTAACTAGCTAGGAATACTAACTACACTAATAATAACTACTAAACATCTTAGTTAACTAACCTCTAAACTCACTGAGCAAAACTATTTACCTGTTGACTGCAAACCAGATCTCATACCCTTGCTGTTGCTACACGCTGCAGTGCTCGCTGCGCGTCTGTACGAGGCTGTTGTAGCTCACTGCACCGCGCGCTACTCGCGCGCTGCACGCTGCTACTGTTGCAGCTCGCACACTGCGCTGCTGCGCAGGCTGCGCTCGCCCCTCTCAGACACACACAAACAACATAAATACTCATGCACTCACACACACACACTTACAAACACATAGATAGATATATATAAACTACACACACACACACACACACACACACACATATATATACATATATATACATATATATATATATATACATATATATATATATATATATATATATATATATATATATATATACATATATATATATATATATATATATATATATATACATATATATATATATATATATATATATATATATATATATATATATAGAGAGAGAGAGAGAGAGAGACTCAAACATATATACACATACATAGATATATCAACATATATACATATATATATACACCTCGATATATTAATCTATATAGGTATCAATCCTCTCATATGGGCATATATGTATATATATATATACCACCACCCATACACATATATATATATAAACACTCATACACATAGATATAGATATAAATATATACACTCTCACTAATACATACATAAATATATTAACACGCATGCATATAGATATCATATCTAATATATCATACTAATTGCTTATTACACAGTGCACCGCACCCGTATCACACTCATTCTATGATACGCTGCAATACGACTCCACCACACAACCAAACACATTCCGAAGAACACGAGCAAGTCTAAAACCAAAATTATGAATAATACGAAGAGTCATTTACACATCTATGTGTCCATGTCAAAATGTGACATGCTCAAAGCCCCGTGTCGGAGAAAAAACTTTTAAATCAACCCGTATCTCCAAATTGTCGAGATACGACCTACACGTATCCAATTGTGGATACGATACTAGCCACACACAATCAAACACATGTCAATTTGGTCTAGTTAACCAATTGACAAACCCAATCTCGAAATTCTCCAAAAATTGACACAAAAATATATAACTTCCTCCATAGGCCTCCTATGAACCTAAAACTCATTCTTATGGGTAGCCTATGCATGTGGGGTAGTTTCTTATGGTTAATTCATAGATTTAGAACCTAATTAAAAGGGAAAAATTGAATTGTACCTACTGGGAGATGAGTTCCCAATAAAATCCCCAAATTGCGTGAAATAAGCCTTCAACTTGTAGATCCTTGCTCCTCTTTGTAGATCATTGCTTCCTTCTTGTAGATCCATGCTCTAATAGCCTCCAATGATGATTTTGGAAGAAATTTGGTAGGGATTTGATTGAAATTGGTTGAGAAAAATTCTAGATCTATATTTGGAATGAAAAATAAAGAGAGAGAAAGTTTTCATCCCCTTTATATAGGCCTCTCTTGTCCCCTCTCTCAAGCTACTATATAAAGTCTAAAATAACCCTTAGGTCCTCTCATGAAGAGATTAATTAAGGAGGAAGGTTCTAGTCTAATGGGTTTAACTTCATTAATTCATCCTCCTAATGAATGGGCTTATTATTGGGCTCAAATCTAACTAGAATAAATGTTGGGTCCATGGGTCTAAACTAACTAGTTAGGTCCACTAACACAAGTCCAAAATAAAATCTAACACTAATAATAAATAAATATTCAACATGCGCAGTATTTAATTAATTACCAAATGACTAAAATATCTTTTTCTAGAAAATGTGGTAGTGACAACTCTACCCCCATTAGAAGAATTTTATCATCGAAATTAAAAGTCTTCCCCCTCTCTCTTGGGCAAGTCACAACCTATTCTTACAAATTTTACTATGGTCAAACCCCCATTAATCACAGTCTAAAATAGTCCTATCAGATAACATACAATCCTACCATTCAACTGAAAGAGAAACCATACTTGGATATAGTCTCTAACTATCATAAATTCTAGTATCTGCCTGCCGGAGTGTCTCCCTCTACTGGCACGGGTAATCTGCTATGCCACCTGTGGTCTATTCTATCATATACTAAGCATTCACTAATCATCAACCTAGTCAAAATATTTTTAATACTGAGGGTTACCAAATATTAGTATAATTCTAGGTCATGAACATACTTTACTCACTAGCATTTGCTATATATGATACTATACCGCTAAGATACTGCATCCTTGTTCTGCTTCAGTTCTTGTAACCACCAAAAATTTTCAACCATTTTCTTCCAAGGAACACTCATATACTTTTTTAATCATGCGTTATATTAGCACACCCTTGTCCAACTTGAATATCCGCCAATAGGATACCTACTTAAATCTTGTTACTGTCTGTACAAGGCACCAGCTCTCATATATATTTTAGATGACATCCTCATACCAAGTTACTCATGTCTCTTCTCTACTGCATGGATTACTTGCATTATTACTTCCAAATAATTTTTTATCCTTATTAACTGATACACCAATCCAATATTATCATACAAGGAACTTACTGTTACTAGCACATTACTCAACTAATCCCGGATTTAGAAATACTACCACTCTTGATATAGTAACACTAGCTTCCTAACAACATATCATATGCCCTTAATTTTCTAGGATACTAGCTTCATTATTAGATCACCTCATCACATTCACTAAAACTCATGATCACTTGCACTAGTTATTAACTTCTATAATGCACATGTTTTACTTCACTCTCAAAAGCATGCACATGGTTCCATATCTCTATTGATGTATATGCATTTCTCCTTAAATATTTTACAGACGGATACGCTAATCAATGATACACTATATATCTTCCATGACCAATCTTGATATTTCTTAACCCATGACACACTATTAAAATTTTCTAATACTCAGGCTTCCACTTTCTGATACTCATGAACTTCCACATTGACACTCATCATCTCATGTGTATTCTATACACAATTTCTAGATACTTCTTACACCTATTGCTTCCAACACATCACTGGCCTCAATATCAGGTGATATACCCATCACTAGTCATATACTGGTATACTCCTATCTACTCACATCAATGCTCTACTTCTAAGCTAAAGAATGATGGAACAAATCCTATAATAACATGAGTAGATAAGTATTGGGATAAAACTTTAAGAACCAATTTAAGATACAACCTGATAATCATACACGCCTGTCCAAAATTATGACACTCAGAATCCTCACCACGCCAGTAAGCATAGCTGCGATATACGATAGATTCCATAACTTAGGTATGCACCTCTATAATCATGTCGTCTAGAATCTTCGCTATGCCGACTAGTATAGCTGCGAGAAATTCTAAATTTCAGAACTAAGATATGTACATCCGAAGTCAGGTTCCTACGTTTCTGCCACGCCAGCTAATATGGCTGCGATAAACTCTAGGCTCCATAACCAAAGCAGACGTTTTATCTTTCTCACTGTCCTCATCAACATATGTCATCAGATGATACCGTAATTTAGTCCATAAAATTTATCTCGATATGAAATTAAACTCAACAACGATACCAAGAATTAAATTTAACAACCGATCACCAAGAATCAAATTCAATAACAATAAGTAAGAACAGACGAAAATAAGGGAAAATATTTGAATTGGAAATTATAATAAGATTCTCAAGGGTCGTCCCCGGAATCTCTCAAGAAATTTGGGATTGAGTATCCTCTCTCGTCCTAGTGTCCTATATCCTATATCCTATCGCAAGCTCACAGTAGTACAACTAAGTCGTCGTACTACCATAATATTGCATAACTTGCGAAGCCTGACTTGCATGGGCCACCACTAAAAATATGTCATGAACCACACCAGATGAAGGGTCATGAGTATGTGGGTACGTCCAGCCTACGTCGCAGCATCGATGGTAGAATATTGTCTTGGTCAACTATACTATCTAATTATTTCATAATAATGCATAAACCTCCAATAATATCTCAACTTCAAGAAGAGTATAATAAACTTAAATCAACATAATACTCAATCACAATTCTATAGCACGATAAGATATCAAAAAAATCTAACATAACTATAAAATCTAAACAAATATAACAACAACAATAGAAACAATAACCAAAATCTCAAATATAAGCCGGAAACAAATTTTAGAACTGGACACTTGTGTTCACACACCTATTTGCATGTGTTAAACTCCTATTTTATGCTCAAAACCTTAATAAATATGTACCTAAGTTTATCCCCTTCGATATCCTATATTTGTATCAAGTTAGAATCACGATTATCTAGGAAGAAACCATATTTTTAGTTCTATTTCTCTTAAATTCCAGAACTGACACGTATGCTCGTGCTCATCATTTTATGTGTAAATTTCCATTCTTTATGTCTGTCACTACCCGATTCTAGAAAATAGGGTATTTTTTTATTTTTTATTTTGGTAAATTGTATATTGTATATAATTAATTAGTGATTGTATTATTTTTATTTGATTGTTTTAGGGTTTTGGCTAGCCTGGACCCGTGTCAGACCCTAGTGGACCCATGTTCGACCCAATCCCCACTCTTGTGAGACTTATTTTTGGGTTTAGGATATTTATTATATTTTTAGTGGGTTAGTTGGAGAGATTGGGAGTTAGTTTGAGTGCTTTTGGAACCCGAAACACAAACCCAAGTGAGGGGAGGGCATTTTGGTCTTTTGGACTTATTGTAAACCCCTTTTTATGCTTGTGAGACCCGACCACAGCCCCATTCCCAGCCGACCAGCAGCAGCCCCCCCCATTTCTCTTCTTCTTTACTACTTCTTCTTCTTCTTCTTCTTCTTCTTCTTCTTCATTCTCCATTTCTTCTTCTTTCCTTCTCCCAACTTCAAGTAAGCACCATATTTCACCTCTTTCTTCTTCTATTCTTCATGGATGTGAACCCTAACCCTATATTTTTCTCCAACCTAGGTGTTTAGAGTCTAGACTTAGTATGGAGGCTAGATTTGGAGGCTTGGAACTTGAGGGAGGTAATTTCAAGTAGATTGGAGACTTTGGCCTTGGGATTCCAACTCTCAAGAGGTAAACCTTAACTTTTCTCTTACTAATTACTCATATATAGTATAATTAGTGGTTTAAAACCTTCCTAGACCCTAAGCCTACCCGTGGGAGGAAGTTGGAACAAGTTTGGTTGTGTTTGGAGACTTTGACACTAGGTTTTGTGTCAATTTCGGGTGTAATCCAAAATTGGCCCAATTTTGGGTGATGCCCTAGGTTAGATGGACCTAGGTAGACATTTTTGGGTGTCTTGAGGGTTAGTGTGTCTCTTTGTTCGGACACGTGAAGTCGTGTCGCAGAGAAATGGAAGTTTCGGGCAAATTTGGGCTTTTCGTCGTCGCCGGTTCTAAGTGCGTGCGCATTTTCGCCACGGACCTAGAATCGACGAGTTATCATTTATTTCTAGAATTTAGACATCGTTTAGAACCCGTGGATAAATTTTGGGCCGATTTCGAGTTGGTTTGGTGTGCGTTTCAGGAGGTTTTCCGAACCGCACACCGCGTGTTCGTCGAAATGATCGAACGGCCATTTCGACTTGGTTTCGTAATTTCGGGCTTGTGCGCGCGTTGGGTTAGCTTCGGGGAGTGTATGCTAGAGTTCACGGGTTATATTATATATATATATATATGAGTGTTTGTGCGCGTAGGGGGTCGTTGGGCGCGAGTGGGGTGTGTTGTTTGTGGGTTGTGTGCGTTGTGGTTGAGTTGTGTTTATATATGTATATAAGTTTATATATATGCGTATGTGTGTCTATATATGTATATATATTTATATATATATTTATGTGTTTGTGTATCTATATATGTGTGTGTATTTATATATATGCTTGTGTATATAGATCTATGTAAGTGTTTGTGTATATATATATATATGTATATATGTATGAGTGTGTGTGTGTGTGTATATGTATATATATATATATATATATCTGTGTGTATATATATATATATATATATATATATATATATAGATTGTGTGTTATATATACATAGATGTTTGTATATATATATATATATATATATATATATATATATAGTGTGTATGTAAATATATATGTGTGAATGTGTGTGTTTAAGTGTGTGTATTAGTATATGTACTAGTGTGTGTATATATATATATAGAGAGAGAGTTGTATATATGAGTGTGTCTGTGTGTTTATGTGTGTGCGTGTTTGTGTGTGTGTAGTAAGCTGGGATGCCAGCAGGTGCAGCGAGCAGCTGGGAAGGCAGAGGGGCTACTGTGCAACGCAGCGAGGGGGCTGCTGTGCTGTTCACAGCAGCAGCAGCAGGATAAGCAGCAGCAGCAGCAGCTTCGTTTGCGCAGCGCTTTGCTAGTAGCTAAGTAGCGAGGGAGAGTAAGTGATAGGTTGAATTAATAGATATATATAGATAACTAGATAGATAGATATATAGATAACTAGATAGATAGATAGATAGATATATAGATAGATAGATAGATAACTAGATAGATAGATAGATAGATAGATAGGTAGTTAGATAGATATATATCTATATGTATCGATATATGTACATATAGCTAGATATATACCTGTAGCTAGATAGATAATAAATACTAGATATAGATATATACATATATATGAGTATGGGTATATGTGTGTATGTGTGAATAGGTATAGCATATAGATACGTAGGTATATGCATATATGTATTAGATATATGTTTTCTAGCCTAGATTATTAACTAGGAGTATACCTATATTCTTAAATAGCTAGCTAGAGGGGTAGTTAGAGGGGTATTGGGCGATATCTCAATACCTTGAGATATCCAAGGTATTGAGTTTCAAGCGGGATTTTTGAGCAATTGGCTAGGTTTAAGTTTAGAGATGGATTTTTATATTTTGGTATATATATTTACGCGTGCTAGCATAGGTTTTAGCGGGTTTAGGCGGGGTGCGTAGCCTAGGTCAAGGTATCGGATACCGAGGGTATCTTTGTATCTCGAGGAGGCGAGTTTGAGGGTTTACTAGCTTAATGAGCTAGTTTTGACCTAGAATTTCAGGGGCACCCTAGTTTGACCTAAATTTGACCATAATTGTTCCCGTTGACCGTAAAAGTCAACGTTTGACCTAGTTTTGACCTAGAGTTGACTATTTGGATACCTGGTTGACTTTTTGACCCAAATTTTATCGATTTGACCCATTCGACCTAGAATATTCCTAGAAGCCTGTTTTTAATTATTTTATGTCAGTTTAAATCCTTAGAACCCTGTTTAATTCTGCTTTTCGTAATAGGTTCTTGCGACGCCGGTCCGGATCTCGATCCTCATCAGTTGCTCCGGACATCAGGCGAGTACCTACCTCTGATAGTTTCCATTTCATGATAGCGTTTATATCACCTGTTCTAGAACTGTAATACTTGATTCTGACACATTGTTACACGAGCTGGTACTAGTGGATCCCGTCATGAGATGCTATCCCCCTTACCGTGTTCAGCGGGTACTCTATCACGTATATTTCATCATGTGCTTCGGGTATTGATTCTCATGTGCTATCATGTGCTTCTTGGGCTCTCGCCTTCATGTACGCGAGCTATTATCATGTACGTAGTATGCTGTGGTTGGATCCAAGAGTATTAGTGGGTGAAGGGAGTAGGAGTTGGTTATGTGATCAAAGCCAAACAGTATTCATGTGTATGTCGGTTAGGCAAATCACACATAACAGAGTTATCGTAGTATTTTTATGTGCAACCTAAGTCGATCACATAACGAACTTGTGCTCAAGGCACTTAGCTAGTATTCATGTTTTCTCACATGCAGTTACTTCTCTACTTGTATTGTTCCCCAGTTTATATTGCAGCTACTTTATCTGCTCCATCATGTATTTATTTCCTGTGCATCATGTATACTTTTCTATTGCTCGTCATATACACCTTACCATGTATTTGGAGTTGCTTTCAGAGTTATGTACTTTGCTCCAGTCCTGACTGGGCATATTTTTTCCAGAGGATCCTGAGGATTTCTGCCCGACTTTCTACTGGCCGGGTGTCGAGGAGTGTTGCGACCCCGAGACTGAGGAGGAGCCCGTCGAGGAGACGCCTTTAGCACCCTAGTTAGCTAGGTAGATTTTCCTGGGTTGTTTCCAGTTGATTATTTTGGATGTTTGTACTTATTCTTTTGCTGCTGTAAGATGTCGTAGATATTATAGACTTGGACAGTATTTTTGGATATTGTCTTGCTCTTTGTTTCTTTGTTTCCTAGAGATATAATATCGTGCTTTACTCTTCTCCTAGTTATTGTGATTGAGTCATATATATACTGCGTGGTTGACCTCCTTTTGGAGAGGTTATTGACAGGTTTTTATGAGATAGATTGTGACCTAGAACGAACCTTACATCGTTCTAGCGCCGATTCTGCGGCATAGGCTGGACGTACCCACGACTCATGCCTAATTTTCGGGTGCGGGTCATGACACATTTTTTGTGGTGGCCCATGCAGGTCTAGTTTTTGGTTTTTCTTGCAATAGGATATAGGATATAGGCTGAGAGAGGGTGTGCTCAATCACAACTAGGACCCTTCCTGATTTCTTTCGCTATCTTTAATTTTCCTGAAATTATTTTCTTTTACAATATTACTGTCCTTCTTTGATGATATTGTATCTTGCACCGTATTGACTTCTTTTGGTCTGTGTTTAGGATGCCTCCGAAGACACGGTCTCAGCGCACCGTTCTAGCAGCTGCCACCGAGAGGTCTGCCACCTCTCGTCCTGTTCGACTTCAGGCAGCCGCTACCGCTCCACTCGCCACTCCTGCGGTTTAGGGAGCGTCGGTTTCTCTCGGAGATCCTCTTACTCCCATCGATCCGAGAGTTACCCCAGTTGTTCCGGTGGTACCTCCTCCACCACCGCCTGCACCAGTTGATGCCACGCAGTTATTCGCATTCTTTCGAGAGATGATGGACGCGCAACACCGCCAGGTGGATGTTATGAGGATGGGCATTGAGAATGCTCATCAGGTGGCCATGACAGTGATGGACAGAGTGGCTCAGATCCAGCCATAGGCAGAACAGGCTCAGCATCCGAGGCCGGGCACCATTATCGACTTTCAGAGGATACGGCCCGAGGAGTTCCGGGGTATAGAGGGGATCCTGTACGCGGACGACTGGATCGTACACATCGAGGGCATCTTCAGGCTGGCACTGATCCCAGCCAGCATGCAGATTGAGGCAACGGACAGCCAGATGTTTGATCTTGCCCTTACATGGTACCGCACAGATACGCGGATAGCAGTACCGGGACTGACTTGGGAGGCTTTCAAGAAGCTTTTCAAGGAGAAGTTTTTCCCGGATGTGGCTCTCAGTGCTCTAGAGAGCCAGTTTGAGGCGCTCGTCCTAGGGAGCATGCTGGTGGACGAGTATACAGCAGAGTTCTGCCGTCTGGGCAAATTTGTTGAGGGTTTGACTGAGGCAGCGAAGGCACGGAAGTTTCGCAAGGGTTTGGTCAAGGCGGTCAAGTCCTTGACTAGGAGTGACCACGAGGCGACTTCGAGCAGATTGTTAGCGACGCTCAGAGGGCTGAGGACGACTTGGAGCTGAAGACCAAGAGGAGCAGAGATGCTTCTAGAGTAGGCAGCAGTGCAGGCAGCAGTGCAGGCCTAGCAAGAGGCCATTCCAGTAGACCCAGCAGCACCAGGGTCAGGGTCGGGCGCCCTTCCGGCAGGCGCCCCAGCAGAAGAGGCAGGAACAGTAGCAGGGCCAGAGGCAACCCATCATTTGCCCTTTCTGTAGAAAGCCGGGGCACGGATGGGACATTTGCAGAAAGAGACTGGACAGATGTTTGTTATGTGGCGCAGCAGATCACCAGCTGAAGGATTGTCCTTCAGCACTTGCTCGTACAACTCAGGGCGGAGGAGCCGCTCAGAGGGGACCAGCCAGAGCACCTGCAGCGCAGCAGAGAGGACAGCCTTTGTCGACTCAGCAGTAGAGGTTTGCTCAGCACCAGCAGCAGCACCGAGAAGGACATTAAGGGCGAGCTTTTCCCCTGACCGTAGATGAGGCCGAGCTAGTTGGTGATGTGATCTCAGGTTCTGTTCTTCTTGATTCCATTCCAGCACTTACTTTATTTGATTTCGGTGCTTCCCATAGCTTTGTGTCTGTATCTTTTGCTGTTAGACACCATCTTGTTGCTAAACCTTTAGCTAGACTCTGCAAGATCACGACCAGGGGTGGTATCATCCTAGTCAGTGATGTCTGCAGAGACCGGAGAGTTACCTTGGGAGGCCGGGAGTTGAGTGTGTGCCTACTCGTAATGCCACTTTCGAGCTATGATCTCGGGATAGATTGGTTGAGTATGTATTGTGCTAGTATAGATTGTCGTGGAGGTAGAGTGTTGTTTAGTCCGTCGGGTGAGCCAGAGTTTCAGTTTGCCAGAAGAGCAGCAGAGCAGAGCGAGGGAGTCTTCTGCGGAGCCCTGGTGGTAGAGCCGAGGTTGCTACATCCACTGATAGAGGAGTACATGGATGTCTTTCCGAAGGAGTTGCCGGGGGTATCTTCGGATAGAGATGTGGAGTTCTCTATAGACTTAGTGCCAAGCGTGGAGCCGATATCCCAGCACGTCTATAGAGTCAGCAACAGTGAGCTGATAGTGTTGAAGAAGCAGGTGGATGAGCTTTAGGACAAGGAATTTATCATATCTAGTTCTTCTCCGTGTCACGTCCCAAATCTCCCGCAAGCCTAATTGTCCCTGCTGAACGTGAATCACCACGTTACAGCTCTCCCGCAGGACAATCGTTCTTATCGGGACGTGATGCCGTGCAAGCCTAAGATGCGCTTGCACAAGGCCAAAGCTTTGAACAAGGGCAAGTAAGCTATTCAATACTGAAGCAGCGGCACACATATTGCAGAAAAGTAAAGAACACAGAGGCATAAGAAAATAGGCTCTTTTATTGATAATCAGAAGTGTTACAAGCGGCGCCAGGCCGAGGTTACAGATCGCTCAAGCACTCTTCTCTCGATTAAAATAACACCGTTCCATATATTATGTCCCTCTATACAAAAGCAGCTCCATCTCGATACGTCTCAAGGCATCGACTCCAGATTTCCGGTTCCTTGGGATGAGGCACGACTATCGCTTCCTCGGACGAACATGCACCTGAGAACAAGCAAACTGTTGGTGGGTCAGCACTTTATGCAAGTACTGGTGAGATAAAACAACTGAACAGAAGCTACACCCCCTGAAACCCACACTAAGTAATCATGTGACAAAATATTGCATTACTAGTGATCTTGCTAGTTTTACTTAGGTTCGTTTTATGCAGTTCAGAACTATAGTCAGATTACACCTTTGAAAACATAACTTTGAAACAGTTTTTGCATATTCAAACTTATAAGCATACGAATCGGGACAGTGCTCTATCGTGTAGTGTGCAGCATATATTGTGCAACACAAATCTAACTCTAGGGGCAAAGCTTATCTTATAGCAGACTGAATATATATCGAATTTAGGCAACATATTAAATGGACTATCATACTTTTAAGCACACAGAAGGACTAGTTTATATGAATTCGGTCCCCGAGAAACTCAGGATCGGTAGCGGTAATCCAGCTAACCAATGACTCACATTCTGATACTATTAGCAGCTGAGACCGAGGTTCAGCTCTCCCGCACTAATTGTTATTGTCTGACCGATGAAATGCATGAAGCACTAACAGATAATCTCTACGATGCAGACAAAATGAATGAGCAGGCTTATGTAATAACTCATATTTCTTACCCCATAGCCGAACGGTTATCCCTGCTGCAGACACACAAGTTAGTCATAATTTACATATTCATAACTAATGTATCAATTACTGGTGTCATCAATCGATAGGTATGCAAGAAGGTGAACCTAGCATGCGCCCAATCTATATGACGGTCCATGGGTCGCCCTATGATTAGCAGCAGTTGCCCAAGGTTCAGCTCTTCACTAGCACGCACGGGTGTCGGCAGCTGTCACACGAGGTCCAGCTCTACCAATACACCCGAGTACTAGCAGCTGTGACATCATGGGTTTTGCACCACACTAATAGACATATCGCCCCACTAGACCCCCTTACGGGCCGTATACCTCAGGGCGATCCAAAAATCTCTTCCGGACCGAGCGATTCCCAGTACCCTAGGAATCGTTCGAGAGACAAGACCTTGTGCACAAGTTGTCCGAGACCAATGCAATGACATAACACATAGTGCAAGCAAAACAATGATCAAGCAAAACATATGCAGTCTAAGCGAAACACCTCTCATCAAAATGAAGCACATATTATCACATGAGTAATAGCATACCCCACTAGACCCTTGCGGGCCGTATCCTCAGGGCATACTATTAGTCACTGCATTCACATATTTCACTTATAACAGTTCGATATAGCAAACAGACAAGCAAAACATATTAAGGCAAGCGCGATTGATTTCATAGTTTAACATGCAATAACTATCTCTTTCTTAGCATATTCAAAGGGACATATTCGAGCCAGTCATTTACTTATCTTTCTTAGCATAGCATAGGTTGGTTTGATAGCTGTATCGGTGTTTCTAAGCATGCAACATTTCTTATTCTCTTTAGCATAGCAATGGTTCTATCTTATTCTGACAAGCATTTCCATTCTCTTAGTTAGGCAGCATATTCGTTTCAATGACAAGCTATGTGAGTTCTCTTATTAGCATACTGAGTCGGTTCTATCATTCTCTTATGAAAACATTCTTCTTAAGCAGACAAGCATTCAAAAACTCAGATTCATTATTAAGTCGTACAAGAATCAGAGAATGCAGTTCTGTCCACTCACATTGATTAATCGGTCGAGAACTCTCCGAGAAGACTTCCGTTCGAGCAAGCAAGGCGATCTCACTTGTACATAGTACCTACACGGAGCGGGGTACTACATACTTACCTACCAACAAAGAGTTTCGTCCTCGAAACTCATGGAGAAACTCATACGAAAACATAGAGCAGCGATAGTCCTCATCCCTCACCTTCCTTAATCAAAACTCAGCAAATCCAGAAATCACAATTCATATCTCAAGCAATTGAAACAAATCCAAAAAACTTTTGCGTGCATCTTTGAGAATATTTATGGACTTATTGTATGGAACGTTCATTGCAGCACAACACAACTCAGAGTCAGAGGCAACGGAATGGGTAAAGAATCGAGTCGCTCTGATACCATTATGTCACGCCCCAAATCTCCCGCAAGCCCAATTGTCCCTGCTGAACGTGAATCACCATGTTACAGCTCTCCCGCAGGACAATCGTTCTTATCAGGACGTGATGCCGTGCAAGCCTAAGATGCGCTTGCACAAGGCCAAAGCTTTGAACAAGGGCAAGTAAGCTATTCAATACTGAAGCAGCGGCACACATATTGCAGAAAAGTAAAGAACACAGAGGCATAAGAAAACAGGCTCTTTTATTGATAATCAGAAGTGTTACAAGCAGCGCCAGGCCGAGGTTACAGATCGCTCAAGCACTCTTCTCTCGATTAAAATAATACCGTTCCATATATTATGTCCCTCTATACAAAAGCAGCTCCATCTCGATACGTCTCAAGGCATCGACTCCAGATTTCCGGTTCCTTGGGATAAGGTACGACTATCGCTTTCTCGGACGAACAGGCACCTGAGAACAAGCAAACTGTTGGTGGGTCAGCACTTTATGCAAGTACTGGTGAGATAAAACAACTGAACAGAAGCTACACCCCCTGAAACCCACACTAAGTAATCATATGGCAAAACATTGCATTACTAGTGATCTTGCTAGTTTTACTTAGGTTCGTTTTATGCAGTTCAGAACTATAGTCAGATTACACCTTTGAAAACATAACTTTGAAACAGTTTTTGCATATTAAAACTTATAAGCATATGAACCGGGACAGTGCTCTATCGTGTAGTGTACAGCATATATTGTGCAACACAAATCTAACTCTAGGGACAAAGCTTATCTTATAGCAGACTGAATATATATCGAATTTAGGCAACATATTAAATGGACTATCATACTTTTAAGCACACAGAAGGACTAGTTTATATGAATTCGGTCCCCGAGAAACTCAGGATCGGTAGCAGTAATCCAGCTAACCAATGACTCACATTCTGATACTATTAGCAGCTGAGACCGAGGTTCAGCTCTTCCGCACTAATATTCATTGTCTGACCGATGAAATACATAAAGCACTAACAGATAATCTCTACGATGCAGACAAAATGAATGAGCAGGCATATGTAATAACTCATATTTCTTACCCCATAGCCGAACGGTTATCCCTGCAGCAGACACACAAGTTAGTCATAATTTACAAATTCATAACTAATGTATCAATCACTGGTGTCATCAATCGAAAGGTATGCAAGAAGGTGAACCTAGCATGCGCCCTATCTATATGACGGTCCATGGGTCGCCCCATGATTAGCAGCAGTTGCCCAAGGTTCAGCTCTTCACTAGCACGCACGGGTGTCGGCAGCTGTCACACGAGGTCCAGCTCTACCAACACACCCGAGTACTAGAAACTGTGACATCATGGGTTCTGCACCACACTAATAGACATATCGCCCCACTAGACCCCCTTACGGGCCGTATACCTCAGGGCGATCCAAAAATCTCTTCCGGGCCGAGCGATTCCCAGTGCCCTAGGAATCGTTCGAGAGACAAGACCTTGTGCACAAGTTGTCCGAGACCAATGCAATGACATAACACATAGTGCAAGCAAAATAATTATCAAGCAAAACATATGCAGTCTAAGCGAAACACATCTCATCAAAACGAAGCACATCTTATCACATGAGTAATAGCACACCCCACTAGAACCTTGCGGGCCGTATCCTCAGGGCATACTTTTAGTTACTGCATTCACATATTTCACTTATAACAGTTTGATATTGCAAACAGACAAGCAAAACATATTAAGGCAAGCGTGATTGATTTCATAGTTTAACATGCAATAACTATCTCTTTCTTAGCATATTCAAAGGGACATATTCGAGCCAGTCATTTACTTATCTTTCTTAGCATAGCATAGGTTGGTTTGATAGCTGTGTCGGTGTTTCTAAGCATGCAACATTTCTTATTCTCTTTAGCATAGCAATGGTTCTATCTTATTCTGACAAGCATTTCCATTCTCTTAGTTAGGCAGCATATTCGTTTCAATGACAAGCTATATGAGTTCTCTTATTAGCATACTGAGTCGGTTCTATCATTCTCTTATGAAAACATTCTTCTTATGTAGACAAGCATTCAAAAACTCAGATTCATTATTAAGTCGTGCAAGAATCAGAGAATGCAGTTCTGCCCACTCACATTGATTAATCGGTCGAGAACTCTCCGAGAAGACTTCCGTTCGAGCAAGCAAGGCGATCTCACTTATACATAGTGCCTATGCGGAGCGGGGTACTACACTCCGTGGGGTGCTCCGATACTTTTTGTGTCGAAGAAGGATGGGTCGATACGGATGTGTATCAACTACAGGGCTCTAAACAACCGCACAATCAAGAACAAGTATCCGCTGCCACGTATTGATGATCTTTTTGACCAGTTGAGCGGAGCGAGGGTATTTTCCAGGATTGATCTGAGGATAGGCTACCACCAGGTGAAGGTCAGGAGGGAGGATATTCCGAAGACAGCTTTTCGGACCAGGTATGGACAGTATGAGTTCATGGTGATGCCGTTTGGGTTGACTAATGCCCCGACAGTGTTCATAAATCTGATGAATAAGGTATTCCATCAGCATCTGGACAGGTTTGTAGTGGTGTTTATAGATGATATCTTGTTGTATTCGAATACCTCAGAGGAGCACGAGGAGCATATGAGGATAGTGCTGGAGACTCTCAGGAAGGAGAAGCTTTATGAAAAGCTTTCAAAGTGTCAGTTCTTCCTTGACAAGGTTGAATTTCTTGGTCATATGGTGACTGGAGAGGGGATCTCAGTGGATCCAAGAAAGATCATGGCAGTTGAGGCATAGAGTGCTCCAAGTTCAGTAGCCGAGGTCAGGAGTTTCCTGCGGCAGGCAGGCTATTACAGAAGATTTGTTCGGGATTTTTCCCCGATTACAGAACCCTTGTCCAGGCTGACCCGGAAGGACGTGGAGTTTGTTTGGTCAGAGGAGTGCCAGATCGCCTTTGATGAGCTGAAGAGAAGGTTGATGACAACTCCAATATTGACGTTGCCATCAGGATCTGAAGGATTCACTATCTATAGTGATGCATCGGGGAAGGAACTGGGTTGTATGTTGCAGCAGAATGAGAGGGTGATTGCCTATGCTTCCAGGCAATTACGTCCTCATGAGAAGAACTACCCTACCCACGATTTGGAGTTGGCAGCGGTCATCTTTGCTCTGAAGTTATGGAAATACTATTTATACGGAGAGCATGTAGAGATCTTCACAGACCACAAGAGCTTGAAGTATGTGTTTACCCAAAAAGAGCTAAACATGAGACAGAGGAGATGGTTGGAGTTGATGAAAGACTTCGACATATTATTGTAGTACCATCCAGGGAAGGCAAACGTAGTTACGGATGCGCTGAGCAGGTATCCGGTAGCTATGTGCCTGACTACAGATTGTTATCTTCTGGCAGATCTAAAGAGCTTGGGCATTGAGGTGATAGTGCCTGGAGTTGAGATGCAGATGTGGGGACTACAGATTCAGTCAGAGTTGGTAGACCGGATCTGGGCTACACAGTTTGAGGATGAGTCCCTGAGGAGCATCAGGGCGCAGGTTCAGATTAGTTTATCAGATGACTTCACCATTGCTGATGATGGTTCTTTGTGTTATGGTACCAGGTTGTGTGTGCCGAGTGGGTCGTTGCATGAGGAGGTTCTTCAGGAGGCACATCGATCCCAGTATTCTATGCATCCAGGTGCCAACAAGATGTATAGAGATCTGAGAGAGCATGTATGGTGGTACGGGATGAAGCGGGAGGTAGCACGCTCGTATCTCGATGCTTAGTGTGCCAGCAGGTGAAGACGGAGAGGCAGAGGCCAGGAGGATTACTCCAGCCGTTACCATTTTCGGAGTGGAAATGGGAGCATGTGACCATGGATTTTGTTTCTAGACTTCCCCGTTCTCTAGGAGGAAAGGATACGATTTAGGTCATCGTGGACAGGTTAACCAAATTGGCCCACTTTCTACCATTCAAAGTGGGTACGTCTACAGAGAGACTAGCAGAGATGTATGTGCGCCAGATAGTCAGACAGTATGGAGTTCCTGTGAGCATAGTATCAGACCGGGATAGTCGCTTTACTTCGTATTTCTGGAGGAGTCTGCAGGCAAGCTTGGGCACCCAGCTCAAGTTTAGTAGTGCATATCACCCACAGACAGATGGTCAGTCAGAGAGAACCATTCAGACACTTGAGGACATGATTCGTACTTGTGTTCTGGATTTCAGAGGCTCTTGGGAGGATCACTTACACTTGGTAGAGTTTGCTTACAACAACAGCTACCAAGCCAGTATCGAAATGTCACCATTTGAGGCATTGTATGGACGGAGGTGTCGCACTTCGTTATCATGGGATGATGTAGGCGAGAGAGCTTTGCTTGGCCCGGAGATGGTGGTTGATGCAGCGGAGAAGGTCAAGCTCATTAGAGATAGACTTCGGGTAGCGCAGGACAGGCAGCGGCATTGGGCCGATAGCCACCGGAGACCTTTGGAGTTCGAGGTATAGCTTAGAATCTAGATTTTGTTCTTGTGTTTGCTTGTGATTGCTTGTTTTAGATTAAGTGTTGAGACCTTGTTTGTGCTAGGTTGGAGATCTGGTGTTTTTGAGGATTTCTCCAACGCGGGACACTATTCGCTTCGGTGGAGGCGGGAAGCTTAACCCATGTTTCGTCGGACCCTTCAGCATCCTTGAGAGGGTCGACGCTGTGGCGTATAGGCTAGAGTTGCCGCCTACGCTAGAGAAAGTTCATGATGTGTTCCACGTGTCGTAGTTGAGACGGTACGTGGCGGATCCCAATCACGTATTGGATCACTCAGAGATCGTGGTAGGCCCTATTCTTAGCTATCCAGAGCAGCCGGTGGAGATTTTGGATTGGCAAGAGAAGGTGTTGAGGAACCAGACTATTTCCTTGGTTCGCGTCGCGGGGAGTCATCACTCTCCAAGTGAGTCGACCTGGGAGAGGGAGGATGAAATGTGCGAGCGATATCCTTATCTTTTTGAACCGTGAGGTATGGTTCTTTTCTTTGCATTCCTGTCCTAGTTTCGTCTTTTAATTTCGAGGACAAAATTATTTTAAGGAGGATAGGCTTGTCACTACCCGATTCTAGAAAATAGGGTATTTTTTTATTTTTATTTTGGTAAATTGTGTATTGTATATAATTAATTATATTTATAATTAATTAGTGATTGTATTATTTTTATTTGATTGTTTTAGAGTTTTGGCTAGCCTGGACCCGTGTCAGACCCTAGTGGACCCATGTTTGACCCAACCCCCACTCTTGTGAAACTTATTTTTGGGTTTAGAATATTTATTATATTTTTAGTGGGTTAGTTGGAGAGATTGGGAGTTAGTTTGAGTACTTTTGGAACCCGAAACCCAAACCCAAGTGAGAGGAGGGCATTTTGGTCTTTTGGACTTATTGTAAACCCCTTTTTATGCTTGTGAGACCCGACCACAGCCCCATTCCCAGCCGACCAGCAGCAGCCCTCCCTCCATTTCTTTTCTTCTTCTTCACTACTTCTTCTTCTTCTTCTTCTTCTTCTTCTCCATTCTCCATTTCTTCTTCTTTCCTTCTCCCAACTTCAAGTAAGCACCCTATTTCTTCTCTTTTTTCTTCTATTTTTCATGGATGTGAACCCTAACCCTATATTTTTCCCCAATCTAGGTGTTTAAAGCCTAGACTTAGTGTGGAGGCTAGATTTGGAGGCTTGGAACTTGAGAGAGGTGATTTCAAGTGGATTGGAGACTTTGGCCTTGGGATTCCAACTCCTAAGAGATAAATACTAACTTTTCTCTTACTAATTATTCTTATGTAGTGTAATTAGTGGTTTAGAACCTTCCTAGACCCTAAGCCTACCCGTGGGAGGAAGTTGGAACAAGTTTGGTTGTGTTTGGAGACTTTGACACTAGGTTTTGTGTCAATTTTGGGTGAAATCCGAAATTGGCCCAATTTTGGGTGATACCCTAGGTTAGACGGACCTAGATAGACGTTGTCCAGTGTCTTGAGGGTTAGTGCGTGTCTCCGTTCGGACACGTGAAGTCGTGTCACGGAGAAATGGGCGTTTCGGGTAAATTTGGGGTTTTCGTCGTCGCCGGTTCTAAGTGCGTGCGCATTTTCGCCACGGACCTAGAATCGACGAGTTAGCATTTTTTCTCGGATCTAGACATCGTTTAGAACCCATGGATAAATTTTGGGCCGATTCCGAGTTAGTTTGGTGTGCGTTATAGGAGGTTTTCTGAACCGCACACCGCGTGTTCGTCGAAATGACCGAACGACCATTTCGACTTGGTTTCGTAGTTTTGGGCTTGTACGGGCGTTGGGTTAGCTTCGGGGAATATGTGCTAGAGTTTTCAGGTTATATTTTATATATATATGTGTGTTTGTGCGCGTAGGTTGTCGTTGGGCGTGAGTGGGGTGTGTTATTTGTGTGTTGTGTGCGTTATAGTTGAGTTGTGTTTATATATGTATATAAGTTTATATATATATGTATGTGTGTCTGTATATGTATATATATTTATATATATATATTTAAGTGTTTGTGTATCTATATATGTGTGTGTATTTATATATATATGCTTGTGTATATAGATCTATGTAAGTGTTTGTGTATATATATATATATATATATATATATATATATATATATATATATATATATATATATATATATATGTATGAGTGTGTGTGTGTGTATATGTATATATATTTATATTTATATATATATATATATATATATATATATATATATATATATATATATATATATATATATATATATATATATAGATTGTGTGTTATATATACATAGATGTGTGTGTGTATATATATATATATATATATATATATGTATATATATATATATATGTATATATATATATATATATATATGTATATATATATATATATATATGTAGTGTGTATGTAAATATATATATGTGTGAATGTGTGTGTTTAAGTGTGTGTATTAGTATATATGTATTAGTGTGTGTGTATATATATATATATATATATATATATATATATATATATATAGTGTTGTATATATATATATATGTATATATGTGTGTGTTTGTGTGTTTATGTGTGTGCGTGTTTGTGTGTGTGTGGTGAGCTGGGAGGCCAGCAGGTGCAGCGAGCAGCTGGGAGGGCAGCGGGGCTGCTGTGCAGCGCAGCGAGGGGGCTGTTGTGCTGTGCACAGCAGCAGCAGCAGGGTAAGCAGCAGCAGCAGCAGGGTCAGCAATAGCAGCAGTGTAAGCAGCAGCAGCAACAGCTTCGTTTACGCAGCGCATTGCTAGTAGCTAGGTAGCGAGGGAGAGTGAGGGATAGGTTAAATTAATAGATATATATAGATAACTAGATAGATAGATAGATAGATAGATAGATAGTTAGATTGATAAATAGATAGATAGGTAGTTAGATAGATATATATCTATATGTATTGATATATACATATAGCTAGATATATACCTATAGCTAGATAGACAATAAATACTAGATATAGATATATACATATATATGAGTATGGGTATATGTGTGTATGTGTGAATAGGTATAGCATATAGATACGTAGGTATATGCATATATGTATTAGATATATATTTTTTAGCCTAGATTATTAACTAGGAGTATACCTATATTCTTAAATAGCTAGCTAGAGGGGTAGTTAGAGGGGTATTGGGCGATATCTAAATACCTTGAGATATCAAGGCATCTCAATACCTTGAGATATCCAAGGTATTGAGTTTCGAGCGGAATTTTTGAGCAATTGCCTAGGTTCAAGTTTAGAGATGGGTTTTTATGTTTTGGTATATATATTTACGCGTGCTAGCATAGGTTTTAGCGGGTTTAGGCGGGATGCGTAGCCTAGGTCGAGGTATCGGATACCGAGGGTATCTCGGTATCTCGAGGAGGCGAGTTTGAGGGTTTACTAGCTTAATGAGCTAGTTTTTACCTTGAATTTCAGGGGCACCCTAGTTTGACATAGCTTTGCCATAATTGTCCCCGTTGACCGTAAAAGTCAACGTTTGACCTAGTTTTGACCTAGAGTTGACTTTTTAGACCCTTGGTTGACTTTTTGACCCGAATTTCATCGGTTTGACCCGTTCGACCTAGAATATCCCTAGAAGCCTGTTTTTAATTATTTTATATCAGTTTAACTCCTTAGAACTCTGTTTATTTCTGCTTTTCGCAATAGGTTCTTGCGATGCCGGTCCGGATTTCGATCCTCATAAGTTGCTCCGGACATCAGGCGAGTACCTACCTCTGATAGTTTCTATTTCATGATAGCATTTATATCACCTGTTTTAGAACTATAATACTTGATTCTGACACATTGTTACATGAGCTGGTACTAGTGGATCCCGTCATGAGATGCTATCTCCCTTACCGTGTTCAGCGGGTACTCTATCACGTGTATTTCACCATGTGCTTCGGATATTGATTCTCATGTGATATCATGTATTTCTTGTGCTCTCGCCTTCATGTGCGCGAGCTATTATCATGTACGTAGCATGCCGTGGTTGGATCCAAGAGTATTAGTGGGGGAGGAAAGTAAGAGTTGGTTATGTGATTAAAGCCAAACAGTATTCATGTGTATGTCGGTTATGCAACTCACGCATAACAGAGTTATCGTAGTGTTTTTTATGTGCAACCTAAGCCGATCACATAACGAACTTGTGCTCAAGGCACTTAGCTAGTATTCATGTTTTCTCACATGCATTTACTTCTCTACTTGTATTGTTCCTAGTTTATATTGCAGCTACTTTATCTGCTCCATCATGTATTTATTTTCTGTGCATCTTGTATACTTTTCTATTACTCGTCATATACACCTTACCATGCATTTGGAGTTGCTTTCAGAGTTATGTACTTTGCTCCAGTCCTGACTGGATATATTTTTTCCAAAGGATCCTGAGAATTTTTGCCCAATTTTCTATGGGCCGGGTGTCGAGGAGTGTTGCGACCCCGAGACTGAGGAGGAGCCCGTCGAGGAGACGCCTTTAGCGACCTAGTTAGCTAGGTGGGTTTTCCTGGGTTGTTCCCAGTTGATTATTTTGGATGTTTGTACTTATTCTTTTGCTGCTGTGAGATATTGTAGATATTATAGACTTGGACTGTATTTTTGGATATTGTCTTGCTCTGTGTATCTTTGTTTCCTTAAGATATCATATCGTGCTTTACTCTTCCCCTAGTTATTGTGATTGAGTCATATATATACTGTGTGGTTGTCCTCCTTTTGGAGAGGTTATTGACAGGTTTTTGTGAGATAGATTGTGACCTAGAATGAACCTTACAACGTTCTACCGCCGATTCTACGGCGTAGGCTGGACGTACCCACGACTCATTCCCGATTTTTGGGTGCGGGTCGTGACAATGTCAGAAACTTATGCAAAGATATCCCTACCTTAATCCTATACCATGTTACATTTATAAACCATGTTAGATTTTTGATAAATTAGGTTTAAAACCATATTTTTACACCAATATTTCTAAATTCTAGATTTGGAATATAGCGTTATTTCATGATTAAGTCTATCATTTTATATACAAAATTTTCATGAAATCATATCGAAGTTTTGTCACGTCATTAGCATTCAAATCGATGCTAGACTTTTTTTTTTATTTCATGATTTTTCATGCCCAACATTAGGTGTTTGTGACGTTAATTTTAGCACATATTTTATGCAAGTACATGACCAAATATCGCTGTTAGAATGTGTTAGACCATATACGAGGTTTATATTCTAATTTGGACTCATATAAAACTTATTATAACATGTTAGAATGATGTTCATAAGGTTATAAGACTATAGGATTGATCACTTAGGGTTGGTACTATCCAAACTGACAAGTTATAGACGTTGTCATTCATGTTGCCAATCTTGATAAGTTATAGGAATAAACCTAGTCAACCCTATCTAATCAAGTCACATTTTAATGTGTTAGTATTTTAGAAATAGTGCATATATGTCACACCCTAGTCCAAAAATATGGAGGACTAGGAATACGTAAGCATGCCAGCCGAATGTATATGTCAACTCCAATATGTAAAAATCATAACACATACGTACGTTGTATTATGAATAATAATTCATAAGTGGTATAAGTAATTGTCATAAGTCACAGGGCATAACTAAATCTCATCCACAGATACAAGTAATGAATAATCAAATATATCAAATGATCCATGAAAAGAAACTAAACGCCGGGTGGAGATATATCCACTACCAAACTAGAGTAAGTATTGAGTCCGACCTCTATAACAAAATAAAGAAAATAGATAGAATATCAACTAATGATCAAAGAGACTCAAAGGTAAGACCTCCTCGAAAGATAATGAAGTAGCAAGTCCTAGTCTGTGCTTCTATGAATAGTCATGATCATCTATACCTGGGGATAGAATCCTGATCCAGGTCCTCACTCAGAGGGACGTAAAAAGATACATAAAAATAAGCTATATAAACTGCAATAAGTAAATAAATATGCAATGGATTTTCTAACCACCTAATGTGCAAATTGGAGGACAACTTTCGTACGCATGGGTAAAATTTAGGCTCACATGAAATCCTATACATATACTACAACACAGTCGTATGCTCTAAACATCCATAACGTCTAGTGATGTCAGAGGAATACTGATAATATAATCACCAAAGTTCCATCCGGATACTAAGGCCACCAATTTAGCTTCCCATAGCTTAGTCATTATACTCCCCCTCAACCCCGCACTGACCAAGTTGTATACACAACATGCCCATTATTGTAACTGTATGAGTCTCTAATATACTAATCATAATAGTTACGTTTCTAACCGTCTTACGTTCCTTACGTATTGGTAGCAAGTCGAATACGAAATTTGTGCCCCTAACAGAATATCACAAACTGTGTCATGTGTGTGTCATGGTCCAATGAGATATAAAAATATCCCATAATTAGATAGTAGTCCGCTAACTAAGTCAACATGAATATAATAAATAAAAGCTATGAAAGACGACGAACACCATCGTTTGCACCTAAGTCAAGCTTAGATGCACAACTTCTATGAAAACAAAAATAAAACAATAAAATAAAATTATACTAGCAGTAAATATAGTAAGGTATCTTGCCTGGTGTCCAAGCAGAGTTTAGACAAGGTCCCGGTGGTGTACATGTGAAGTCAACAATAACATACAGAGAGGAAGATGTAGGAATATCTCTGGATGTTGAAATAAATACCCCAAAATTCCCGGAATAAGCGAGACGGTCAGAACACACTATCCATTCATCCAATTTGGACACATAAGCTAAAATGATAATTTTGGGTCAAAGTATGGTCAACATGTAGTCACTTTGCGCCAAAAAATATAAGGCTAAGGTCCATAAATAGGACAAATTATAGGTCAAACGAATCATAATCGACGATATGAACTCAACAACATGTCTAGTTTTTGATTCCGGTGAGCCGATCAAAAAATTATTCATTAGGTCGAATCGTGGGATCCCTTGAAATGGCGATATATCGACTGACTCAGAATCAAACGAAACTAGGGTCACATGACTTGTCAAACGATGCGAGTCCAATGATACATATTTTGTGGTGATCCGATGAACGATCACAAATTAATAGGATAATTTATAAAATACTGATAAGGGGGACTTTCGATTGATACAGGTTGATTCCGATGCGGACACACGTCCAAATCAACTTCCGCGAAAGATTACACGTCCAAAAATACCATACGCACCTTTCCGAACCCGACGAAGTTATCTCGTTTGGCAGGAAGGACTCCGTATTGAGGAATTTTAATTTCGGAAAACTATTTTTTTTAGTTTTTATCAATGGATTTCTAACCTATAAAACTGAGATAGGAAGAGGAATAAATTTTCAATATTAGAATATGATAATAAAATTGAATTAAGGTATCCATTATTGATAAATGGTACCTAAGGTTTGTGTAGTGAACTGAGGAAAGGGAAAATTTTGGAAATGGAGTTGCTTATGAGTAGAGAAAGGTAAGAAGTTAAATGCTATGCTAAATTTTCCCAAAAATCAAGGTTGGTTAGAGACTTTGGTACATTAAAAATCTTGGTATGTTATGTTCCAGTAAAATAATGCTATATGGTTGAAAGCAATACTTGAAGAAACCAGGCCCCAAGAGTGAGTGAACTAGTTGGAGTTAAGATATAGGAATCATAATGTGATATAAGAAAGGTTCCGGCTTGAGTTTTGTTAGTCGTATTTTCTTTTGAATCAGATGTTATCCTAAAAAATCAGAATAGTTTGACTATATGCTAGTATAAGTAGGAGTGCAACTTCTTTAATCTGTTTGAATATCCGAAATTCGAGATTGTTCCATGACCGAAGTATTATTCTTCATCGACCATACCACTATCTTTTTATATTGTACTTACTTGCCTTATTTTGCAATTGTAATCTTCTGATTGTGTAGTGATAATTCTAACTATGCGATTAAGTAGAATCATTATCCCTCCCCTAATTATGCCATAAATTTGAAAGCCAACTCATTAACTAAAATATTTCCTTGTGTTTAAGGTACATATCACCGTAGGTACTAGTTCTTCTTCTATTACAATATTATTGACCTAGTCACTATGAATTAACTCTCCATATGCCTTGTTAATCTTGTCTTACCTTCGAATCCAATACTATGAAAATACTTCTTGAAATTATTATTATTCCACCTATGTTGGTGTGCGAATTCTCCTTTTCATGATTCTTTTAAACTTGTGTAACCACCACTTTCACTTGTAGTGATATTTTTGTTATTTTATAATTGGTTGTAATTATCAAACTATATTTAATTTGTGTTAGTTATAATTATATTAATGTTAGTTAGTATGCTAGATAATTACAACCAATTAGTGTTGGTCATGACTTTAGTTAATTAGAATTTATTTAGTTAGTGTCATGGATAGAATATTCTCCTATTAGTTAGCAAAGATGCTTTCCTTAATTAATTAGATCCCTTCCTAATCCAAATAGATTTTATTCATAAAAAGTTTAGAACTTAATTAGGGAATGGAGAGGAAAAAACTTGACATTGTAGCATCACTCTAACCTACTATAAGAGGCATGCTCTAATTAGGATTATAATCCATCCATTCATTTACTTTGTTAGCCTAATTCTTTCCCAAAGTGAATTATTTTCAAATCTTTCACGACCTACACCCGGATATTCGGGCACGAGTACGTGGTTACGCCCAGCCTACATTGCAACATCGGCGGTAGAACGTTGTCTGAGTCATTTCTAACTATCTAACATCTCAACAATATAATATGGTACCTGTCAATAATCTCAACTCCAAACGGAGGAACAATATCATATCTCACAAGTATAACTAATCTCAATCACAAAACAAACTAAGAAAGATAAAGCATGAATGTAATAACAAAGAAAAGAATAAGATACAATCCACAATCTGAAATAATATACAAACTATGAATCTCCACAAATATAGTCTAAAATAAGCCAACACAAATAACTAGACCTCCTCGGGCTCTGTAACTAAGTCCTCCTAGTCTACAAGAGTATCCTCTAAAGGTATGCCGTCCTATGGCCTATAGAATGTAGGACACTGCACTAAAAGCCAATCATTTGAAAAAAAATATCCAGTCAGGATTGGAGCGAAGTATATACCTCTGAAAGCAGTTTTAATAACATAATTGAGCATATAAAATTGATAATAGAAATAAAATACAAGATCACTAAACATATGAATGAATGAACCATAGGTATACAGGTAATGTACGAGAATATAGAACAATAATATGAATATCTGCAATATGATAAAATAACTATAATCTAACTAATGTGCCTCAGAATACAAGTTTATTATATAATCGGTTTGGGTGAACATGATCAATAAGGTAAGACGATTACAAGTGTAGTATATAATCAGAATGTACACGATGAACAATGGGGCTTTGATCACATAATCAACTCCTACTCTTCCATCCCTAACTAATACCAATGGATCCAATCACGACACGCTACGAAAACGAATATGACCACTGAACATGAGCATTGGTTGTACACGAATATAATCACACTGAACACGAGCAATGTGTGTACACGAATAAGCATATTGAACATGAGCAGTGTGTGAACACGAAATATAAATCAATACCTAATGTACATGATAAAATACATGTACAGGAGTATCCGTTGAGCACGGTAGTGGATAACATCTCCTGATGGGATGCATGTAGTACATGTCCATGAAATCACTGTATCAGAATCAAGTATACAATTCTAGAACATGCCTATATACACTATTATGAATTAAAAACTATCAGAGAAATATACTCGCCTGAAGTCCTGAGCAAGGTGTCTCTCGATGCCCAAGCTGGTGTCACACAGACCTATATATGGTATATTGCATCAATACAAGGTTCTGGAATAAAATTAAGTTAAATTGATGTAATGCTAGGTTATAAAGTCATTTCTAAGTCAAACCGACTAATTCTAGGTTGCAAGAGTCTAACACAAAGATACTAGGTCTATACACTATGAAACTAAACTATACTAGCTAATCTAAGGTACTATAAAACACACTAAAATATCGTATCCTAGGATACGCAAGTTTTAATATATGAAAATAGTAATTTATATATATACAAGTCATAATTATAGTATCCTAACTAAATAATGAAATTAGGATACCTTGGCCTTGTACCAATGCGTATCACACTACCTATCTTGATACCCAAACCTAATACCTTGGTATCGACCCCTTACCTTGACTTTACGTTGGTATTCCAAGGTAATTCAAAACCCATTGATATAGCTAATATATATATATATATCCCCATATACCAAACTATATGCTATCATACACTAAGTACTATAATATATATCAATACTATACATAGATAGTTACATACAGTTACTTAGCTAACTATTTATAAACCCACTAACGAACAACATATCATATATATACTAGTTTACATATCTAACTATCTATCAACATAATCAAGTATAAATAACTAACTATTTATCTATACTAACTACTAACAAAAATACTACTTAAATGACTAAACTAGCCCACCTGATATTGTGCAGACACTGATACTGAATTGAAACTAAATGGATACAATGATACCTTGCCTCTTCCAATGCTATGCACTTGTTCCCTATACTGCAGTTTCTGTGCACACTGCTGTGCACGAATGCACAGTACTGCATCCTCCCTATTGTGCTATACGAGCTGTTGCACCTTCAGTTGGTTGTGCACTACTCTATCCCGAGCAGGCTTGCTGTGCAGCTGCACAGTGCCTCACTCAGTGTGAAATTGCCACTGCTACTCATTGTTGTTGTGCAAGGCTGCTGTAGTCCAGCTCCTTGTTGCCGCTGCACAGTTGCTCTGCTTGCTTTGTAGTTAGCTGTACGAGCTACACCTAGCTGCACATCTTCAGTTGTATACTGCAGTAAGGAACTGCTACCCCTCTGTGCATGAGCTCTGTGTTGTTGCACTGCTGCAGTTGGTCATCAGCTAACTATGCTGCAGTGTGGAAGCTGTTGGATTGAACTGAATGGCTGACTCCCTGTACACGAATGCTCACAGACTGTGCTGCTAGTAGGTCTCTTTCTCGAGCCCCCCCTTGTTGCTCTCTCTCACACATACAAACATATACACACATACACACATAGACACCTCTATGTTTATCAATATGTATATATATACACTCTATACTATATAATTTCTATATATATATATATGTGCGTGTATGTATTTATATATATGTGTGAGTGTATATATGTACACTCACACATATATATAAACACATACACACACACACACAAATATATATATATATATATATATATATATATATATATATATATATATATATATATATATACAATCACACATATATATATATATATATATATATATATACATATAGATATACTTACACATAGATATAGATATAGCTATATACACTAACTTACATATATCAATATATATACTCATCTATATGTTATGATACAAATACATACTCATATGCATATATAGATCATAAAATATAACATACATGTATATATACATAAGTACATATAGAATTGAGTACAATAAACCAAATACGTGGAGTGCACCGTACCCGTATCACACTCATTCTATGATACGCTTGCGATACGGCTCCACCACACAACCAAACATATCCTGAAGGACACGAGCAAGTCTAGAATACTAATTATGACTAATACTAACAATAATAATAACAACTAAGTGTCCGTGTCAAGAATTGATATGCACAAATCCCCGTGTCGGAGGAAAACCCCCAAAAATAATCTGTATCATCAAATTGACGAGATACGGCCTACACGTACCCAATTGTGGATACAATACTAGTCATAAACAAGCAATCATATGTTATATTGATCTATTTGACCAACTGACAAGCACCACATATGCCAATCTCAGAATTTTTCCAAAATTGACACAAAAACATACATAACTTTCACCATAGGTCTCCTATAAACCAAAAACCAAATCCTATGGGTAGTCTATGCATGTGGGATAATTTCTCATGGTAAAATCTTATATTTAGAACCTATTACAAGAGGAAAAACTAAAATGTACCTATTGGGAGATGGATTCCCAATAAAAATATCCAAATATGGAAATGTAGCTCCTCATTGTAGATCTTGGCCTCCTCTTTGTAGATTCTTACTTTTTCTTGTAGATCCTTGTTGTAGTAGCCTCAATTGAGAAATAGGAAAATAATTTATGAAGAAATTTGTGAAGGAATGGTGAAGGAATGAAGGAATTTGGAAAGGAAAAAAAATATAGATCTAATTGGAATGAACCAAATAAAATGAGAGACCCTCTCTCTCCTCCTCATATGGCCGGCCATATACCCTCTCTCAAGCTATGTAAAATATCTAAAATACCCCTTGGTGCCTCTCATGAAGAAATTAATTAAGGGGAGAAGGTTCTAGTCTAATGGTTTCACTAATTAATCCATCCTCCTAATCCATGGGCCTAATTTATGGGCTCAATCTAAACTAAACTACATTATTGGGTTCATGTATTTAATTAAATAGTTAGGTCCACTACACAAGTCTAAAATAATCTAGCATGTAACAATAAATAAATAATACAACAACTAATTAATCACATGTACAATATTTAAATATAATAAATCCTAAAAATACAAATACCCGTGTCAATTACCAAACTATCCTTGATTGAAAATATGAGGGTGACAATCCTACCCACCTTAAAAAAAATTTGTCCACAAAATTAAGGAAGAAACTAACTACCAATAGCAAATAATACAATGCAAGAAAGAATTATACCTCACAGCTCGAACATATATAGATAATGCTCGCGCATCTTGGCCTCTCGCTCCCAGGTAATCTCTCCTGGCGAGTGATGCATCCATGTGACGCGCACCAAAGAAATCGTCTGGTTCCTCAGCACCTTCTCTCTCCGATCCAGAATCTCAACTGGCTGCTATGGATAGCTAAGAGTAGGGCCCACCTCTATCTCCGAGTGATCCAACACATGACTGGGATCTGCCACGTACCGTCTCAGTTGTGACATGTGAAGCACGTTGTGCACTCCCTCCAATATAGGGGGTAAGTCTAGTCTGTATGCAACTGCACCGACCCTCTCAAGAATACTGAAAGGTTCGATGAATCGCGGACTAAGCTTTCCGCCTCCACTGAAACGAATCGTGCCACATGCCGAAGAAATTCTCAAGAAAACCAGACCGCCAACCTAGCACGAAACACAACCTTAGCACTCTAACAAAAATAAACAATCAATCACAAGCAATGCAAAACAAAAATCTATACCTCAAACTTCAAAGGTCTCCGTGGCTATCGGCCCAATGCCGCTGTCTGTCCTGCGTCACTTGAAGTCTATCCCTGATGAGCTTTACCTTCTCAGCTAGATCCACTACCATCTCTGGTCCAAATAAAGCTCTCTCACCAACATCATCCCATAATAACGGAGTGTGGCATCTCTGTCCATATAATGCCTCAAATGGTGACATCTTGATACTGGCTTGGTAGATGTTATTGTATGAAAAGTCAACCAAGTGAAGGTGACCCTCCCAATAACCTCCAAGATCCAAACACAGGTGCGTAGCATGTCCTCGAGAGTCTGAATAGTCCTCTCTGACTGTCCGTCAGTTTGAGGATGATATACGGTATTGAACATGAGTTGAGTGCCCAAGCTAGCTTGCAAACTCCTCCAGAAGGGGGACGTGAAGCGACTCTCCCGATCCGAGACTATGCTCACTAGAATACCGTATAATCTGACTATCTGGTGCACATACATCTTTGCGAGCTTCTCCGTAGATGTACCCACTTTGAATGGCAAAAAGTAGGCTGATTTGGTCAACATGTCCACGATGACACAAATTGTATCTTTATCTCCTGGAGAATGCGGAAGTCCTGAAACAAAATCCATGGTCACATGCTCCTATTTCCACTTCAGAGTGGATAAAGGATAAAGCAATCTACCTGGCCTCTGTCTCTCTGCCTTTACCTGCTAGCAAACCAAGCATCTGGATACGAAGCTAGCTACCTCCCGCTTCATACCATACCACCATGCATGCTCTCTCATGTCTCTATACATCTGGTTGGCACCTGGATGCAAAGAGTACTGATATTGATGCGTCTCTTGAAGAATCTTCTCAGGCAATGCTCCACTCGGTACACACAATCTGGTATTGTGCCGTAATAATCCATCATCGGCGATTCTGAAATCTTCTGCCAACCCGATCTAGACCTGTGCTCTGATGCTCCTCAGAGACTTATCCTCGTACTGTCCAGCTCTGATCTAGTCCATTAACTCTGAAAGTACATGAAGTCCCCACATCTATGTTGTGACTCCAGGAACTAATACCTCAATGCCCAAACTGTCAAGATCGGCCAATAATTGTCTGTCTCTTATCAAGTACATAGCTACAAGATAACTGCTCAAGGCATCTGCGATTACATTGGCCTTCCCTGGATGGTACTGCAAAGAAATATCGAAGTCTTTCATCAACTCCAACCATCGCCGCTGCTCATGTTGAGATCTTTTTGTGTAAACACATACTTTAAGCTCTTCTGGTCTGTAAAGATATCTACTCTCTCTTCATACAAGTAGTGTTTCTACAATTTAAGAGCAAAGATAACTGCTGCCAACTCTAACTCATGGGTAGGGTAATTTTTCTCATGCGGGCGTAATTGCCTGGAAGCATAGGCAATTACCTTCACGTTTTGCTATAACACACAACCCAAACCCTTACCTGATGCATCAGTGTATATAAAAAATACTCCTGCTCCTGATAGAATGTCAAGATTGGAGCTGTAGTCAACCTCTTCTTCAGCTCCTCAAATGCTGACTGACAATCCTTAGTCTAGACGAACTCCACATCCTTCCTGGTTAGTCTAGTCATCGACTCTACAAGCCTGGAGAAATCCTGAATAAGCCTCCGATAGTAGCCTGCCAATCCAAGAAAACTTCTGATCTCTACTACTGAACTTGGGGTAGACCTCGACTCAACTACTGAAATCTTCTTCGGGACCACTGAAATTCCATCTCCTATAATAACATGCCCGAGGAATTCAACCTTGTCAAGAAAGAACTCACACTTCGAAAGCTTGCCATACAGCTTCTCCTTCCTGAGGGTCTCCAGAACTATCCTCAAGTGCTGCTCATGCTTCTCTGGGATCTTTGAATATATCAGAATATCATCAATAAAGACTACAACAAACTGATCCAAGTACTAATAAAACACCTTGTTCACCATGTTCATGAATACTGTCGGGGTATTGGTCAACCCAAACGACATCACCAAGAACTCGAACTTCCCATAACGAGTTTTGAAAGCAGTCTTCGGGATGTCTTCCTTCTTTACTTTCACCTGGTGGTACCCTGACCTTAAAAGTATCTTTGCGAATACCTTCGCTCCGCTTAATTGGTCAAACAAATTATCAATCCGTGATAACCGGTATTTATTCTTGATAGTGAGATTGTTAAGTGTTATGTAGTCGATACACATATGTACCGACCCAATCTTCTTTGGTACAAAAAGTACCGGAGCACCCCATGGTTATGAACTGGAAAGGATAAAGCCCTTGTCTTGTAACTCATCCACCTGCTTCTTCAACTCTGCCAATTCGCCATTGTTCATTCTATAGATGTGCTGAGATATTAGCTCTGTGCCCCGTACCAAATCTATAGAGAATTACATATCTCTGTCTGGTGGCAATCCCGATAAATCCTCTGAAAAGATATCTATAAACTCTGCAATCAACGAATATGGTGGGTCCTGCTCTTCTACCAAAGCTCCATATAATTTGCCTTCACTCTGCCCTACTGCTCCTCTGATGAAATCGAACTCCGGCTCTCCTGGCATCTGAAATAAAACTCTGTCTCCACGATAATCGATACTAGCGTGATGCCTACTCAACCAATCGATCCCGAGTACTATATCGTAACTCAAAAGTGGCATTATGAGCAAGCATATGCTCAACTCACTGCCTCCCAAATAAACTCTCTGGTTCTTGCTCTCTGGTTCTTGAAAACATCACTGACCAGGATAATGCCATCCCTGGTCATGATCTTATAAGTCCTCGCCAACGGTTCAAAATCAAGACGATGTCTCAGAGCAAAAGATATAGATACAAAACTATGAGAAGCACCAAAATCGAATAAAGCATGAGATGAATAGGAATCAAGATAAACTGAACCTGAGATGACATCGCCAACCGGCTCCTACTCCTCGATAGTCAAGGCAAAAGTTTGCCCCTGTCACTGAGCACCTCTCTGCTGCTGATGTTGAGCAAATTGCTGCTGCTGCGGTGGTAGAGGTCCTCTCTGCTGTCCCGTTGGTGGTCTAGCGGGTGCTCTCTCTACCTGACCTCTGTCCTGAGCTGGACGAGTTAGGACTTTAGGACAAGCCCTCAACTGATGGTCTTCTGATCCGCAGAATAAGCATTGGCCTAGTCTCATCCTACATGCATCCCATCCGTGTCCTTGCTTCTTATAGAAAGTGCAAGGAACAACTGCCCTTTGGATCTGGTGCATCTGTTGTGCCGGCGCTCTAGCTGGCCTATGATACTGCCTCCTCGGATGCTGGTAGTGCCTCTGGTGGTGCTACTGGAAATGAGGCCTCTTTGTTGGACCCGTGTTGGTACTGGATCCTCCTGTGTCCCTCGGCCTCTTAGAGCCAAGCTCTAAGTCATCCTCTGCCCGCTGCGCCTGTCTGAGAATCTCCTCGATGGTGGCGGTAGGATCTCCGTTCATGTTGGATTTAACCTCCCGGTTCAGGTCCTTCCTAAACTTCCTAGCTCTACTTCTAGGGTTCTGCCACTCCATGAAGCGACCTAGTCGACAATACTCCGCTGTATACTCGTCCACCTACATACCTCCCTGGATGAGGTACTGGAACTGGCTCTCTAAGGATGTCAGAGCCACGTCCGGGAAAAAATCTCCTTGAAAAGCTCTTTGAATGCTTCCCAAGTGAGTCCTGGTACTATAATCCTGGGGTCTATCCTGAACCATGTCAAAGTAATATTGAACATCATGCACCCCACTGCCTCTATTTGTAATATCTTTGGAATCTGCGCTAGTCGCAGGTTTTGTTCGATGTCCTCGATCCAATCATTCGCATAAAGAATCCCCTCATTGCCTCTAAACTCCTTTAGGCCTATCCTCTTGAAGTCTATGATGGTAACCGGCCTCAGCTGCTGAGGAATAAACTAAGGTGGTGGCATCTGTGGCTGAACTGTGGAAGCCCTCTCAACTACTGTAAATGCGATCTGGTGGGCATTCTCTACGCTCTGTCGCAGGACCTCGGACTGATGCTACTGCGCCTCCATCATCTGCTAGAAGAGCGCAGATATCTGCGTCTGATCAACTATAAGTGGTGGGGGTGGAAGATCCCCAAAAACTGTCTGCCCTGTCCTCGGTACCGGAGGTGGAGCACCTCCGAAAGCTGTTGCAGATACGCCCACCTGGACCGGTGAAGCTGACCTCCTGAATGTAGATGCTGGACCATCGTCTGAGGGTGCTGCCCTCTGGGTGATGAAGTGACTGATCATGCTATCGCGGCACCTGAGCACTGAAAACGCGTCATCGGCGGCATCCTGAAGATAGATTAAAATAAGGAATCAATATTGAATATGATATGGTATCATCAAAGAAGGACAAAATTTTATTCAAAGTAAAGCAAATATTTAATAGATAAGGATTGTAAAACTGATATTGTAATTTTTTCTAGGGGTGATTGAGTAAACTCTCAGCCTAAATCCTATTTCCTAAAGTAGGCTCGTAGCAGTACTCTAGGCGAGCACAACTACGATATCGTATCGTAGAGTCGCAAGTAGTGCGATATCGTAGGATAGATGAGACCTGCATGGGCCACCACTAAAAATGTTTCACGATCCGTACCCGGATATTCGGGCACGAGTACATGGTTACGCCCAGCCTACGTCGCAGCATCGGCGGTAGAACGTTGTTTGGGTCATTTCTAACAATCTAACATCTCAATAATATAAATTGGTACCTGTCAATTATCTCAACTCCAAATGGAGGAACAATATGGTATCTCAAAAGTATAACTAATCTCAAACACAAAACAAACTAAGAAAGATAAAGCACGAATGGAATAGCGAAGGAAAGAATAAGATACAATCCACAATCTGAAATAATATACAAACTGTGAATCTCCACAATATAGTCTAAAACAAGCCAACACAAATAACTAGACCTCCTCAGGCTCTGCAACTAAGTCCTCCTGGTCTACAAGAGTATCCTCCAAAGGTATGCCGTCCTACAGCTTATAGAATATGGGACACTACTCTGAAAGCTAATCACCTGAAAAAATATATCCAGTCAGGATTGGAGCAAAGTACAGACCTCTGAAAGTAGTTTCAATAACATAATCGAGCATATAAAATAGATAATAGAAATGAAATACAAGATCACTAAACATAACATATGAATGAATGAACAATAGGTATACAGGTAATGTACGAGAATATAGAACAATAATATGAATATCTATAATATGATAAAATAACTGTAATCTAACTAATGTGCCTCAGAATACAAGTTCATTATGTAATCGGTTTGGGTGAACATGATCAATAAGGTAAGATGATTACAAGTGTGGTATGTAATCAGAATGTACACGATAAACAATGGGGCTTTGATCACATAATTAACTCCTACTCTCCTATGCCCAACTAATACCAATGGATCCAATCACGATACGCTACAAACACGAACACGAGCAGTGGGTGTACACAAATATAATCACACTGAACACGAGCAGTGTATGTACACGAATAAGCACACTGAACACGAGCAGTGTGTGAACACGAAATATAAATCAATACCCAATGTACACGATTAAATATATGTACAGGAGTACCCGCTGAATACGGTAGGGGATAATATCTCCAGACGGGATCCATGTAGTACAAGTCTATGAAATTACTGTATCGAAATAAAGTATATAATTCTACAACATACATATATACACTATTATGATTTGAAAACTATCAAAGAAATGTACTTTCCTGAACTCCTGAGCAAGGTGTGTCTCTCGATGCCCAAGCTGGCATCACACAGACCTATATATATGGTATGTTGCATCAATATAAGGTTCTAGAATAAAATTAAGTTAAATTGATGCAATAGTAGGTTATAAAGACATTTCTAAGTCAAACCGACTAATTCTAGGCTGTAAGAGTCTAACACTAAGACACTAGGTTGACACACTATAAAACTAAACTATACTAGCTAATCTAAGGTACTATAAAACATACCAAAATGCCGTATCCTAAGATACGCAAGTTTTAATATATAAAAATAGTAATTTGTATATATATACAAGTCAATAATTATAGTATCCTAACTAAATAATAAAATTAGGATACCTTAGCCTTGCACCAATGCGTATCACACTACCTATCTCGATACCCAAACCCAATACCTTGGTATCGACCCCTTACCTTGACTTTACCTTGGTATCCCAAGGTAATTCAAAATCTATTAATATAGCTAATATATATATATATATATATCCCCAGTACCAAACTATATGCTGTCATACACTAAGTACTATAATATATATCAATACTATACAAAGATAGTTACATAAAGTTACTTAGCTAACTATTTCTTAATCAACTAACTAACTAACAACATAACATATATACTAGTATACATATCTAACTATCTATCAACATAATCAAGTATAAATAACTAACTATTTATCTATACTAACTAATAACTAAAACACTACCTAAATGACTAAACTAGCCCACCTGATGCAGCGCAGACACTGATACTGAACTGAAACTAAACTAATACAATGATACCTTGCTTCTTCCAATGTTGTGCACTTGTTCCCTATACTATAGTTTTTGTGCACACTATTGTGCATGAATGCACAGGCTGCATCCTCCCTGTTGTGTTATACGAGCTACTGCACCTTCAGTTGGCTGTGTACTACTCTGTCTCGAGCAGGCTTGCTGTGCAGCTGCATTGTGCCTCACTCAGTGTGAAACTACCACTGCTACTCATTATTGCTGTGCAAGGATGATGTAGTCCAGTTCCTAGCTGCCACTCCACAGTTGCTCTGGTTGCTCTAGAGTTGGCTGCCCGAGCTACACCTAGCTGCACATCTTCAGTTGTACACTACAGTGAGGAACTGCTACCCCTCTGTGCATGAGCTCTATGTTGTTGCACTGCTGTAGTTGGTCTTCAGCTAACTATGTTGCAGTGTGGAAGCTGCTTGATTGAACTGAATGGCTGACTCCCTGTGCACAAATGCTCACAGAAACTGTACTGTGCTGCTAGTAGGTCTCAGTCCCAAGCCCCCCTTGTTGCTCTCTCCCTCACACACAAACATATACACGCATACACACATAGACACCTCTATGTTAATCTATATGTATATATATATACACTTTATACTATATAATATATGTTATATTATTTTATTTGACCAATTGACAACCACCATATGTTCCAATCTCAGAATTCTCCTAAAATTGACACAAAAATATACATATTATAGGTCTCCTATGAACCTAAAACAAAATCCTATGGGTAGCCTATGGAGGTGGGGTGATTTCTCATAGTTAAATATCATATTTAGAACCTATTACAAGAGAGAAAACTTAAATGTACCTATTGGAAGATGGATTCCCAATAAAAATCCCCAAATATGGAAATGTAGCTCCTCCTTGTAGATGTTAGCCTCCTCTTTGTAGATCCTTGCTTTCTTCTTGTAGATCCTTGTTGTAGTAGCCTCAATTGAGAAATAGCAAAGGAATTTGTGAAGAAATGGTGAGGTAATGAAGGGATTTGGAAAGGGGGAAAATATAGATCTAATTGGAATGAACCAAATAAAATGAGAGACACTCTCTCTCCTCCTCATGTGGCCGGCCATATACCCCTCTCTCAAGCTATGTGAAATGTCAAAAATACCCCTTGGGGCCTCTCATAAAGAAATTAATTAAGGGAAGAAGGTTCTAGTCTAATGGTTTCACTAATTAATCCATCCTCCTAATCCATAGGCCTAATTCATGGGCTCAATCTAAACTAAACTAAAAAGTTGGGTTTATACAGTTAATTAAATAGTTAGGTCCACTACACAAATCCAAAATAATCTAGCATTTAACAATAAATAAATAATATAACAATTAATTAATCACACATACAGTATTTAAATACAATAAATCCTAAAAATACAAATACCCGTGTCAATTACCAAACTACCCTTGATTGAAAATATGAGGGTGACAAAATCCCTACCAAATCCCCAATTAAACCCACTAATTATCATCCATTCCAATTTCCATGGAGGCATAGAGCATTGGAGAGAACAATGAGGACATTAGAGAGGAGCTTAGCTAGGAGGGATTGTATCTACATCCTTTTATTGTGTCCATTGGAGGAGTTACATTGGGATCAAATTTCCAATAGGTATAATTTTACTTTTCTCATCAATTTCAATATTAGAATACTCATTTGAGCCTCTAGGAATCCATCCATGGCCATGACCAACCCATTATGCAAATAATTAAGTGGTATTATCCACAAATCTAGGAGATCTATATGTTTTTGTGTTCGTTTTGGTAGAATTACAAATTTATGACCACAAAATGTTTGTCACAAGTTGTAATGTGTCTATTGTGTCTAATTGGGTTTTTGGGTGTATTCTTGTATCCACAATTGGATACATAGAGCCCGTATCATGATACACCATAATACGTATCGGTAAAATTTATTATTTGGGGTTTTGGACCAACTGTCATGCCTCAGTCCCAAAACATGTTGAACCAAACACGTGACAATGGTCAGCTGGTATTACTTTATAGGATTTCTTAATTTAATGGACCTGACAAAGTACACTTACGTTATCCACGGTCAAGTAATCAAGCTAAAATTTATATCTACCAACTATTTATATCTCAATCCATATGACAGGAATAAAAGAGAAGTAAATATGACTACTAGTATGCAGCCTAATAATGATACTTTCAATAGACTCGAAGTAAATAGTATGAGTCTACAAAAACTAAGAAGATACAAATGACATAACGAAGCATATACATATACACAGAAGGATAACACCTGCGAGGAAATAGGCACTTATCAACCATCAAACAAAAGATCTTTGTGTCCAACTTAGTTAGCCTGGCATGGAAATAGGTCCTTGTGGGACGTAACAAGATATAAATAGTATATGCCAAAATATAAATACTGTGCAAAATAAATAAGGTTAACCTATCCATCTAAGTGAACGCAATTTGAGGACAACCTTAGTATGTATGGTAAGGAGTAGGCATATATAACAGCCATAACGTCCCATTGAACGAGACATCTGCTAAATAAACCACTATAATGCTCCGAAGAATGCTGGTCATCTGAATATATCTATATATAAGACTATCATCCCGTCGGAAGTAGCATCTGATAAAGGAATATCATCAATCTCTGTAGATCCATAAATACTACAGTTATCGATGTTGTGTGTCCCATACGCCTACTAGTTGTCCTCCCTGCCCAATGCATATGTCCAAGCCCAATGCATATGTCCAAGTCTTGTACATAACGTGAATATCACGTAACTACAATGCCAATCAAGTATTCTAATGACAATAACTATATACGGTACTAACATACGTGTCGTACGCATCGATAGCCAGTCAGATACGATAACACGCATCAAAACCTGAATGTGTCGTGAGTAAGATGTGTCAGGATCCTGGGGAAATATCAGAATACCTCCTAAATCTTTGGTATGTCACAATGTATAGGTTAATGCATTATCTACTCATCGATGCATTCGTCGACTATACCCGAGTCATACTCAGAAGCGTACAATTACACCATAAATTATTCAAAGCAGAATCATGTAATGGTAATAACTGAAATTAGAAAGTACAACAAAGTGGCAAGGTATCTTGACTGGATCTCCAAGTTGTAGATGTAAAGAACCTGCTCCGGCATCCAAGTCTAAATAATTCTAAGATCCTCTATATATATATAATATCACATCAGTCACTATGACACGGTTCACTAAGTATGCACAAGAGTAGAGCTATGCTACGTCATTACTCATTAGATAATTAGTGTCTGAATTAATCAAGGGTACAACTTACACAATGCCATCAGTTATTTAGAGTCTAAATTAATTAAGGGTTCTGACTAGGTAGGTTATCTAGGGTGGCTAATCAAGTGTCAAGTAAAGTATATAATCACCAAGTCTACTAGTCACATAACATCTCCAAATCCTCAAAAGATATATTTTTTTATATATCATAAATATGGTCATAACTAGAGTCCATGTAGTTTCTAAGTTGCTTCTCAAATACGTAGGTACAAGTGTCCTACCTACTAGGGTCTTCCTATACAAGTATGACATACACATTCTTAATACTCATAAAGCAAGTGCTAAACTAACTCAAGTAGTCATTCAAAATATGTCATCATCAAGTTCATGGTTAAATGGAACTTACTTATACTATCCTCAATCCATATTACACATGCAATATTATATATAATTCTATCCTTCACATGTTTAAGGTTTTCCATTATCAACTACAACTAGTGCATGTAACAATAACTACTTCTAAGGGTTAATACTTAGCCACAACTTTCATACAAACCATTATATATACATGATTCTCAACTATATACCAACACATTAAACACTACCTTGCATGGCATATGTTATTTTCTAACATGGTATTATGTATACAAAATAACTATCTAGGAATAAACCTAGGCATGTGCACAACTAAGTACATAACTTTTACCAAGTCTCATTCAAATGTAACTATGACTTTAACACCTTAAATATAACATATGTATTATGAAATTTAGTGATAAATGGATTTAATACCATGGTGGAAAATTGTTTACAAAATTTGTATTTCAGGCAAGGTGATAAACAACAACTAGTTATATAAGGACATTCCTAGTTGTTAATGAAGAAGTGCTAGAATTTTATGCAACACATAATGATATTCATTAAGAAGAAGATGAATTTTATGAATAAAAAGTTTAATAACATGAATAAGGGTTTGATGAGGAGTAGTTTGAGCACCTACCAAAGTGAGATGGAAAGGGAAAAGAGGACTGTGCACCGGTTGCACAAATCTGTCCAAATTTGGATAATTCGACTTGTAGCCGTTGTTCGAGCTCCAAAACTTTGCTCCAAGTAGAGTGGGGATTATATAAGTTAGGGGAGAGGTAGAGGATTATGATAAGGTGGTATTTAAAGGGGTTTCGATACTTGAAGTGGTGGCAACAAGATGTTGAAGTGGTGTTATTGCTGACAATTTTAGCATAGCGATTTCGGTTTGTGGGGGTGTTTGAAAGAGTTATGGGATAATTTAGGTGCTTATTTGTAAATAAAATTTTTTGGAGAGAGGTAGGGGAAGGAGATTGGGTGCTATGGTGGTGTTTTGAGGGCTATAAAGGTGGTGGAGTGGCCTGAGAAGGGAATAGATTGAATTCAAATTCAGTCTGGACATCTCAAATGGAGGGGATATTTTGAAGAAGTTAAAGTGAGTTTTGATGGAAGGTTTATGAAATATAATTGTAGAGGAGGGGGAAAGGAATATGTTTAATAAATTTAGGAGGGAGAAGCTAAGTGTGGAGGAAGTTATGGCCATATTGGTGATGACTAGCTGAATTCAGATTCAGCGTGGGTAGGGTGGAAAGATGGTGGTGTGGAGAAAAATTGAGAAAGATATTGGGGATGGTTTATAAAGAAAAAAATAGGGAACAGAGTTAGGAAGAAGTTTTTTTTTCATGTTATGAGGTAATATGATGAGGGGAATTCTATGGGTGGCCAGCCATTAGGAGGTAAGGTAAATGGTTGAGAGGAGAGTAATGGTTGGGGAGTTTTTGTAAGTTATAAAAAGTGAATAGTTAAGGGTATTTAGGGGTTATGGAAGGTAAAAAGTGACGAATATTGGTTGTCCATTTAGTATGGATAAAAATACTTGAGTCCAACCTATAATGGTTAATAGATGAGGTATGAAGTTGGGTCAAGTCCAAAGTGTGTAGGGCTAAAATAATTTAATTTTCTAACGTATCCAGTGTAAGGTTTAGAGTGGTTTACCATGATATTTGGTGTTTTGTAGAGAGAACAATGGTATATAATGTTTGGGATGAACCATGTGGGGGTGTGAGAATATTTCGATTGAGTTTGGACTAGGTTTGGGCTAAGTCAAACCGGTAGCTCAATAAGACTAGGGTTTGTGTAAGTGTGGTTTGTAAATAAATGGGACGTATGTAAAATTCTATTTGGGTATAAAACTTGTCATGGATGTTGTAATCTTAATATAATGCCATGGTCATATAGTGATGTCTAGGAACATGTCAAAGTTAGGTTTGAATTAGAATTATGTAAAAATATTATACTATTAAATTATAGTACAAGAGAGTATATTTGTAAGTGACACAAAGGTCATGATTGAAGATTGACTTGTCTAGGTCACGTGTATAAAATTTATTGGAAGGCAAAGACTAGTGTAGTATTTCAAATATTGGAGCAACAGTAAGGTGCACCAAGTGTAACAAAATTAAATAAGTTATATTTAACTCAAATTTTTAGTCCTAATCAACTTTAAATCAACCATAATATCACAATAAGCAAAGTATAGTTAAAGTTTTGGCTAGGGAGTTTACACCAATTGGTATTAATTCTTTATTAATTATATAATATTTTACTATTCTAATTATATACATATCATATTTTATTTATTTATGATGATTCATGGTTATTGTATTGGTGTATCATGATGGTGTGGGTGTAGGTTGAGTATCTTAGAGTATCATGATAATTGGTATTGTGGCACTAGGTAGTACACACCAAGTATTTGATACTGGTGTTATGTGTTAGTGTAGTATAGTTTTGGGTGTGTGAGTTATGAGACTTAGTATCATACTATGTGTTCTAGCTTAATTATAACTTGGTAACTGATATAAACAAGTGTAGTGGAGTGTGGGCTTGATGTGTTGGAGGATGAGAAGTCTGAAATTGTGCTATGATTAGTTGTTATGTTCAGCAGAGTTAAGGGCAGTGGTAGTCTTGCACAGGCAGGTGCAGACCTTAGATTGTGTAGCAAGTCTCATGTTGGGTGTTCCAGTTTATTTATCAACGCACGCTCGGGCACTGCAGCACTGGGGAAGTTGCAACTGTAGCAATGAAGTGCAGTGTAGTGCAGTAGAGGCATTTTAAGTACTCTGGGTTCAGCTGTAGGCCAAAGGGGGGAATTACATTAGTGTACCAACATGTGCAAAGCACTAGATAAATTACAGTAGGTCTCAGGTTTGTAGTTGCTGATAGGTAGTTAAGTATGTGCCTAGCTCGGGTTGTGTACTTAGTTCAGTGGTCAGTACGTAGAATAAGAAGACTGCCTGTGTTCATACAGTGAGGTGGTTTGGGAGAAGATGTGCAATGCACGCATAGAGCAATTAGGGAAGAAATTTAGTGCAGTCAGGTATCCAAGTGTTTGAGTGTAGTGTAGAGTACGTACTAGTATGTGTACAAGTGTTAGGGTGCATGAAGAGTGGAGGATACAACTCAAAGGTATGTGTAGTATAGGTGAGTATCAGTGCGTAAGTGAGATAGGTATTAGTGAGGTTATGAGTTATATTTAGATACTAGCTAAGTTGACTATAGTTAGTAATGAATTGGGATTGTATCCTATATAATTGGTATCATGAGTATATGTGTATGTTGATAAGTGAAGATATCTTGGATACAAAGATATTAGGTAATGGATCTAGATTTTGGGTAATTAAATAGAGTGTAAGGTATGGGTCATAACTAAGGTATTATATATGTTAATATTTATGAGTATAAATGGCTATATATAGTATGATACCTAGTATGACCTAGAATACCTAGAATAAACCTAGTATTAGCTCGTATAACCTAGTATGATTACATAGACTGACTAAATTGGTAATGTGAACCTAGAATTGGGGTAATGGCCTAGTTTCAACCTAGTGACCTAGAAACCTCATTTCAAACTAGTTAAGCATGTTTATAATTTTAAAATACATGTTTGACATAAAAATTCATATATTGGACACTTGGACCCAGTTCAGGCACTGTTTGTTATTCTTTGCTCAGGACCACAGGCGAGTACATTCTCTGATAGTTTAGTTTACTTGATAATTACTATGATACATGTACTTACTAATTTTATACTTGATTCCTGACACGATGGTACACAGACTAGTATACATATTGGATCTTCAGTAATGAGATGTTATTTTCATGTTTGGATACTGTTCCTCATATTTTCGTATGGATATTAGCCAAATGTTTATACTGTTTCTAATATTTCCATGTGTATATTAGCCAAATATTTATCATGCTGACATTAGACTTGCTTGATGATTTATATATTGTAACGTATCCTGGTTGGATCCATCGTACTAGTCGGGGTAGGTGAAGTGCTGGCTAGATATGTGATCAGAACCATAAACAATGTTTAAAGTAATATAGACAACAACCAATCATACACTTCACGTATGGTTATGTTATTATCTTAAAGTAAAAAATTATTCGCCCAAGCCGATCACATATCTAATTAGTAATTTAAAATACGTAGTATAATTATAGTTCCTTTCTATTCTACTTCATATGTACTGATTATGCCACATTGCTTATGATTATATGTCTCTCATTATAATCTTACCCTTATATCAGTTTATTATTTTCTCATCTCGTATTACATTTACTATTAATGTTTTATATTCTTTGTCATTTAATTGGAACTACTATTAGAGTTGTGTTCGTTCCATCCTGACTGGATAATATTTTTAGTTTTTGTGTTAGAGGATTGGTGCCATATCTATTGTGGACCCCAGAAGGGTGTGGTAGCAGCTTTGGACCCTGTAGCTCAAAGTGATTGCTGGGAGGTCTAGCTGGAATCACTAGTTATCTTAGTCCTTTTAATAGTATTTTGGTGTCGGATTTGTCTCCTACAACTAGTTTAGACTTGGGATGTTATATTTGATTCTTGACTTGCTGTATTGTCATGTTTAGATACTTAAGACTTTGGATTTTTTTCTTTTGTTATCATATCGTGCTTTTAGATTTTGTGATTGATTATTGTTATTGCTATATATATCATTATCTTCTTATGGAGTTGGATATTATTATGAGAGATTATTAGTTATATAGTGACACCTAGACAGTATTCTACCGCCGATATTACGACGTAGGCTAGATGTACTACGTGATCGTGTCCCGATCATCCGGGTATGGGTCGTGACACATTTTTATGGTGGTCTATGCAGGCCAAACTTCATAATTAGTGTGATATCGTGGTAGTACATAGGTTAGTCATACTACTACGAACCTGTGATAGGATATAGGATATTAGGATAAGAGAATACTCAATCACAACTAGAAATTCTATTCTTATTTAAAATTGCTAATCTTGATTCATTCTGAATACCTTGCTATCTTTCATAATTGTTGTCCTTACTTTATTGATATCTATCTTGTGCTATATTAACTTCTTTTTGTTTTAATCTGTCTTCTAGATGCCTTCAAAGATGAGGACCCGTAGCTCGGGAGCAGGTACAGCTTTCGAGAGGTCAGTTACTTTCCAGCCTATTGTTCAGGAGGTAGCTGACGCTATTCATTCACCTACACCATCTCAGGGAGTTGCTCTAGCTATTACGGAGAGTCTTCCTCCTCCACCAGTATTTCCATTTCCTTGAGGCAATCCCACTTATGGGGCACAATTGTTTGCATTAATTCAGGGCATGATGGATGCTCAAAGGATACATGCGGAGGCTCAGCGAGTTCAGGCTGAGGCTCAGAGGGTACAGGCCGAGGCACACTGAGCGCAGACTACGTTTATTAGGGAGGGCATGGAGAATGCCTATCAGGTGGCTTTGCAGGATGTGGAGAGAGTTGCTCAGCAGCAGAGACGGGACAATTTTGTGGACTTCAAGAGGATTCTTCCTCGGGAGTTTAAGGGCACCGAGGGCATCCTATATGCTAACGAGTGGCTGGAGGATATTGAGAGGAATCTAGGTATGGCCTAGATTTCTGAGAATCTGCATATTGAGGCAGTAGGTTGTCAGCGCTTCGACCTTGCCTGTACTTGCTTCCGGACTGAGCCTAGCCTCGTAGTGCCGAACTTATCTTAGGAAGATTATAAGGATCTCTTCATGAAGTAGTTCTATTCTGATGTAGCCCAAGGGGTTCTTGAGAGTCAGTTCCAAAACCTAGTGTAGGGTAGCCTATTTGTAGATGAGTACGCTGTGGAGTTCAACAGATTGAGCCCTTCGTAGAGTACATAGTTAGGAACCTTGTGGACATAGACCACTAATTTATTAAGGGTTTGGCACATAAGGTCTGAGTGCATGTTACCACAAGCCAAGATGTTACTTTTGCTAATCTTATGGTTGTGGCTCAGATAACAGAGGAAGACTTGGACCTTAGGCCCAAGAGGGCCCATGATTCAGCTGAGGTGATGATCTCTGGACCGGCAAAGAATCCACACATCAAGAAGGGAGTATCCCATCCCCACCAGAGTACTACCCACCAGTTAGAGCTCTGGTTCCACAGTTTTATCCATTGGTTCGAGATCCAGTTCATCAGGTGTCGCAGCAGTCTCAAAGGCAGGTTTAACTGGTTCCTCAATGCACCTATTACAAGAGGCCTGGGCATATTTGGGAGGATTACAGGAAAAGGCTCAGAGTATGTTTGTACTGTGGATCCGCTGAGCACCAAGTGAGGGATTGTCTCACAAACCCTTATGGTCCAGCTCATGGAGTAACCCTAAATTAGAGAGGTGCGGTTAGTCCACTTGTGGCACAACAAATTGCCCAGCACCAGTAGAGGGAGACATCCCAGTTGGGTGAGGCTTTTGCGATGAGGGTCGAGAGGACCGATGCTGTAGGTGATGGTTTAGCAGGTTCTATTATGTTCTATTTTTTTGTTTCCTTTCCTTCCATATATTAATCTGCTTGATTTCTTAGTACCTTATAGTTTGCATCCGTATTTTTATGCTACAGTATATTTAGTAGTAAACCCTTGATAGAGATTGCAATTCATAACTAGTAGGATTATAACCATGCATGTTTGATGATAATAAATAATTTTTTTGTAAGATTGTATGAATGTATAATTTCAGATTGAAATTTCTTAGACCATGAATAGATGGGGGTTCAATATAGAGGATTGTGATTAATATGTTATGACTATCTAGGAGGGAGAAAACTATTGTATGAGCATTACCTATTTTAGAGTAGTGAACTATCTTCTTTCTTGATTTTGCTTGTTCAGTTTTGTGCTAGTTTCGTCCTTTAATTCCGAGAACGAAATTATTTTAAGGGAGGTAGGATTTGTAACCACCACTTTAACTTGTAGAAATAGTTTTGTCATTTCATAATTGGTTATAATTATGTAGCTATATTTAATTTATTTTAGTTATAATTATATTTGTGTTAGTTAATAGGCTAGCTATTTAGAATTTATTAAGTGTTAGTTAGTGCCAATTAGTATTTAGTTAGTATCATGGATATAATATTCTCCAATTAGTTAGCTAAGTTGTTTTTCTTAATTAATTAGATCCCTTCCTCATCCAAATTGATTTCCTTCATGAAAAATTTAGAACTTAACTAGAGAATAGAGAGGCACAACTTGACATTGTAGCGTCACCCTAACCTACTATAAGATTCGTGCTTTAATTAGGGTTCTAATCCATCCATTCATTCACTTGATTAGCCTCATTCTTTTCCAAAGTAACTTCTTCTCCAGTTCATCCAAATCCCTACGAAATTCCCTATCAAACACACTCATTCTCATCGATTCCAATTTCTATGGAGGCCTAGAGCATTGGAGAGAACAAGGATGATATTGGAGATGAGCTTAGCTAGGAGGGATTATGTCCACATCCTTTCAATGTGTCCATTGGAGGATTTACATTGGGATCCAACTTCCAATAGGTATAATTTTATTTTTCCATCAATTTTAATGTTAGAATACACATTTGAGCCTCTAGGAATCCACTCATGGCCATAACCAACCCATTAGGCAAATAATTAGGTTGTATTGTCCCCAAATCTACGAAATCTATATATTTTTGTGTTTATTTTGGTAGAATTACGAAATTGTGACCACCAAGTATTTGTCACATGTGCTAATGTGTCTATGTCCACAATTGGATATATATAGCACTTATCATGATACGTATCGGTAGAATTAGTTATTTAGGGGTTTTAGACTAATTGGTATTAATTCTTCATTAATTGTATTATATTTTACTATTCTAATTATATACATATCATATTTCATTTATATATGATTATTCATTGTTATTGTATTGGTGTATCATGATGGTGTGGGTGTAGGTTAAAAATAAGGCTAATACAATGTCCATCATATAAGTTTAAGCCTGCTTAATCACTAGCACTAGGTTCTCCTACTCTAAGGGAATATCCTCTAATGGTTTTCCTTCCTGTGGCCCGTAGTAAGTGGGACACTGCTCCTCAAGTCAATCATCTGAAAAATATATTCAATCAGGATTAGAGCGAAGTACAAAACTCTAGAAGCAGTTCCAAATACATGTTAGAACATATATAAAAAGTAATAGAAAATAATACAAGATGAACTAGCAACATGGTATGAAATAAAATATAGTAAACATATAATGTACTAAAAAGGAAAGGACCGGCAATATGGAACATCTACAAGTAATGAAAATGGATAAACTAGCTAATGTGCCTTAGAGTACAAGTTTGTTATGTGATCTGTTTGGATTGAACACGAATATAATATGGTAACTTGATTACACGTGTCAAATATAATCGACATGTACACGAATACACTGGGTTTGATCACATAGCCAACTCCTACTCCCCCATCTCCAACCAATACTTATGGATTTAATTAAGACGTATTACGAACACGAATATAAGCATACTGAACACGAGCAGCATGTGAACACGAAGTACATGATAATTAATATCTGATACACACGATAAAATATATGTGAAGGAGTATCCGCTGAACACGGTAGGGGATAACATCGCATGACAGGATCTATTTAGTAACAGTCCATGTAGCCACTGTGTCAGAATAAAATAAATAGTTCTAGAATATGTGATAGATATACTATCATGACTGAAAACTAGCAGAGAGATGTACTCGCCTGGAATTTGATGTAAAGTATCAACTGTATCCAGAATGGTGCTTCGAAGACCTAAATATGGAATATTACATCAACACATAATTTTGAAAAAATAAAATAAGTTAACTAGTCAATTTCTAGGTTATTAGGCCAAATCTATGTCAAAATAGTCAAACTAGGTCAACTTTTGGTCAAACTAGTCAAACTTGGTCAAACTAGCTACTTCTAGGTTGTACGAGCCTATATCTAGGTTATTAGGTCCATACGTTGCTTATTTAGGCTATACTGGCTAATACAAGATACTAGAGTATTATAACTACTAAGTATCATTAGACAGTACATATATATAAATACTAGTTATCCTTAGCTAAATACTAACTTAGTATTGATTACCGTAGGCTTTGAGCCATCCCTGATATCAATATCTATTTACCCTCTTGGTATCCAATACCACAACTTAGTGACATCACTAATACCTCATAATATAACTACCTACTAACACTAACAGATAATACCAATACTTAATATATATAACTCATCTCTAATACTCTAATTGATAATTGACACTCACTACTACACTAACTGATATTAGAATATTACTAACTTAACTTGTACTAACCAACATCTTATACTAACTGGTAGCTAACTATCATAACATACATCTGATATCCACTAACATCCCTTCATTAACCAATACTAACTGATACTAATACTCACTAACTCTGAACCCGACCCATCTAACCAACTGCAACTGCTCTGAACATCCTCATAGTTTTCCACTTACATGCTAACACTGCTATGTGTAAACATTGGCAACACCATATGATGTGGAATGCTGCTTCCTCTTCAAATAGACACTACCCTCTAGTTGTTGCCACTCTTATTGGACACTGTGTGCAGACCAAAGCAGTGCTCCTGCTCCTTACTTCCAGACCCTCCCTTAACTGCAACTTTCTCGACCTCTACTACCAACATCCAAGGCCTGCATTCCCTCCTCACCGGAGCTCCAACACCCATCTACAACATCAACTCAAACATACACCCCTTCACAGTCCAAATGACTGAATAGAATCCCCACACATAATACACAATACAAGTAAACACTAATAGCTATGAACCCATGATATACACTTAACTAGGATACACTCATACTCATCTATTAGTGCTTAAAAATAATATATATATATATATATATATATATATATATATATATATATATATATATATATATATATATATATATATATATAGTATACATATCTAGTCGATATATAAATTAGAAGGAATATAATTATGTCACCACCACATTTTCTAGGAGAGGGTATTTTGGTAATTTTATATTTAATTAAATATTGTGCATATGGTATAATTATTTATTGTATTATTTAATTATTATTAGATGTTAGTTTATTATTTTGGACTTGTATTAGTGGACCTAACTAGTTTATTTTAGACCCATGGACCAACATTTACAATTAGTTAGATTTGAGCCTAATTATTAAGCCCATTCATTAGGAAGATAATTAATTTAATTAAAACCATTAGACTAGAACCTTCCCTCCTTAATTCTTTCTTCCTGAGAGGCCCTAAGGGTTATATTAGATATTACATAGTAGCTTGCGGGAGGGACTAAAGGTGGCTAGCCTATATAAAGGGGGGGTGTCTCTCTTTTTTTTTTAATTTTAAATCTAGATCTAGAATTTTTTTCAACCTAATTCCTTCATTTCCACATCAATTCCCTACCAAATTTTTTCCCAATTCCTTTCCAAATCACCATTGGAGTCTAGTAGAGCAAGGATCTAGAAGGAGTAAGCAAGGATTTATAAAGAGGAGCAAGGATCTATAAGTTGAAGGCCAATTTCAACAAATTTGGAGGTTGCGTTGGGAATCCATCTCCCAATAGATAGAATTTAGTTTTTTTTCTTTAATTAGGTTATAAATATGAGATTTAATCATAAGAAATCACCCCATATGCATAGGCTACCCATAGGAATTAAAATTAGGTTCATAGGAAGCCTATGGAGAAAGTTATGGTACTTTTTGTGTCAATTTTGGAAGAATTCCAAGATTGACACTTGTTGTATTTGTCAATTGGTCATATAGACCAAATTGACATGCGTTTATTTATTTGTGGATAGTATCGTGTCCATAATTGTATACGTGTAGATCATATCAAAATAATTTCGTGATACATGTTGATTTGGGGGATTTTTCCGACACGGGGCCTTGTGCATGTCATATTTTGACACGGACACGTAGATGTGTGTTTGACTCTTCATATTATTTATAAATAGTAATTTAGACTTGCTCGTAGCCTTCGGGGTATATTTGGTTATGTGGTGGACTCGTATCGCAAGCGTATCATAGATCTAGTGTGATACAGGTGCGATGCACTCCACGTGTTTGTTATGTTATATTTCTAGATCCAATTCCCATTGTTCATAGCTATTGGTAGCATATGTATTCATAAGTATATATATATATTGTTATGTATATGTATATAGATAGCTATGTATATATGTATGTAGATGTGGACGTACTAGTGTATCAAGTATCTATATGCATATGTGTTTATATATATATGTATATATATATCTACATATATAGCTATTTGAATAGTTATGTTATATGTATACATGTATATTGTATATATGTATTTATGTGTGTGATGCTATCTATATCTAGATATGTTGAGAGGAGTATTTATATATATAGTTCGATATATATATATATATATTGGTATATATATGTACATAGGTGTTATGTGTGTAAATGGTTATATATATGTATCTATTTATATATGTATGTATATAGGTGTTTGAGGTTATATGTGTGATAAGGGGGCTTGAGTAAATAGGGAACTGAGACAGCAATAATGACAACAACAACAAACAACAATCAACGAAAGCACCAGCAAACAGCAACAACAACAACAAACATCAATCAGCGACAGCAAACAGCGACAGCCCCAGCAAACAGCAACAGCAAACATCAATAGCGACAGCAAACAGCGACAACAACAGCAAACAGCAACAACAACAACAAACAACGACAGCAACATCAAACAACAGCAGCAAACAGCGACAACAGCAGCAGGTGCAAGCCAAGGAGAAGCAATAAAGTGTATCAGGGGGTGCTAGCAAGGTGTGAGTTAGCTATTCGGGTTAGTGGTTGCTTAGTAATAATTTCAGTGAGTTTAATTAGTTAGTAGTATATGCATTGTTAGAATAATAGTTGGTTAGATATGTGTAATAGTTAGTAACTATATATATACCTATGTATGTAAGTTATTGGTAAGTATCTATATGTATGATATGTAAATAGATAGGTATTAGTTAGATTCTTAAACTATATATATCTTATAAGTATTGTATTGTAGGTTAGTATCTATGTATTAGTATGTTATATTTTAGTAGTTAGTTGATTTGTATATGGTTAATATTGGGTGTTAGCTATAAATGAGGATTTGACATTACCTTGAGATACCAATGTAAATGTCAAGGTATTGGCCGATACTCAAGGTATTGGGTTTGCGTATCAAGATGGGTGTTTACTGGTGCGATACCAAGTTGGTTCAAAGCCAAGGTATCCACTTAGCATTTGTAATTCGGATTAGTATATTTAATATTGATTATATATGTATATATGATTATTTTATATATACTTGTTGCGTATCTTGCGATACGATATCTTAGTATCCTAGTTTAGCTTGTATGACTTAGATTCTTAGTATATGAAACAAATATCATAGAGATAGACTCATGCAACCTAGAAATAGATTGTTTGACCAAGTTTGACTGGTTTGACTTAGAGTTGACCTAGTTTGACTATTTTGACTTAGAAATGGCTCTTTGACCTAGATGTTGACTAGTTTAACTTATTTTAATTTCGAAACCATGTATTGATGTTATATTCCATATTTAGGTTTTCGAGGCACCGTACTGGACATCTGTGATACAAAACACCAGGTTTTAGGCGAGTTTATTCTCTGATAGTTTCTTATTTATGATATCCTCTATGTTTATTCTATCTAGTGTAAATATCCTTGATTTTTTGACACGATGGTTACAAGGATTGGTATATTTGGATATCGTTATGGGATGTTATTTCTTGGTATATATGGTGTATCTTGTGTAAGCCTTGTTTCATTATTTCTTGTATATATACAGACACTGATTCTCAAGTAGACTTGCTACCTTCCTAGATAATCCTGTGCCATAGCGTACCATGGTTGGATCCACTATACCAATCAGGGGTGGGGAGTATTTTAGTGTAGATATGTGATCATACGTGATCATACCCTCCTTGTTCATGTCTTGTTCCTTGTGAGTGTTGATCATACACCACACATATAATTAGCCAGGCCCTTATCCTTGTGCAAGTTCATTGTGCAAGTTCCCAAGCTGATCATATGTTAAAGCTAGTACTCAATCACTTAGTCATTAGTATTCTTGTTCATTGCCGTATTGTTCATCTTTATTTATTTTCAGTATTTCTTTTATTGTATATCTCTTGTATCTATTGTTGTATCTTGTATATTATCATCTATTTACTGTTACATAGTTTATATCATTAATTAGAACTGTTGTTAAAGATGTACTCTGCTCCTTTCCTGACTGGATATATTTTTTCCAGATAATACTGAGGAGTGGTACCCTACTTATTACGGGCCTAAGGATGTTGTGGGCTTATAGCCAAAGACCTTGGCTCAGGAGGGACTCATCCCGACTGAGACAGACGACCCAGGACTTGTAGCATCATAGTAGACTCTCTTGTACTGGATTTGTCTCCAGCTAACTGTTTAGTTTTTCTTAGACTTAGTCTGAGGCACACCAGAGGCAAAACGACATCTTACGGCAGGGCATCGAGAGTGCTCATCTACTTGCTCTTGCCGTAGTAGATAGAGAAATTCTGATCCAGTAGCATGTTGCTCAGATTCAGCCAGGCAACATTTAGGACTTCAAGAAGCTGGAGCCTAGGGTCTTCAAGGGGACGAAGGGCATCATTTGTGATGATGATTGGCTCAAGGACATTGAGCATCTCATGAGGGTGTTCCGTCTTTCTGAGGATCTGAAGGTTGAGACAGTAGGACTTCAGCTGTTCGACGTCGCCCGCACTTGGTTCAAGAATGAGCCAATTTTTGCTGACGCAGGACAGTCTTGGGAGGTGTTCAAGGACTTCTTCAAGAAGAAATTCTTTGCTCGGGCAGACAGGTTAGACTTGGAGAGGTAGTTTGAGAGCCTCATTCAGGGGAGCATGTCTGTAGAGGAATACGCTACAGAGTTTGGCAGGCTGAGCCAATTTATGGAGTATTTGGTGAGAGAGCCAGAGGTTCAAGCTATTCATTTTAGCGAGGGTCTAAACTCGGAAGTGAAGATCCTTATTTCGTCTTTTTATGAGACCTATTCGGAGATACTTGTGGAGGCACACAAGGTTTAGCGGGAGTTGGGTTTTGAAGCTCAAGAGAGATTGCGATTCTTTTCTGGGGACCAACAGCAGTACAATATCTGCCGAGCGTCCTTATTTCCAGTCTAGGCCTTTTTAGCAGCCGCATCCGCACCAGACTCCAGCTAGGACACCATTTTACCAGGCACCACAGCAGCAGAGACAGTTACAACAAGCTTCCTGCCACTTCTGCAAGAAGCCCGGCCATATCTGGGAAGTTTGCAGGAAGAGGTTGGGAGTTTGTTTGTATTGTAGTACCGAGGGCATCAACTGAGGGAGTGTCCTTCCAATCCTCGTCGTACAGTTCAGGGAGCAGCTCCAGCTCCGAGGACACAGGCGAGACCACCAGCAGTACAGTCGAGGGGACTGGCACTGCCGACCCAGCAGCAGCGTTATGCCCAGCACCAACTTCAGGGAGGTGTACGTCAGGGATGAGCATTTGCTATGACAGTCGAGGAGGTCGTGGCCACCGGAGATGTCATCGCAGGTTTTGTTCTTATTGATTCTATTCCAACTTTAGCTTTATTTGATAGTGGTGCTTCCCATAGTTTTCTATCTGTTTCTTTTGCTCTGAAGCATGGTTTGGTTGCTGAGTCTTTTCCCTAACTTACATGATCATGACCGAGGGAGGCATTATCCTGGTTAATGATATTTGCAAGGATCGAAGAGTTACTCTAGGAGGCCGGGAGCTGAGTACGTATCTACTTTTAATGCCACTTTTGAGCTACGATAGTGTACTCGTGATGGATTGGTTGAGTAGGCACCGTGCTAGTATAGATTATAGAGGAGGTAAAGTTTTATTTGGTCCGCCAGGAGAGATAGAGTTCGAGTTTTCTAGAGGAGCTGTAGAGCAGGGAGGAGGCATTATCTGTGGAGCTATGGTGGAAGACAAGGAGTTACCACATCCGTTCATAACAAAGTTCTTGGATGTGTTTCCTGAGGAATTGCCAAGATTATTGCCAGATCGAGATTTGAATTCTCTATAGACTTGGTGCCAGGTGTAGAACCAATTTTGTAGCATATCTATAGAGTAAACAACAGCGAGCTGGTCGAGCTGAAGAAGCAGGTGGACAAATTGTAGGATAAGGGGTTTATCAGATCGAGTTTTTTAGTATTCTTGCTTATTTTGATGATCCCCGATACAAAAGAAATAGTTCGAGAATTACTAAATATGGAACCACACCGTGGGGAGCCCCGATATTGTTTGTACCGAAGAAGGATGGATCGGTGTGCATGTAAATTGATTACAGGGCATTAAATAATCTTACTATCAAGAATAAATACCGTTTGCCATAGATTGATGACTTATTCGATCAGTTGAGTGGTGCCAAGGTATTTTCTAAGATAGACTTGAGATCAGGCTACCACCAGGTAAAAGTGAATCCGGTGGACATATCGAAGACTGTTTTTAGGACTCGGTATGGTCAGTATAAGTTTATGGTTGCCGTTTGGGTTAACTAATGCCCCGACAGTATTTATAAATTTGTTGAACAAGGTGTTCCATCAGTACCTTGATAAGTTCATGGTGGTGTTCATCGATAACATACTCATATACTCGAAGACACCGGAGGAGCACGAGGAGCATTTATGGATTATGGTGGATATGCTAAGGAAGGAGAAGCTGTATGGGAAGCTGTCCAAGTGTGAGTTCTTTCTTGACAAGGTAGAGTTCTTGGGACATATTGTGACTAGTGATGGTATTTCATTAGATTCGAAGAAGATTACAGTAGTGGAGTCTTGGAAAACCCCGAGTTCGGTAGCAGAGATCAGGAGTTTCTTGGGTTTGGCATGCTACTACAGAAAGTTTGTGCAAGATTTTTTGAGGATTGTCGAGACGATAACCAGACTCACCAGGAAGGATGTAGAGTTTGTTTGGATGGAGGATTGCCAGGTTGCTTTTGAGGAATTGAAGAAGATGTTGACGTCTACTCCTATTTTGACATTGTCATCAGGGCCTGGAGGTTTTACTATTTATAGTGTTGCATCGGGGAAATATTTGGATTGTGTTCTTCAGCAGAATGGGAAAGTGATTGCCTATGCATCCTGGCAATTGTGTCCTCATGAGAAGAACTATCCTACCAACGATTTGGAGTTGGCAGCAGTCATCATTGCCCTGAAGTTGTAGAAATACTATTTGTACGGAGAGCTTGTGAAGATCTTCACAGACCACAAGAGCTTGATATACATTTTTACGAAGAAGGAGTTGAACATGAGGCAGCGTCGCTGGCTGAAACTGATGAAGGATTTTGACATATTTTTGCAATATCATCCTGTGAAAGCTAATGTAGTTGCCGATGCCTTGAGCAGGTATCTGGTAGCTATGTTGTTGACACATGATCGATATTTATTGGAGGACTTGGAGAGCTTGGGCATTAAGGTAATAGTTACTGGTTTTGCTATGCAGTTATGGGGATTGCAGATACACTCAGAGTTGATGGACAGGATCAAGCAGCACAGTATGAGGATATATCTCTGAGGAGCATCAGAGCTCAGGTGAGAGCAGGATTGGAGGATAATTTCACCATTTCTTAGGATGGATCTTTGTGGCATGGTGTTAGATTGTGTGTTCCCAGTGGGTAGCTATGTGAGAAGGTGTTGTAGGAAGCGTATCGCTCTCAGTATTCCATACATCTAGGTGCCAATAAGATGTATCGAGATATGCGAGAGAGTGTGTGGTGGTATGACATAAAAAGGAAAGTGGCACAGCTTGTATCCAGATGCTTAGTGTGCCAACAGGTGAAAGCCGAAGGGTAGAGGCCCGGTGGTTTACTTCAGCCATTACCCACTCCAGAGTGGAAGTGGGAGCACATTACTATGGATTTTGTGTTCGGACTTCCACGATCTCCAGGAGGAAAAGACGCGATTTGGGTCATCATTGACAGGTTGACCAAATCGGCCCACTTTTTATATTTCAAGGTGGGTTTGTCGATGGAGAAGCTGGCAGAGATGTATGTGAGGCAGATCGTCAGGATACATGGAGTTTTCATCAGCATAGTCTCGGATCGGGATAGTCATTTTATTTCTTATTTCTGGAGGAGTTTGCTGGCGAGTTTGGGTACCCAGCTAAAGTTTAGTACTGCATATCACCGCAAACAAATGGGCAGTCAGAGAGGACTATTCAGACTCTCGCGGATATAATACGCACTTGTGTACTAGATTTCAGGGGTTCATACAAGGACCATCTCTATTTGGTAGAGTTTGCTTACAACAACATCTATCAGGCTAGTATAGAGATGTCACCATTTGAGGCTGTGTACGGTCGTAGATGTCGTACTCCCTTATCATGGGACGATATTGGATAGAGAGTTTTGTTAGGGCCAGAGATGGTTGTGGATGCAGTAAAGAAGGTTAAGCTGATCAGAGACTGACTTCGAGTGGCGTAGGATAGATAACGGCATTGGGCCGATGGCCACCGGAGACCCTTGGAGTTCGAGGTATAGTTTAGATTTTTATTTTATGCTTGTTATTGGTTGTTTGTTATAGATTAAGTTCTTAAGATTGTATTTTATTCTAGGTCGGAGGTTTGGTGTTTCTGAGGATTTCTCCGATACAAGGCACAATTCGCTTCGGTGGAGATGGAATGCTTAGTCTGCGATTCATCAGACCTTTAACTATTCTAGAGAGGGTCAGTGCAGTTGCTTATAGACTAGACTTGCCACCTGCATTGGAGGGAGTGAATAACGTGTTTTACGTGTTACTGTTAAGACAGTATATGACGGATTCTAGTCATTTGTTGGATCACTCAGAGATAGAGGTGGGCTATATTCTTAGCTATCCAAAGCAGCCAGTTGATATTCTAGATCGGAGAGAGAAGGTGCTGAGAAAATAGACTATTTCTTTGGCATGCGTCACATGGAGGCATCACTCACCAGGGGAGTCTACCTGGGAGAGAGAGGATAAAATGCGAAAGTGTTACCTGTATTTGTTGTGCTTTGAGGTATGTTCTTTCCTAGTTATGTTATGTTCTTTTCTGTTATATTCTGTTTATTTTCTGGGGATATTTTTTGTTTTTGAATTTTGAAGACAAAATTATTTTAAGGGGGGTAGACTTGTTACTACCATATTTTATGGGAGAGGGTATTTTGCTAATTTCATATTTAATTAAATATTGTGCATATTGTATAATTATTTATTATATTATTTAATTATTGTTAGATGTTAGTTTATTGTTTTGGACTTGTATTAGTGGACCTAACTAGTTTAGTTTAGACCCATGGACCAACATTTATAATTAGTTAGATTTGAGTCCAATTATTAAGCCCATTCATTAGTAGGATGATTAATTTAATTAAAACCATTAGACTAGAACCTTTCCTCCTTAATTATTTCTTCATGAGAGGCCCCAAGGGGTATATTGGATATTACATAGTAGCTTGAGGGAGGGACTAAAGGGGGCCAGCCTATATAAAAGAGGGGAAAGTTTCTCTCTCCTCTTTTCATTTCAAATCTAGATCTAGAATTTTTCTCAACCAAATTTCTTTATTCCCACATCAATTTCCTACCAAATTTTTTTCCAATTCCTTCCCAAATTACCATTAGAGGCTAGTAGAGCAAGGATCTAGAAGAAGAAAGCAAGGATCTACAAAGAGGAGCAATAATATACAAGTTGGAGGCCAATTTTATCAAATTTGGAGGTTGCATTGGGAATCCATCTCCCAATAGGAATAATTCAGTTTTTTCCCTTTAATTAGGTTCTAAATATGAGATTTAACCATGAGAATCCACCCAATGGGTATAAACTACCCATATAAATTAGAATTAGGTTCATAGGAGGCCTATGGAGAAAGTTATGGTTCTTTTGTGTCAATTTTGGGGGATTTCTGAGATTGACACTTCTTGTCTTTATCAATTGGTCATGTAGACCAAATTGACATGTTTTTGTTTGTTTGTGGCTAGTATCTTGTCCACAATTGGATACGTATAGATCGTATCCCAATAATTTGGTGATACGTGTTGATTTGGGGATTTTTCTTCGATACGGGGCCTTGTGCATGTCATATTTTGACACAGACACGTAGATGTGTGTTTGATTCTTCGTATTGTTTATAAATATTAATTTAGACTTGCTCGTGTCCTTCGGGGTACGTTTTGTTGTGTGGTGGACTCGTATCGCAAGGGTATCATAGATCTAGTGTGATACGGGTGCAATGCACTCCACGTGTTTATTGTGTTGCATTTCTAGATCCAATTTTTGTTGTTCATAGCTATTGGTAACATATGTATTCATATGTATATGTATATATTGTTATGTATATGTATATAAATAGCTATGTATATATGTATGTAGATGTGGACTAGTGTATAAGTATCTATATGCATATGTGTTTATATATATATGTTGATATACATCTATATATATAGCTATTTGAATAGTTATGTTATATGTATACATGTGTGTTGTAAATATGTATATATTTGTGTGATGCTATTTATATCTAGATATGTTGAGAGGAGTGTTTATATATATATATATATATATATGTATATATATATAGTTATATATGTATGTATATAGGTGTTTGAGGTTATTTGTGTGATAAGGGGCTTGGGTAAACAGGAAACCGTGACAGCAACAGCGACAGCAAACATCGACAGCAACAACAAACAGCAATCAGCGAAAGCAACTGCAAATAGCAACAACGACAGCAACAACCAACAACAACAGCAACAACAAACAGTAACAGCGACAGCAAACAACGACAGCAACAACAAACTGCGACAGTAGCAGGTGCAAGCCAAGAAGCAACAACAGTATGCATCAGGAGGGGGCTAGCAAGGTGTGAGTTAGCTACTTGGGTTACTAGTTGCTTAGTAGTAATTTTAGTGAGTTTAATTGGTTAGTAGTATATGCATTGTTAGTATAATAGTTGGTTAGATATGCGTAATAGTTAGTAAATATATATATACCTATGTATGTAAGTTATTTGTAAGTATCTATATGTATGATATGTAGATAGATAGGTATCAGTTAGATTCTTAAACTATATGTATCTTATAAATATTGTATTGTAGGTTAGTATCTATTTATTAGTATGTTATATTTTAGTAGTTAGTTGATTTGCATATGGTTAATATTGGGTGTTAGCTATAAATGAGGATTTGACATTACCTTGAGATACCAAGGTAAATGTCAAGGTATTGGTTGATACTCAAGATATTTGGTTGGAGTATCAAGATGGGTGTTTAGTGGTGCGGTACAAAGTTGGTTCAAAGTCAAGGTATCCACTTACCATTTGTAATTAGGATTCGTGTATTTAAAATTAATTATATATGCATATATGATTATTTCATATCTACTTTTTTGCGTATCTTGCGATACGGTGTCTTAGTATCCTAGTTTAGCTTGTATGGCCTAGATTCTTAGTATATGAACCCAATATCATAGAGATAGACTCATGCAACCTAGAAATAAGTAGTTTGACCAAGTTTGACAAGTTTGACAAGTTTGACTTCGAGTTGACCTAGTTTGACTATTTTGACTTAGAAATGGCTCTTTGACCTAGATGTTGACTAGTTTAACTTATTTTTATTCCAAAACCTTATATTGATGTTAATTCCATATCTAGGTCTTCGAGGTACCGTACTGGACATCTGTGATACTATACACCAGGTTTCAGGCCAGTACATTCTCTAATAGTTTCTCATTTATGATATCCTCTATGTTCATTGTATCTAGTATAGATATCATTAATTTTTTTGACACGATGGTTACACGGATTGGTATATCCAGATTTTGTCATAAGATGTTATTCCTTTGTATATATGGTTTATCTTGTGCAAGCCTTGTTTCATTGTTTCTTGTACATATACAAACACTGATTCTCGGGGAGACTTGCTACCTTCCTAGAGAATCCGGTGCCATAGCGTTCCATGGTTGGATCTACTATACCAGTCGGGGGTGGAGAGTATTTTAGTGTAGATATATGATCATACCCTCCTTATGCATGTCTTGTTCTTTGTGAGTGTTGATCATACACCACACATATGATTAGCCAGGCCCTTATCCTTGTATAAGTTCCTTGTGCAAGTTCCCAAGCCGATCACATGTTAAAGCTAGTACTCACTCACTTAGTCATTAGTATTCTTTTTCATTGCCATATTATTCATCTTGTATTTATTTTCAGTATTTTTTATATTGTATATCTCTTGTATCTATTGTTGCATCTTGTATATTTACATCTATTTACTGTTACATAGTTTATATCATTGATTAGAACTGCTGTTAGAGATATACTCTGCTCCTTTTTTGACTGGATATATTTTTCCCAAATGATACTGAGGAGTGGTACCCTACTCATTATGGGCCTCAGGATGTTGTGGGCTTAGAGCCATAGACCCTGGCTCAGGAGGGACTCATCCCGACTGAGACAGACGACCCGGGACTTGTAGCATCATAGTAGATTCTCTTATACTGGATTTGTCTTAAGCTAACTGTTTAGTTTTTCTCAGACTCATTGATGTTATTATTTTGACTCATGAGTTGTGTTGTGACTATTTTATTCTTTTATCATATTCGTGCTATTCTCCATCTTAGATTTGTGATTGAGTATATTAATATTGTTGGAGGCTTATTATATTGCTAGATAGATTACCCAAACATCATTCTACCGTCGATTTTGCGGCATAGGCTGGGTGTTGTTTCCGACTTGTATCCCTACACCAGGTGCGGGTCATGACACATTTTTAGTGGTGGCCCATGTAGGTCTTCGAGGTCGCAATTAGTGCGATTCGTAGTGGTACTCTTAATTGAGTGTTATTACGAGCCTGTTTCACGATATAGGAAATAGGAAAAACTCTTTTGATTCATTCAACTAATCTTCCTTGATATTGGTGTTTGATCTTTAACTGTCCTTTCTCGAGTGTCTTACATCATGTGCCATATAAATTCTTTCTTTCTTTTTGTCTCAGGATGCCGCCTAAGACTAGATCACAGTAGGGGAGAGCAGCTTCTGAGAGGTCTGCGACTTTCCGAGGGCCTGCACCAGTCACTTCTTTATGATTGGAGTGTCAGTTGCATTTGGGGGTCGACCTCCTACTCAGAGGACTATTTCGGCTATATTTGAGGGACTTCCACCTCCACCTTCCGTTCTAGCAGATGCGAAGTAACACAGATATTTACACTGATTCTCGAGATGTTGGAGGCGCAAAGAACTCAGCCTGAGGCACACAAGAGGCAGACCGATATCTTGCGGCAGGGCATCGAGAGTGCTCATCAGCTTGCTCGTGTCGTAGCAGAGAGATAAGTTCTGGTCCAGTAGCAGGTTGCTCCTCAGGTTGCTCAGCTTCGGCCAGGCAACATTCAGGACTTCAAGAAGCTGGAGCCTAGGGTCTTCAAGTGGACAGAGGGCATCATCTATGCTGATGATTGGCTCGAGGACATTGAGCATCTTATGAGGGTGTCCCATCTTTCTGAGGATATGAAGGTTGAGGCGATAGAACTTCAGCTGTTCGACGTCACCCGTACTTGGTTTAGGAATGAGCCAATTTTTGCTGATGCAGGACAGTCTTGGGAGGTGTTCAAGGACCACTTCAAGAAGAAATTCTTCGTTCGGGCAGACATGTTAGACTTAGGGAGGCAGTTTGAGAGCCTCATTCAGGGGAGCATGTCTGTAGAGGAATACGCTATAGAGTTCGGCAGACTGAGCCTATTTATGGAGTATTTGGTGAGAGATCCGGAGGTTCGAGCTATTTATTTTCACGAGGGTCTAAGCCTGGAAGTGAAGATCCTCATTTCGTCTTTTTTTTGAGGCCAATTCGAAGATATTTATGGAGGCACGCAAGGTTGAGCGGGAGTTGGGTTTGAAGCCCAAGAGAGATCGCGATTCTTTTTTGGGGGCCAACAACAGCACAATATCTGCCAAATGTCCTTATTTTCAGTCTAGGCCTTTTCAGCAGCCGCAGCAGCACCAGACTCCAGCTAGGGCGCCATTTCACCAGTTACCACAACAACAGAGATAGTTACAGCAAGCTTTTTGCCACTTCTGCAAGAAGCCCAGCCACATCTGGGAAGTTTGCAGGAAGAGGTTGGGAGTTTATTTGTATTATGGTACCAAAGGACATCAACTGAGAGAGTGTCCTTCCAATCCTCGTCGTGTAGTTCAGGAAGCCGCTCCAGCTCCGAGGACACAGGCGAGAGCACCTGCAGTACAGATGGATTCCCAATGCAAGTCTCCAATTGGACTCAAAGTGGCCTCAACTTATGCAATCTCCTCTTCCTTGATGATCCTTGCCTCCTCCTTTCTTCTAGAGCTTCTAATAGTGAAGTAGGGATAAAATTGGAAGAAATTTGGTAGAAATTTGGTGGAGGAATGAAGTAAATTGGGGATCTAAAAAATTGGGAATCTAAATTGAATGAACAAATGGAGAAGAGAGATAGAGAAGACCCCTCTTTAGTGGCCGACCCTCTTTTCCCCTCTCAAAGTTTCAACAATCGTCCAAGTTGCCCCTACATGCTAAATTATGAAGAATAATTAAGGAGGACTATTTGGGAAGTCTCTACACTAATGCTAATTAGTCTAATCCTTATAATTAATTAGAGAAAATGGTCTAATGTGTCTAGTCCATATTCGGCTCACTAGTTGTCATGACAAGTCTTATTGGGTTCACTATTGTCAAGTCTAAATAATAGGCTAGCCCACTAACTATAAATAATTAATACAAAACTTAAATAAATATATATAGTACTCTAATTAAATATAATCTTTTAGAATAAAATAACTATGCTAAATTACTAATTATTTCTATTTGGAAAAGTGAGGGTGACAATCTTACCAACCTTAGAAAAATTGTCCTCGAAATTAAGGAAGAAACTAGTTACAAAAATAATCACAACAAGGAAGAAAGAATTTTACCTCACGGCTCAAACAGATAAGGATGTCGCTCGCGCATCTCGGCTTCTCGCTCCCAAGTAGACTACCCTGGATGATGATGCCTCCACGCGACGTGTACCAAAGGAATCGTCTGGTTCCACAACACCTTCTTCCTGCAATCTAGAATATCCATAGGCTGCTCTGGATAACTGAGAGTCGGACCCACCTCGATCTCCGAGTGATACAATACATGGCTAGGATCTGCCACGTACTATCTCAGTTATGACACGTGGAACACATTGTGCACTCTCTCTAGTTTTATAACCTTCATATCTTGAAATTCTAGCTTAAATGTTGTTATTAGGTAAATAGGGGCTATTGAATTTTTTTTCACAATTTTTGGTTAATTAAAACTAGTAGCACTAATTTCTAGGGCTTTCAAGAATTTATTTTTTGATAAACATAATTAAAAATATCTAAAACTTTTATTTTAGGTTCTAAATAGTCAAATATATTTTATAAAAGAATTTAGAATTTTTTTGAGTATTTTTAGTATTTATTGGGAGTTATTTAGGCTAATAACTAATTTTTTAGGACTTATAGAATTTATTGTGCAATACAAGGAATATATAATGACCCAAGTAATTTGCTAGGGTTTATAATATTACTATATATTTTCTAGAATTTTTTCAGAATTATTGGAATAATTTTAATATTTATTTTTTTATTAAATATGTAAAACTAATTTTTAGAGCTTCTAATAATTATAGTAAGAAACCAATGAACATAAAACTGCCCCAAGTATTCTTTTAGGGTTTATGGGTTCAAAATATATTTTCTATAATTTTTTCAGATTTTTATGATTATTCTTAATATTTATTTTGAGTTATTTATATTTAAAACGAATTAAATAATATTTTGTTAAAGGCAAATCAAAAAATAATAATATAAACAAACCACCCAACCAGATTTTGACACGTATCCAGCCTATCCCTTTTCATTCAACTGTATACCAACATCTATATATATATATATATATATATATATATATATATATATATATATATATATATATATATATATATATATATATATATATAACCTTAATCATCCGATTATTTTAGAGAGAGAAAGATTTGAGGGGGATCTCATCTAGGGTTCTTCGATCTTCCAAAAGCCATTGCGGATAGCTCCGAGCACCAAACGCATCCCAAATTTTGCATTAACACCATATTGAGGTTAGTTTTCTGAATATGTAATTTTTCATAAAATTTAGAGTATTAAATTCTAGAAAATTAGTAGAGCACAACATGTCCAAAAATAAATGCGTCTTTGTTTTTTGATTTCGGGAGAACAATGAACCCGAATCACAAACCGTTTGAAGTTTCGGAAAGCTAACATCGAGACCATCGACAATTTCTTTTCTAGAATTTAATTTGAATTATTTATGTGATATTAATTTTTTAGAACTTCTAGGTTAGCAATCAACCTGTAACCCCCTAATTTTTTAGGATTTTAAAAACAAATTTTCAGAATTTTTCTGATATTTTTAACTATTTAAAATCTAGGTATTAATTAATTTTAAATGTTTTTGTTAAATATTAAAATATTATAAAAATAATATTTTTGGGTGTAAAATAAAATATTAGACATAGGGTAATTTTCCTGGAATTTATTGGACCCCAGAACCATTTTTAAAGACCTAAAAATTAATGTATTTATTAAACCAACTTAAACCAATTAAACCAGTTTAAACCCTAAAATAAACCAAACTGGACCGACCCTGAACCGAACCCCTAAACCAACCCTGCGGGTCGGGTCGGGTCTGAACCCGACCGAAAACCCGTTAACCCGTTGACCCGCTACTGTAGAAATCCCTAACCCCGATCCCCTCGTCTCCCTGCCGTTCACCGTCGCCGGCCGACCCGTCGTCTTCTCGGCTTTCCCCACCGGCCATTACGAAACGCCGCCCGCCTCTTCCCCTTCGCCTCGCTAATGGTCACAGCCCGCCGCTTCGCCACCCCCAGCCGATCCCCTCCCCTAACCGCCACTGTCTCCACTACTATAAAAACACCCGGTAACCCATCTCTTCACCACCACAGCCATGACCACCACTCTCCCCGATCGCCCCACCTCCATCTCCACCATCGCCAGCCCCAGCAGCCGACGTCTCCACCATCCCTCTCCGCCCCGAGCCTCGACGACCTCGCAGTTGGACACCTCGACTACTCCGGCCACCTCCACGAGGCGACTCCGCCGCCTACGACCCGTAGCAGCCCCAGTCGCCACCAGGGCCTCCTCCGCCGAGCTTCCCCGACGATCTCCAGCAGCAGAAACCCCACCCGCCACCGCCGGCCGAGCGTAGCGTCACCTCGCGGAAACGTGTATTCGGAGCCCTGTTCATGTCACCCCCACATTTCAGATTAAGGGTAATTTCGTCTTTTCATAATTAATGTGTAAATGATTGCATGATAATTAATTATATTTGAATTACTGTGATTTTATTTGATTGTTGCGCTTATCGTTGTTCGATAATTAGAGAACTACGCTAGCCATTATCTTCCCACAGATTTACACCCATGTCCTAGACATGCCAGACTGTTAATTGATGCTTGTGTCCCACTTAAATTTAGTCCCTTGTACTTCTAATTAATTTTAGAACACCAATTGTATTTAATTTTAATTAATTAAACCAAAATCCCTTTTGGTGCAATTTTCCAATTGTTGGGAACTTTTATGCCAAAGTGTACTAAGGTGTCCACCCCCTTGGACACAATACGCAAATAAACCCATTGTTCTCTATCAGGTATATTTTTCCATAATTTTTGGAAGTGTGCGATTGCAACATCAACATCAACCTCCTTGAAACCATGGCCTCCAAACCCTTAAACCAATACAATTCTCGCAATTTCATTAAACCCATTCGAACCCTAGCCCATTAAAATATCTCCATAACAAGCCAAGGCATTTTTTCTAGTGTTGACCAAAGTCAATATATTCTAGGTCAAACCCGACATCACACACACACACACACACACACACACACACATACACACACACACACACACACACATATATATATATATATTCCTTTTCCCTTTTTCTTTTTTCTTAAACCAAAAATCAACCCTAACTCAACCGATTCCCTTCCCATCACTGTTCATCACCCCTCTCAATTTTCGCCGCCGCCTAACCGGAGACTCGTCGGAGTCGTTCCTGAGACCACCGCCAATCCCTGTCAAATCGATGTGACGACCGGTGATCCGCAACCGACCTGAGCACCTACACTCGCCGTCCCCCGGCACGTCGACCACCCTCGCCTGACTTACCCGCTAGAGCGACAGTCCCTCGTTGAATACCCCGACCATCTCGTTCCTTCCCCACCTCGCCAACTCCGGTCGCCCCCTCGTCGACAGCACACGACCGGAGCAGCAGCAACTTGACCCGACTGCTCGAACCTTCGCTTGGAGCTTGACCCGTGTCGGACTGAACGCCTGCACCACTGCTGAAGCCGGAGACCGCCGTATTCGATCAGAGTCAAGCAGCCCCGCCATTGCCTGAGATCGGTCCCTCGTCCTGCTGTACAGGAGCCCGCCTGGATCCTGACTCGCCGGAGCTCTTGAGCAGCGGTTCCGCTGCCCATTCCAACTGTGCACCATCGTGCACGATGATCAGCCCCGTCTCATCATCTCCACCCCGTCCACGCGCGCAGGTTTGACATTAACCTAATCTTGAATGAGTACGCATACGCATGTACGTATATTATTCATTAGTATATGTATGTATCGGTATATGCATGTATGTATGTAGTTGCATACGTATAGGTATATAGATATTATCTGCTCCCAAATAATATCTATATGTACGTATATATATGTATTATAAGTATCCCTAGTATGTATATTTAATATTTGTACTCATGGTATAAGTTTTGTTAGTATATATATACATATATTATATGGTAACTAATGAATATTAATGTATATGCATATGAATCATATAAATTCTCAATTAGCATAAAACATACGTATATGTATATACGGCATCCCTAGTACATGTTTAAAATATGTATTATTGTGCATAGTATAAATTTGATTAAGTATGTATATGTGTAATTAATTAGTATTATGAGAGATTAGTTCATATTATGTACTATGTATTATATGTACTAGATGTCTTGAATGTGACCACGGATACCCGTAGTTACATCGACCTGTAACCATGTACCATGATAGCAGACTGCCATATGTATACTGATGTACTGGCAAGACCGTACCATCGACTGTCTGTTATGCACAGCAACGACAGACGTGACCACCCCGAGCGTAGTCTTTGAGATCATTATGTTGATTGTGTGTTAGAGTAATATCTAATACAATATTGTGTTATATGATATGTCTATAGGACTGTTGGATCACTCAGACGATACCTTAGAACCCGGATATTGGTATTGCCAGCTAAGGACCACAAGCGAGTAAATTCTCTGACAGTTTCTATTATGTTGATTATCTCTATAATTCTTGTTGTATATCGTACATGACTCTGACATTATTAATTACACGAGTTGGCATCATTGAGACCTGTCACGAGGAGTCATAATTTAGAATCATCGTGCTAGCTGGGGAAAAAAGAGAAATATTAGTAGCTTATGTGATCATACCCAACTTTACATGCATCATAGCTCACCCACACCTCACGTCGGTACAGCCTTACCATTACATGCCTCATCGCTGTTACATATGGTTAGCCTGACCTTGCAGGGATGATCGCAAATCAATGTAATGAGTCATATAGTCCCAAGCCGATCACATGATATGCTGATGTTTCAGACACTTAGTTAGATGATTCTTGACATGTGTCTTAGTATATTGATCTAGCATTTCCACATGTTCTAGTTATTGAGCTCGTATACACTTATATACCAGTTCATTGTTCTTGCGTGTACTTGTATTTCTATTCATTGTTAGATGTATATTGGTGATGATGTTCCAGTATTTCTTTATTCCAGTATTTCCTTATTTCCAGTTTTCTTATTATCAGTATTTTATATCTGTCTTGTATTTCTTTACACTGTATTATAGTTTTTGTCAATATATGTGGAACTGCTGTTAGAGGTGTATTTTGTTCTAATCTTGACTGGATATTTTTTTCCAGAGGATCTTGAGGAGTTCTGTACTACACACTATGGACCGGGTATAGATGCAGACTACACGCCAGAGATCTTAGAGGATACTATGCCTTTAGATGAGACATTACCTGCAGCTATCTAGATAGTATTTATATTATGCATCTGAGACTTCTGGAGGTTATTTCAGTTTATATTTAGACTTGTGTTAAGTTTAATTTGAGAATTGTGGAGACTTTATGTTGGACAGCTAGACTGTAATTTATCTTTATGTTGAGACATTGTGTTTTACTATGTTAATTCCCTCATCTTTTATCGTGCCTTATACTTTATAGTTGTTATGATTGAGTTACATTGTGAGATATTATGGAGATGTATATCATTGACAGGTGTTAGTTATATAGTATTACTGTGACCTAGACAGCATTCTACAGCCGATGCTGCGGTGTAGGCTGGACCTACCCACGCTCTCGTACCCCTATACCGGGTGCGGGTCGTGACACATTTTTAGTGGTGGCCTATGCAGGTCTAGTTTCGCAAGTTATGCGATATCGTGGTAGTGCGATAACTTAGTTGTACTGCTACGAACCTGTGCTAGGATATAGAAAATAAGATTTAGGATGAGAGTATGCTCAATCACACTAAAAAATTCCAAACTTCATATTGCTATTCTAATTGATTGCTTCCTTAAACATTTATTATCCTTTCTTGATAATATCGTATCTGTCACCTTAAATTGATTCTTTTGATCTGTATTCAAGATGCCACCGAATACTAGATCCATGAGAGTGGGAGCAGCAAATTCAGAGAGGTCTGCCACCTCTCAACCTGACGAACAGACACTAGGAGTTCCTCCTACATATCCTATTCATGTGGGAGTATCTGCAGCTAACGGGATTCCTCCTCCACCTATTCAGAGGATTGCCCCAGCTATGACAGACAACCTTCCACCACCACCGACACTGATTCCCGGAGGAGTGGCCACTTACGGGGCATAAATGTTCGCACTGATGCATGGCATGTTAGAGGCCCAGAGAGTAACAACAGAAGCTCAGCGTGTTCAAGCTGAAGCCCAGAGGGTGCAAGCAGAAGCACACAAGGCGTAGACAGAACTGATGAGAGAGAGCATGGAGAATGTCCATTGTAAACCTCCTCGATTAATTCTATAGATAGTCAGGTATGGATTGGGAAAATTTTGGATTAGCAGCAGATGTTGAGGTTTAGAGCATAGTTGCTTTTGTCTGTTATTTTATTTAATTAAACCTTTGGCGCGCCCTATCATTGATTAATTATTCGGAGCCCAATATCAGCCCATAAATTCTATCGGACTAGTGTACTTCTGACTTGACTCGCCAATTTAGGCACTGGACTTTTCCGTCACACAAAAATCAAATCCGTTGTGCCTTAAATTAATCGCACAACTTCCTGTATCCTAAATCCTATATTTAATTCCGTGTCGGACACCTGTGTCATTACCCTCAATTTTGAGATACCAACTTAACCCGTTTAGCCGGACCAACTAAAGGGTCCAAGACTGACTCCAAGCCCCCAACATTTTTGACCTTTGCGTCATTTCCAAATTTTGACCCCAAGTGCCCCTATTTAATTTAAAAGTGCGGGACACTTTAATTCTATTTAAATCGGGGTTACCAATTTTGTCTAATCCTATTTTAATCCCTAAATTAATCCCAATGCCCATTTAATTAAACCCATGCCAAACACACAACGCCCCCTCACCATGCAAATCATCAAACACCATTTTCTCTACAACTTTGGCATTATTTCATGTGTTCGTGCAATTTCCCAAATTTAAGGGTCTTAGTTGTAATTTATTGAATTATGTGTCCTCACCTCATTGGCCAAGATGAAATGGAGAGCCTACCCTTCTTTGACCGTAGTCAACATCCTCCCCTTCCTTTGCATGAAGAAACCCAATCCTCCATAATCAATCCTAGCCTTCGATTTGAATTGGAGCATCCCCACCACACACTCACATCACCAACCCCTATAAAGTGTCTCTTCAATGCACACATACCAAGCAGGCCCTAATCCCTAGGCATTGAAAATCCCCCTCTCTCTCTCTCCTCCCTCCTCCACCTAGAGAACCGAGCCTCCTCCATATACAAATTTCTTCTTCTTCTTCCTTTCTTCTTCTTCTTCCTTTCTTCTTCCTGAGAAGGAAAGCTCTGGCCTGTGCACAGTCCCTCTGGTGGCTGACTCACTCCGGTGACTGTGCACCACCGCACCCCGCTCGAGCCTGTGCAGCGGCTGACCCCGCTCGAGCCGCCCTCTTCGCCACTCGAGCTACTCCACTCCGGTCCGCTGCTGACCCGCAGAAGTTCGAGTCTCCCCCGAGGCGGCTCTGGCCTGTGGAGTTTCCCTCCGGCGACCAAGCCTGTCGACCCCACGGCGGACCAGCACACGCCACCTGACCCCGACTCCGACCAACTGACCCCGACTACTGCTACACCCCTCTAGACCAGCTTTAGACCACCCTCCCCCGACTTCACTACTCTGCCACGGCAGCCACCACCTCCCTGTCCGGCCTCTCCACCACCACGAATTATCACCACCACCACCACAAGCTTTCATCACCACCACCACCATAAGCTATCACCACCACTACCACTTCCTCCACTCTTCTTCTCCGGCTGGTAACCGACCTCCTCATCATCCCCCCCGCACCACCTCGCTCCAGCAAGCGATCCCCCACGTCGCCTAGGTATACTTCTCCCCCATCTCCTTGTGTAGTATTGTGATGTATATTGTTATATAGAACATAGTTAGGGTTTATGTATGCTATATTGGATTTTGGGTTTATGTATGCTATATTGGATTTAGGGTTTATGAATGCATTGAGTTTTAGGGTTTGATATAATTGTTCCAAGCATTTGATGGAGATTGAGGAGCAGGTTAAATTATTGTGAAAGGATGTTGTGATAACAAAACATTGGTTATTATTGAGAGCTAATATTTAATAATGAATTTATTTGAGTAGTAGTTAGGTTATTGGAAAGCGGTATTCAAATAATTAATTAATGGTTTGTATAATCGAGGGTTTAAATAATTAATATTTATTTTATTCGAGGTTGATATATTTAAACGTGCATGTTAATGTCGGTGAATACCAGGGTAAAATCTGAGGATGGTCATGACTTGAACCACTGAAAAAACATCATGATAAATATTGGGGATTGAGGATTTGGTCTGATGATATTATACAGGTGATTGATTTTGAGATAGGTATTATATCGGATCAAGGGTCAGAGATTGAGAGCTGTGAATTATTGGTTAACTATTTGAGATTGAGACTGAGCTTAGGTATAGATGTGTGTCGCATCTCTGTTTGACGTAGAATAGATTATTAATTTTGGTTTGTATCTCATATCTAGGTACTGCGGGACCTGAGGGCTTGGACGTGGTATCGGGACCCCGTCATTAGTAGCGACACGCAGGCAAGTGTACCTTGCCACACTTTATTTCAGATTACAGATATTTATTGTTTCTTTATATACATCGTGCACATATTCATGTTGATGTTCGATACTTCGCGTCTGGATCACAACCGGGTGCTGACTTTCGTCGTAACGTCTTAGAATAATTGATAGATGCTTCATAGCACATCGATGTACATACCTGAGTATATTGACACCCCAGGACACACTCATACACTATGATCATGCCAGATTCCTGTATCCTGATACTGACATCATGACCAGAGATTGGGACGACCTTAGGGTCGCGTCTGTCGATTTATTCCTGTGTGTCGAGACTGTAGATAGAGGTTCAGGTTCAGCGCACAATCGTTGACCGCTTGGGAAGGGAAAGACAGTTACTAGACGTTTGGGCTCCTCTGCACGCGCTTATATATTTATGTAGTATCTATGTAGTAATCCTGTATCTAGTGTAGTGGTATCACCCGTGTGACTCTTTGCCCGAAGCTGCGGTACGTCCCGTGTATTTTCGTGTCCGGAGCTACGGTTTTATTTCAGACAGCCCACGCGTCGAACGTTGTCTTCAAACTGTGTCACACTTATTTGGTTATGATAGAGTACCATGTTGTTGCACTTGTACTTTCTGTTTACTTGGCATTCTGTATTTTTGTACCTTGTTACGTTCCTCTGAGGACCTGGTTCCCTGCCAGTTTTGCAGCATAGACGATTACGGAGCATTTGGAGTTGCTGAAGGAGTTGCATGTCTTGTGGGCATTGTACCAGGTTCTCACATCATTTCTATCGGCATTATGGTTATTTTATATTGATTATTCATCTGCTGTTGTAGCCTAGTTTTTTTAGACTCATCTCTTCTCGAGTCTATTCGAGTTTGTGTGTTATTGGGCGGCCGACTCTAGCACATATAGCTCTTTTTTGTATACTGCTGTATATTGTGGATTGAGACATAGAGGTTTACATTTATGGGATATCTAGTTAGTGCCCTTTATATTTTATAGCTTATACGTATTTGAGTTAGACCAGAGTCTGGTCACGTGTCACGTATTCCTGGTCCTACGTATTTTGGGACTAGGGCATGACATATTTTTGTGGTGGCCCATGCAGGTCCGATTTAAATCGTCTTGGTCACCTGACTGTGCCAAGCGAGCCTGCAAATTAGGAATAGATATTATGATTATTGAATAGGATCTCAATCCACAATCTATTTTAAAAACTCACTTTGTATGTGATTATCGCCCTTGGACTTCCAATTTATATTCGTTCAATTTTCGTCAATATCGTTATCATTGTTCTCATCCCCTATTATTCATGAAGAAGGATGCTTGTGCCTGATGATTTCCCTCCAGAAGAAGATCGAAGACCATACGACAGAAGACAGAATTCGTGTACCTTTCTCTGAGAAGATTGTTACCTTATCAGGATAGATTGATGGGTTCTTTGGATTCTAGAACTAGTATAGAATGTTGGCAAGAGAGTTGGACCCAGTAGTACCCTACCCGTGCTTGAGGTAGCAGGATCTTGAGAGCTGGAAGGATTGTTGATCATGACCTAGAATAATTTATGGAAATGCATAGCCTGATGATGGAAACTAGTGGTTGTATATGATAGCAATGCTAGGAACGATGATTATGAGCTAGAGGAGATAAAATTTTAGGCTCTCACTTGGAAGATAATGATCTGATTCCAAAAATTCAAGTGTGTGTTTGAGGGATACCATTATTGTACTATGTGACTTAGAGGGATAAATAACGAAAAGAAGATATTTAAGGAATAAAAAATTTAAGGAAAACCTTGAGGAGAAGAAAAATTATATATTAGGCAAGTAAAATTTTCTTTTAAGGATTAATGTTGAAAATAGTCGGGAGAATTTATTATAAGGTTTAATCTAGACTATAACATTATCCTAGACATGGATTGGTTGAGCCAATACCACGCGACGCTAGATTATCGGCGTGGTTACATTATTTATGACCACCAGATTACCCTGAGTTTGAGTTCCTTTAGAGAGCCCGAGAGCATGGTGCCCATCTACCTTAGAGGCACACATTGCAGAAGGTGAACCAGTGTACTCCCGCACTATATCAGAGTTTGAGAATGTGATTCTAAAGAACCTTCCGGGCCTGCCACCTGACAGAGAGTTAGAGTTTGCTAAAGAGTTGACTCCAAGAATTGAGCCGGTTATGTTCCCGTCTTCAAACTAGCACCGATAGAGTTGGTTAAGTTGAAGGTCCATAGTAGAGGATCTCTTAGACAAGGGTTTTAGTCAGGCTAGTGTTTCTCCATGGGAAGTACCCATCATATTGTACCGAAGAAGATGGGACGGTACATTTGAATCAGCTAAGTGGCGCATATATATTCTCGAAGATCGATCTCAGATCAAGGTTCGGAGAGAGGACTTTCCGAAGACGGCTTTTCGGATGTAGTATGGACACTATGAGTTTCTAGTCATGTCGTTTGGTTTAACCAATGCGTTAGCTGTATTTATATGTTTAATGAACAATATCTTCCACCAGTACTTAGATAAGTTCATGGTGGTATTTATCGATGACATCTTGGTATATTCCAAGAGCCAGGAGGAGCATGAGAGTCATCTCAGGATCATGATGGAGACGCTGAGACATGAGAGGCTGTACGCCAAGCTAAGCAAATATGAGTTCTGCCTGGATAGAGTACCATTTCTGGGGCACATAATCACCGGAGATGGACTAGCAGTTGACCCGGAGAAGATAGCTGCAGTTGAGACATGGCCTACCCCTATATCAGTTACAGAGGTTAGGAGTTTCCTCGGACTTGTCGGATATTATCGAAGGTTCGTAGAAAACTTCTCGAGGATAGCTGTGCCTATGACGCGACTGACGCATAAAGGCGAGGAGTTTATCTGGACCGACGAGTGTCAGGTGGCTTTCGCTGAGTTGAAGAAGCGTCTGACATCAGCACCGATTTTGACACTACCTTCAGGATCAGGAGGATTTGTAGTGTATAGTAATGCGTCTGGGAGTGGATTAGGTTGTGTACTAATGCAACACGGCAAGGTGATAGCCTACGCATCGAGATAGCTGAGAGTTTATGAGAAGAACTATCCGACGCACGACTTAGAGCTAGCTGCAGTGATATTTGCACTAAAGCTATGGAGACACTACCTTTATGGTGAGCGTGTTAAGATTTACACAGATCATAAAAGCCTAAAGTACGTTTACACGCAGAAGAAACTCAACATGAGGCAGAGGCGCTGGCTAAAGTTGATGACAGATTATGACATTGAGTTACAGTACCACCCTGGCAAGGCGAATGTCGTAGCAGATACCTTAAGAAGGAATCCCATGGCATACTTTTTGACGACTCAGCGACAATTGCTAGAGGATCTCCAGGAGCTTGGGATTGAGATTGTATTGCCAGGCATGGATGGACAGATGGCTAGTCTCGAGGTTCAGTCTACACTGATTGAGAGGATCAGGGCAGCCCTGCCTACAGATGCGAGATTTTGACGTCTACGAGAGAGGACAGAGGTAGGCATGCAGATGAGACTCAGGATTCTTGAAGACGGAACATTGAGGTATGGAGATCACCTATATGTTCTGAGTGGCGAGCTACACCAAGAGTTGATGACCGAGGCACATAGCTCGATTTATTCCATTCATCCCGAGGGTACGAAGATGTACCGAGACTTGAGGCAGTATTTCTAATGGCATGGGATAAAGAGAGAAATTACAAGATTTGTGGCAAAATATTTAGTTTGTCAGCAAGTCAAGGCTGAACATCAGAGGACTGCAGGATTATTGCAGCCACTTCCCATTCCCGAGAAGAAGTGGGAAAACATTACCATGGACTTCATCACAGGATTCCCGCGGAGCCCTAGTGGGAAGGATGTAGTTTGGTTTGTCGTAGACAGACTCACCAAGTCTGCACATTTCTTACCCTTCAGAGTTGGGCAGTCTACGAAGATTTTAGCTGACATGTATATGAGGCAGATAGTACGACTACATGGAGTGCCTGTCAGCATCGTATCGGATCGTGATTCCAGATTTACGTCGCATTTTTGGTGGAGTATGCAGGAGAGCCTAGGAACTCATCTCAAGTTCAGCACTTCATATCATCCACAGACTGATGGCCAGTCAGAGCGCACGATACATATATTAGAGGATATGTTGAGAGCGTGCATGATTGATTTTGGAGGATCTTGGGAGGACCACCTACACTTGGTGGAATTCTCCTATAATAACAACTACCAGGCTAGCATACAAATGGTACCTTATGAGGCACTGTACGGCAGAAAATGTAGGTTGCCAGTTTGTTAGAGTGACGTGTGAGAGCGTTAGATACTAGGTCCAGAGTTGGTAACACAGATAGTGGAGAAGGTCAAGCAGATTCAGAGCCACCTGCATGTAGCACAGGACAGACAGAAACATTCGGCAGATGCGCACCGCAGACCATTGGAGTTCAAGGAGGTTGACCATGTGTTTTTGAGGATATCACCTACTCGGGGTACCATCAGATTCGGAGGCAGAGGCAAAGCTGAGTCCGAGGTACATCGAGCCTTTTGACATCTTGGAACGAGTTGGCGAAGTGGCTTACCATCTTGCATTGCCTCCATCATTAGAGGGAGTGCATGATATATTTCATGTATCGCAGCTGAGGAGATATGTCGCAGACCCTAGACACGTGCTTGATCATTCGGAGATTACAGTCGGGCCCAGTCTATCTTACGTAGAGTAGCCAGTTGAGATCCTCGATCACAGCAAGAAGACCTTGAGAGGGCAGACTATTCGACTGGTCAGAGTTGCATGGAAGCACCATTCGCCAGGCGAGTCTACTTGAGAGTGCGAGGATTCCATTCGACAGCGGTTCTCATACTTATTTGAGGAGCAAGGTACGAATTTACGTACGACATTTGATTACTAGTTGTTTTTAAATTCTCTTAGGTATTATCGTGCTTTACTTTTAATTTCAGGGACGAAATTTTTCTAAGTTGGGAAGAATGTGCCTCGATTAATTCTATAGATAGTCAGGTATGGATTGGGAAAATTTTGGATTAGCAGCAGATGTTGAGGTTTAGAGCAGAGTTGCTTTTGTCTATTATTTTATTTAATTAAACCCTTGGCGCGCCCTATCATTGCTTAATTATTCGGAGCCCAATATCAGCCCATAAATTCCATCAGACTATTGTACTTCTGACTTGACTCGCTAATAAGCACTAGACTTTTCTGTCACACAAAAATTAAATCCGTTGTGCCTTAAATTAATCGCACAACTTCCCATATCCTAAATTCCATATTTAATTCCGTATCGGACACCTGTGTCGTTACCCTCAATTTTGAGATACCAACTTAACCCGTTGCGTCGGACCAAATAAAGGGTCCAAGACTGACTCCAAGCCCCCACCATTTTTGACTTTTGCGTTATTTCCAAATTTTGACCCCAAGTGCCCCCATTTAATTTAAAAGCGCAGAACACTTTAATTCTATTTAAATCGGGGATACCAATTTTGGAGCATCCCCACCATACACTCACATCACCAACCCCTATAAAGTATCTCTTCAATGCACACATACCAAGCAGGCCCTAATCCCTAGGTATTGAAAATCCCCCTCTCTCTCTCCTTCTCTCTCCACCTAGAGAACCGAGCCTCCTCCATATACAAATTTCTTCTCCCTTTCTTCTTCCTGGGAAGAAAAGCTCCGGCCTGTGCACAGTCCCTCCGGCGACTGACTCACTCTAGCGACTGTGCACTACCGCACCCCGCTCGAGCCTGTGCAGCGGCTGACCCCGCTCGAGCCGCCCTCTCCCTGCTCGAGCCCCTCCACCCCGGTCCGTTGCTAACCTGCAGCAGTTCGAGTCTCCCCCTCGGTGGCTCCGGCCTGTGCAGTTTCCCTCCGACGACCATGCCTGTCGACCCCACGGCGGACCAGCACACGCCACCTGACCCCGACTCCGACCAACTGACCCCGACTACTGCTACACCCCTCCAGACCGACTTCAGACCACCCTCCCCCGACTTCACTACTCGTCCACGACAGCCACCATCTCCCTGTCCGGCCTCTCCACCACTACGAATTATCACCACCACCACCACAAGCTTTCATCACCACCACCACCATAGGTTAAATTGTTGTGAAAGGATGTTGTGATAACAAAATATTGGTTATTATTGAGAGCTAATATTTAATAATAAATTTATTTGAGTAGTAGTTAGGTTATTGGAAAGCGGTAGTCAAATAATTAATTAATGGTTTATATAATCGAGGGTTTAAATAATTAATATTTATTTTATTCGAGGTTGATATATTTAAACGTGCATGTTAATGTCGGTGAATACCGGGGTAAAATCTGAGGATGGTCATGACTTGAACTACTGAAAAACATCATGATGAATATTGGGGATTGAGGATTTGGTCTGATGATATTATACAGGTGATTGATTTTGAGATAGGTATTATATCGGATCATGGGTCAGAGATTGAGAACTGTGAATTATTAGTTAACTATTTGATATTGAGACTGAGCGTAGGTATAGATGTGTGTCGCATCCCTGTTTGATGTGGCATAGATTATTGATTTTGGTATGTATCTCATCTCTAGGTACTGCCGGACCTGAGGGCTTGGACGTGGTATCGGGACCCCGTCATCAGCAGCCGCACGCAGGCAAGTGTACCTTGCCACCCTATATTTCAGATTACAGATATTTGTTATTTCTTTATGTACATTGTGCACATATTCATGTTGACGTTCGATACTTCGCGTCCGGATCATAACCGGTTGCTGACGTTCGTCGTAATGTCTTAGAATAATTGATAGATGTTTCGTAGCACCTCGATGTACGTACCTGAGTATATCGACACCCTAGGACACACTCATACACTGTGATCGTGCCAGATTCCTGTATCCTTATATTGACATCATGACCAGAGACTGGGATGACCTTAGGGTCGTATCTGTCGAGTTATTCCTGTGTGTCGAGACTGTAGATAGAGGTTCAGGTTTAGCGCTCAAACGTTGACCGCTTGGGAAGGGGAAGACAGTTACTAGACGTTTGGGCTCCTTTGCACGCGCTTATATATTTATGTAGTATCTATGTAGTGATCCTGTATCTAGTGTAGTGGTATCACCCGTGTGACTCTTTGCCCGAAGCTGCGGTACGTCCCGTGTGTTTCCGTGTCCGGAGCTACGATTTTATTTTAGATAGCCCTCGCGTCGAACGTTGTCTTTAAACTGTGTCACACTTGTTTGGTTATGATAGAGTACCCTGTTGTTGCACTTGTACTTTCTGTTTACTTGGTATGCAGTATTTTTGTACCTTGTTACGTCCCTCTGAGGACCTGGTTCTCTGCCAGTTTTATAGCATAGACGATTACGGAGCATTTGGAGTTGTTGATGGAGTTGCATGTCTTGCGGGCATTATACCAGGTACTCACATAATTTCAACCGGCATTATGGTTATTTTATATTAATTATTCATCTGCTGTTGTAGCCTAGTTTTTGTAGACTAATCTCTTCTCGAGTCTATACGAGTTTGTATGTAATTGGGCGGCCAACTCTAGTACATATAGCTCTTTCTTGTATACTGCTGCATATTGTGGATTGAGACATAGAGGTTTACATTTATGGGATATCTAGTTAGTGCCCTTTATATTTTATAGCTTATACGTATTCGTGTCAGACCAGAGTCTGGTCGAATGCGTAGCTGGCGTGTCATGTATTCCTGGTCCTACATATTTTGGGACTGGGGCGTGACACTCATCAGGTGGCTCTCCAGGCTGTGGAGAGAGTAGCACGACAACCGCAGCATCCTGGCTAACAATAACAGAGGCCAGGTACTATAGTGGACTTTAAGAGGATGATGCCTCGAGAGTTCAAAGGCACAGAAAGAATACTCTATGCTGATGAATGGTTAGAGGACATATAGAGGAACTTGCGCTTATCACAGATCCCGGAGATTCTTCAGATAGAGGTCGCTGGCAGTCAGATGTTTGATATCGCACTGACGTGGTATCGTACAGAGCCGAGACTCACCGCTGAAGGAGTTACTTGGGGGGACTTTAAGAAGCTCTTCAAGGAAAATTCTTTCCTGACGTAGCCTTGGGAGCATTAGAAAGTCAGATCCATAACTTAATCCAAGGAGGTATGTCAGTCGGCGAATATGCCGCAGAGTTTTACCGATTGAGTCGATTTACGCCTTCGATGATTTGAGATCCAGGAGACAGAGCACAAAAATTCAGAAAGGGATTGAACAGAGAGATCAAGTCTCGTTCTTCGGGACGATGTACTGCTACATTTGAGGGTATTCTGATGGATGCCCAGATTGCCGAAGACGACTTGGACCTCAGGCCCAAGAGAGGACATGACACTTCTGGAGGAACAGTTGGTAACACAGGACCAGCCAAGCGCCTACACCAATAACTATAACAACAGAGGCCGTACCAGCAGCAACACCATCAACAGGCAACAGTTCGAGGATATATTCAGCAATAACAACCACAGAGACAGAATCAGCTCGTCGCCACATGTTCGTATTACGGAAAGATGGGACATACAAGAGACATCTACAGAAAAAGGTTGGGCACTTGCTTGTCATGTGGATCAACAGCACATCAGCTGAGGGACTGCCCAGCTATTCAGACTCGCAAGGGAGGAGCAGCAGCTTAGAGAGGAACAGCCAGAGCACCTATTGTACCAGGAGGCCAGCAGAGAGGACCTCCACTTCCACCACAGCAGCAGAGGTTTGCTCAACACCAGCAGCAGCAGAGAGAAGCACCACAGGGACGAGCTTACGCCATGACTACTGAGGAGGCCGAGCCAGCTGGAGACATGATTTCAGGTTCAGTTTTACTCAATTCTATTCCAGCACTTGTATTATTTGATTCTGACGCTTCCCATAGTTTCGTATCTGTATCTTATGCCCTTAAGCATCATTTAGAAATAGAACCATTAGATAGGACTTGCAAGATCATGACAGGAGGAGGCATTATCCTAATCCGTGATTGTTGCAAGGATCGGAGAGTGTCATTGGAAGACCGAGATTTGAGCGTGAGCTTACTCATCATGCCACTTCCGGGATATGATATTGTAGTCGGAATGGACTGGCTGAGTAAACACCATGCTTCTATAGATTGTCATGGGGGTAGAGTAGTATTTCGACCACCAGGAGAGCTAGAGTTTGAGATCGCCAGAGGAGCAGAGGAACGGAGTAGAGGCACTTTTTGCGGAGCCAAGATGGAAGAAGAGGAGTTACCACATCCACTTATAGCGGAATTCTTGGATGTATTTCCAGATGAGTTGCCAGGTTTACCGCCAGACAGAGATGTTGAATTCTCCATAAACTTGATACCAGGAGCGGAGCCTATTTCGTAACATGTCTATAGAGTTAACAACAACGAGTTCGTAGAACTAAAGAAACAAGTAGAGGAGCTGTAAGACAAAGGTTTCATTAGATCCAGTTCATCGCCATGGGGAGCACTGGTATTATTTGTACCAAAGAAGGATGGCACAGTACGCATGTGTATCGATTATAGAGCTCTAAATAACCTCACTATCAAGAACAAATACCCGCTGCCGAGGATAGATGATCTTTTCGATCAATTGAGCGGAGCGAAGCTATTTTTAAAAATAGACTTGAGGTCAGGCTATCACCAAGTGAAAGTGAAGAAGGAAGACATACCAAAAATAGCCTTTCAGACTAGATATTGCCAGTTTGAATTCACAGTAATGCCGTTTGGTTTAACCAATGCACCAGCAGTATTTATGAACTTGATGAACAAGGTATTCCACCAGTACCTTGACAAGTTCGTAGTAGTATTTATTGACGATATTCTAATATATTCGAAGACCCTAGAAGAACATGAAGAGCACCTAAGGATGGTCTTAGAGACTCTCAGGAGAGAGAAGTTATACGGGAAGCTTTCAAAGTGTGAGTTCTTCCTTGACAAGGTTGAATTTCATGGACATATGGTGATGGGTAACAGAATTTCAGTTAACCCAAAGAAGATCGAAGCAGTAGAATCATGGGCTACCCCCAGTACAGTAGCTAAAATTAAGAGCTTTCTCGGACTAGTAGGATACTACAGAAGATTTGTACAAGACTTCTCTAAGATTGCAGAACCAATGACTAGATTGACCAAGAAATATGTGGAATTTGTCTGGGCAGAAGAATGTTAAGCCGCATTTGACGAGCTGAAGAAAAGATTGACAACATTGCCTGTTTTAACATTGCCCTCAGGGAAAGGAGGATTCACTATCTACAGTGATGCTTCAGGAAAAGGTTTGGGATGCGTTCTTCAACAACACGGGAAAGTAATTGCCTATGCTTCAAGACAATTATGCCCTCATGAAAAGAACTACCCCACTCACGATTTGGAGTTAGCGGTAGTTATCTTTGCCCTAAAGCTATGGAAGCACTATCTGTACGAAGAGCGTGTGGAGATCTTCATAAACCATAAGAGCTTGAAGTACGTGTTTACACAGAAGGAGCTGAACATGAGACAGAGAAGGTGGTTAGAGTTGATGAAAGACTTCGATATCTCATTACAGTACCACCCGGAAAAGGCCAACGTAGTCGCCGATGCCTTGAGCAGGTATCCGATGGCTATGTGCTTGACTTCGGATAGACATTTATTAGCTGATCTTGAGAGCTTGGGAATTAAAGTATTAGTTCCAGGAGTTGAGATTCAGATGTGGGGATTGTAGATACAATCAGAGCTGATGGACAGAATTAGAGCTGCACAGTATGATGATGAGACTCTAAGGAATATTAGAGCACAAGTTCGGACAGGATTGATAGACAACACTATTGTGGATTATGGATCCTTACGACATGGCACGAGGATGTGTGTGCCAAGTGGAGAGTTGCGCGAAGATATTTTGTAGGAGGTACACCAGTCTCAGTACTTGATGCATCCTGGAGCCAACAAGATGTATCAAGATTTGAGGGAGCATGTATGGTAGTATGGTATGAAGCGCGAAGTAGCACGCTTCGTATCCCGATGTTTAGTGTGCCAACAGGTGAAAGCAGATCGACAGAGGCCAGGAGGATTGCTTCAACCATTACCCATTCCAGAATGGAAGTGGGAGCACGTGACTATGGATTTTGTTTCGGGACTTCCTCGTTCTCTAGGAGGAAAGGACGTAATTTGGGTCATCGTAGATAAGTTGACCAAATCAGCCCACTTCTTACCTTTCAAGGCGGGTATATTGACGGAGAAGCTAGCAGAGATGTACGTGCAGCAGATTGTCAGATTAAATAGAGTTCCTGTGAGTATTATCTCAGATCGGGATAGTCGTTTCATTTCCCATTTCTGGAGGAGTCTGTAGTCTAGCTTGGCTACTCAGCTCAAGTTCAGTACCGTGTATCACCCCCAGACAGACGGGCAGTCTGAAAGGACTATTCAGACTCTTGAAGATATGCTACGCACTTGTGTTTTAGATCTCGGAGGTTCTTGGGAGGATCATCTACACTTAGTAGAGTTTGCTTACAACAATAGCTACCAGGCCAGTATTGAGATATCACTATTCGAGGCTCTATATGGACGGAGATGTCGTACACCTTTATCTTGGGATGATGTTGGAGAAAGAGCCTTGTTAGGACCAGAAATAGTTGTGGATGCAGCGGAGAAGGTAAAACTTATCATAGACTGACTGCGAGTGGTGCAGGACAGACAGCGGTATTGGGCCGATAGCCACCGTAGACCCCTAGAGTTTCAGGTATTGGTTTGATTTGTTTTTGGTTTGTGATTACGTGTTGAAATTGTTTGTTCTAGGTTGGCGATTTGGTGTTCCTACGAATTTCTCTGACACGGGGCACGATTCATTTTGGCAGAGGCGAAAAACTTAGTCCACGATACATCGGGCCCTTCAGTATTCTTGCAAGGGTCGGTGCAGTGGCCTATAGACTTGACTTGCCGCCTTCTCTAGATGGAGTGCATGACGTGTTCCATGTGTCGCAGCTGAGACGGTACGTCATAGATCCTAGTCACATACTAGACCACTCGGAGATCGAAGTTGGACAGACACTCAGCTATCCTGAACAATCCGTTGAGATCTTGGATTGTAGAGAGAAGGTATTGCATAACCAGACTATTCCTTTGGTTCGTGTTGTATGGAGAAATCACTCTCCAGGAGAATCAACTTGGGTGAGAGAGGACGAAATGCGCGAGCAGTATCCGTATCTCTTCGAGACTTGAGGTAAAATTCCTCGTTTGATTGTTGTTCTTGTGCTAGTTTATTTCAATTTCGAGGACGAAATTCTTTTAAGGAGGGTAGACTTGTCACCCCCACATTTCAGATTAAGGGTAATTTTATCTTTTCGTAATTAATGTGTAAATAATTCCATGATAATTAATTATATTTGAATTACTGTAATTTTATTTGATTTTTGCGCTTATCGTTGTTCGATAATTAGAGCACTACGCTAGCCATTGTCTTCCCACAGTTTTACACCCTTGTCCTAGACATGCCAGATTGTTAATTGATGCTTGTGTCCCACTTAAATTCAGTCCCTTGTACTTCTAATTAATTTTAGAACACCAATTGCATTTAATTTTAATTAATTAAACCAAAATTCATTTTTGTGCAATTTTCCAATTGTTGGGCACTTTTATGCCAAAGTGTACTAAGGTGTCCACCCCCTTGGACACAATACGCAAATAAACCCATTGTTCTCTTTCATGTATATTTTTCTATAATTTTTGGAAGTGTGCAATTGCAACATCAACCTCTTTGAAACCATGGCCTCCAAACCCTTAAACCAATACAATTCTCGCAATTTTATTAAACCCATTCGAACCCTAGCCTATTGAAATATCTCCATAACAAGACAAGGCCTTTTTCCTAGTGTTGACCAAAGTCAATATATTCTAGGTCAAACCCAACATCACACATATATATATTCCTTTTTCCTTTTCCTTTTTCCTTAAACCAAAAATCAAGCCTAACTCAGCCGATTCCCTTCCCATTACTATTCATCACCCCTCTTGGTTTTTGTCGCCGCCTAACTGGAGACTCGCCGGAGTCATGCCTGAGACCGCCGCCAATCCCTGTTAACCCGCTGTGACGACCGATGATCCACAACCGACCCGAGCACCTGCACTCACCGTCCCCCGGCTCGTCGACCACCCGCGCCTGACTGACCCGCCGGAACCGCAGTCCCTCGTTGAATACCACAGAATCTCGTTCCTTCCCCACCTCGCCAACTTCGGTCGGCCCCTCGTCGACAGCACACGACCGGAGCAGCAGCAACTCGACTCGACTACTCGGACCATCGCCTGGAGCTTGACCTGCGCCGGACTGAACGCCTGTACCGCTGCTGAAGTCGGAGATCGCCGTTCGATCAGAGTCGAGCAGCCCCACCATTGACTGAGACCGATCCCTCATCCCCGCTGTACCGGAGCCCGCCTGGATCCGACTTGCCGGAGCGCCTGAGCAGCGATCCCGCTGCCCATTCCGACTGTGCACCACCGTGCACGACGATCAGCCCCGTCTCTTCATCTTTACCCCATCCACGCACGAAGGTTTGACATGAACCTAATCTTGAATGAGTACGCATACGCATGTACGTATATTATGCATTAGTATATGTATGTATAGGTATATGCATATATGTACGTAGATGCATACGTATAGGTATATAGATATTATATGCTCTCAAATAATATCTATATGTAAGTATATATATGTATTATAAGTATCCCTAGTATGTATATTTAATATTTGTACTCATGGTATAAGTTTGTTAGTATATATATATATACATATATTATATGGTAACTAATGAATATTAATGTATATGCATATGAATTATATAAATTCTCAATTAGCATAATATATACGTATATGTATATACGTGCATCCCTAGTACATGTTTAAAATATGTATTATTGTGCATAGTATAAATTCGATTAAGTATGTATATGTGTAATTAATTAGTATTATGAGAGATTAGTTCATATTATGTACTATGTATTATATGTACTAGATGTCTTGAATGTGACCACGGATACCCATAGTTACAATAACCTGTGACCATGTAGCATGATAGCAGACTGCCATATGTACACTGACGTACTGGCAAGACCGTACCATCGACTGTCTGTTATGCACAGCAACGATAGACGTGACCACCCCTAGCGTAGTCTTTGAGATCATTATGTTGATTGTGTGTTAGAGTAATGTCTGATGCAATATTGTGTTATATAATATGTCTATAGGACTGTTGGATCACTCAGACGATACCTTGGAACCCGGACATTGGTATTGCCAGCTAAGGACCACAGGCGAGTACATTCTCTAACAGTTTCCATTATGTTGATTATCTCTACAATTCTTGTTGTATAGCGTACATGACTCTGACACTATTAATTACATGAGTTGGCATCATTGAGACCTGTCAAGAGGAGTCGTGATTTGGAATCCATCGTACTAGCTGGGGAAAAAGGGGAAATATTAGTAGCTTATGTGATCATACCCAACTTTACATGCATCATATCTCACCCACACCTCACATCGGTGGAGCCTTACCATTACATGCCTCATCGCTTTACATGTGGTTAGCCTGACCTTGCAGGGATGATCGCTAATCAATGTAATGAGTCATATAGTCCCAAGCCGATCACATGACATGCTGATGTTTCACACACTTAGTTAGATGATTCTTGACATGTGTCTTAGTATATTGATCTAACATTTCCACATGTTCTAGTTATTGAGCTCGTACACACTTATATACCAGTTCATTATTCTTGTGTGTACTTGTATTTCTATTCATTGTTAGATGTATATTGGTGATGATGTTCCAGTATTTCTTTATTCCAGCATTTCCTTATTTCTAGTATTCTTATTGTCAGTATTTCATATTTGTCTTGTATTTCTTTACACTATATTATAGTTTTTGTCAATATATGTGGAACCGCTGTTAAAGGTGTATTTCGTTCCAATCCTGACTGGATATTTCTTCTAGAGGATCTTGAGGAGTTCTGTACTACACACTATGGACTGGGTATAGATGCAGACTACACGCCAGAGATCTTAGAGGAGACTATGCCTTTAGATGAGACATTACCTGCAGCTATCTAGATAGTATTTATATTACGCATATGAGACTTCTGGAGGTTATTTAAGTTTATGTTTAGACTTGTGTTAAGTTTAATTTGAGACTTGTGGAGACTTTATGTTGGACAGCTAGACTGTGATTTATCTTTATGTTGAGACATGGTGTTTTACTATGTCACTTCCCTCATCTTTTATCGTGCCTTATACTTTATAGTTGTTGTGATTGAGTTATATTATGGGATATTATGGAGATGTATATCATTGACAGGTGTTTAGTTATATAGTATTATTGTGACCTAGACAGCGTTTTATCGTCGATGCTGCGGCATAGGCTGGACGTACTCACGCTCTCGTACCCCAATACCGGGTGCAGGTCATGACAGTTCAGGTGACTCTATCTCTCTCCTTGCTGCCCCATTTTTTGTTCCGTCTATTGTGACGCGTAGACTGCGTGACCCTCTCGATACCCGTGCAACTTGTTCAGGGTATCGCGTCCTGTGGCGATCGCAAACTGTGACCCAAAATTAGGAAAATAAATACCCTACTTTTCCCCAGAACTGGGTACGCCCCGCTAAACGGGACGACTTGGTCGTGTGCAGACTTTACCGAAAGGTGCGTACCGTTAATACGGACGTATAGGATTTCGCGGAAGTTAATTTGGATGTGCGTGCACACCGAAATCAACACGTATCCGTCGACAACACCCTATATCGGTCCTGTTCTAGAACTCATTATAACTTCGTGTACACACGTCATATCGAAACGAAACTTACGCCATCGAACTCGTAGCAATACGCTGGTCCTGTGACCCAAGTTTGGTTCAATTCTGAGAAAGTTGACAAAATCGTGTATCGTGGGCCCTACGGCTCCACTTGACTGGCAATTTTGTGATCGACTCATCGAAATCCAGTTCTGGATATTCCGTTGGGTTCGTATGGACGTTCTGGACTTGTAAACACTAAGTTTGATAAATTTGGAGAATATTATCTCTGGCACATTGTTCGGTGCGAAGCGGACCACATGTTGACCCCGCTTTGACCAGAAACTGTCACTTTTGCCCCTGTGTCCAAATTAGACTTATGGACAGGCAATTCTAGCTATTTGATGTCTTCTTAACCTGATGGTAACGTTTATTTTAGCATTCAGAGGAGTACTTGCAGACCCCGCCGATACTAGAGCAACAGTTGGAGTCAGAACCCCAAGCAAGTATACATTGCCATACTTGCAGCATTTGTTTATACTATTCTCTTGATTTATTACTGTAATATCTCTGTTCAACCTAGGACCATGTGACATTACTTAGCGTCCGAATAATATTCGGATGTCAACACCTTACGCGGCGTTATGGAATGTCACCTAGTCATGGATATCGCGACCCTACATATTTTGTTCTTGCATCATCAAGTACGTCATACCACAGGATACCTGACACTTTGTATAAGACAGAATCTTTCTGAGATATTCATGGTAATTCTGTATAGGTTACATGATTCGTAACATAGATATTACATGTGCTTAGCTATCATTATGACTTATTGTATCACTTAGAGGTCATGATCCTGCGTGACATGGACATGAGACATCGTGGACATGAGACGTGTGATTATATTGGGTGGAGAGAGTATTACCATATCAATGGCTGATTATATTATATATATATATTGTTATCTGGAGGTGTCTTAGACTCTGATACAGAGCTTTGAGAAATGTACTGGCCCTTCGAGAAAATGATGCTCTGGGTTTCCCCGACACAGAGCCTATAGTAGTCTCAGCCTGAGTATGATTAATACTCTCATATTGCATATCACTTAGCTGGTTATATAGTTTACCTTATTGATTCATTTATTGTTGCACTGTATTTATTTTGGTATGAGTTATTTTGTACCTTGTTATGTCCCCTGAGGACCTGGATTCGGATTATGTCCCCAGATATAGCAGAGGAGTTATATCCAGAGGTATATGGAGCAAGAGCAGGAACAGGAGCAGGAGCAGGAGCAGGCACTAGAACTGAGCCGATCCCCGAGGACGAGGTGATCGCCGAGGATTTTTCTGAGTATATGCTTATTCTATACTCAGTATTTGCTATTGTTTACTCTTTATTCTTGTCTGTTGAACCATTGTATCAGACTTATCCTCGGGTTGTTCCCCAAGATAAATTTTATTGAGACTTGTTGTTGATTTTATATTTCTGATATTGTTTGTATTTATTTCTGTGGATGAGATTAGTACCATTGCCCTTATTGTTGTTTTACAGCTTAAGTACACCCTGATGGGTCCATTAAATTGGGTTTGCCCATCGGTGTGTGCTGCTGGCCAATGCCACGTGTCTAGTCCCTCGATATTTTGGGACTGAGGCGTGACACAACCACCATTTTACAATATGATTTTGTATGTACAATAGTTTCCAAACGAATTCGAGTTCGGATGAGCTATAAATTCTAACATGTTTGTGATAATGAAATCTACAAGAAACCATGCATGAAAGTAGATTTTGTATCGGTTGACTGTTCGGTCAATAAGATTGCCTCAATTTGCGTGCCATGAGTCTCGAGTTGATAAAATTGGGTTCTTTGGACAAAATTTAGGAGTTTACCTAAAAATTAAGAATAATAAAAAAAATTAGATTAATTATTCCAGAATTAAATAAATTAAAATAAATTATCTCTTGATATGGTAACATATCATACGTAGGATATGGAATATGAATTGGGACCTGATCCAACCACAGCTAAGGACCACAGGCGAGTACATTTTTGTGATTACTTTCAGTGCTTGATAGTCTCTATAATGCATGCTTAGTATTGATTATTTGATTCTTGATACTTGTTAGACGGATTAGTATGATGGATTCTTGTTATGAGATACGTGACTGTTCTGGATTATTGTTATTTCTTCGTGACTGGTTCGAAATCCATATTGTACTCGTGGGGAGGGAAAATACTTAATGGACATGTGAACTACCCTTTCCATCCCATAGTTTTACTAGAATAATAGCATCCATACACGACACGTATGGTTTGTAAGATTTTACCATTAGTCGTTGACATGTCAATAAGGTATTTCAAATCCGTAGAGTAGTCGTTCCTATCTGTTCTTCCATACATTGTCATTATTTCCTATGTTGCTTGGAGATATTGTACTACATCTTTTCCATGACATGACTTCAGCATTTAGTTATTCTGGTTGCTTTATTGTGATTTTAGTTTTGTTGCTATCATATAATCTTTACTATTTATTGCCTTATAGCTTCAACTATGTGTTGGAACTGTTTTCACTATGATGTACTCATTCCTTTTCTGACTGGATAACCATATTTTAGGGGACTATGATGAGGATGCGATCCCTACACATTATTGGCTGTATACTAGCGACATAGCTGAGTCTGATATTGCCCTTCAGGAGGATCAGAGAGAGTTAACAGCTCAAATACCATCTGTAATTGAGAATTTTAGTAGAGTAGTAGTTTTGTTAGTTATTTTTGACCAAATTGTTCTCCAGTATTTTTTTTGGAGTATTTTGAATATTGTTCCATGGTTATTTAGCTTTTTTTGGGAGACTTCTTGGGCCCGCATGGAGACTATTATTTCTTTATTATCTCTAATGTATTCATTTTATCTAGTACCTGTGATTGAGTATAGTATGGAGATGTATATATGTTGTGAGTTATAGATTATACTTGTGGCTTATTATACATTATTTTATCGCCGACACTGCGGCGTAGGCTGGACACATTTTTATTGTGGCCCATGCAGGTCTGGTTTCTCACAAGGTTGCGAACTCGTACTGGTACTCAAGTTAGATGTACGACTGAGAGCCTTCCATAGAAAATACATACTAGGAATAGGAAAATACTCAATCAAAATTAGGGATCCCATATACTCAACTTGCTAACCCTTATTATTTTCTTTCGAGCAATCAGACCTCTTTCATAGTTGATTGTCTTTCTTGAATACTACCTTATCTTGTGCCATATCAATTGAATTCTTGTTATTTTTAACCTTTCAGAATGCCACCCAAGACTAGAGCGCACAATTCCAGAGCCAATGGTGCTCTCCCCATACCACCCGCATCACATAGCTTCATTTCTGTATCCTTTGTGCTTAAGCATAGTTTAGTAACATAACCCTTGAGTAGGAGTTGCAAGATCACGCCTGGTGGAGGCATTATCCTAGTTAGTGATACTTGCAGGGGGCATCGTGTTACCTTGGGAGGCTATAATTTGGATGCTAGTTTACTCATAATGCCACTCTCGAGTTTTGATATTGTTCTCGGAATGGATTGATTGAGTATGCACCAAGCTAGCATAGACTGTCGTGGGGGGCGTGTACTATTCAGCCCTCCAAGAGAGCCAGAATTTGAGTTAGTTAGGGAAGGAGTTAAGAAGAGTGATAGGATTATTTGTGGAGCCATGGTAGCAGAGAAGGACTTCCCACACCCTATTATTGCAGAGTTTTTAGACATATTTCCTGAGGAGCTACCAGGATTGCCCCCAGACAGAGATCTTAAATTTTATATTGACTTAGTGCCTGGGGCAAAGCCGGTGATGCAACAGGTCTATAGGATCAACAAAGAGCTGGCAGAACTGAAGAAGCAGGTTGATGAATTGTGAGACAAAGGTTTTATTAGATCGAGTTTCTCGCCTTAGGGAGCCCCAGCCTTATTTGTACCAAAGAAAGATGAGTCAGTGCGAATGTCAATTGATTATAGGGCTCTGAACAACCTCACCATAAAAAAAAATATTGCTACAAAAAATGGACGTTCTTTTCGATCATTTGAGCGGTGCGACGATATTTTCGAAGATTGATTTAAGGTCTGGCAATCATCAGTTGAAGGTAAAGAATAAAGATATTCATAACTGTATTTCAGACAAGATATAGCCAATATGAGTTTATGGTGAGGCCATTTGGGTTGACTAATTCCTCGATAGTCTTCATGAACTTGATAAACAAGGTGTTCCACCAGTACCTTGACAAGTTCGTAGTAGTATTCAAAGATGATATTCTTGTCTATTCGAAGATACCGAAAGAGTACGAGAAGCATTTAAGGATTGTGCTAGAGACCCTTTGAAAGGGGAAGCTCTATGGAAAACGATCGAAATTTGAGTTCTTCCTGGATAAGGTAAAGTTCCTTGGGCATGTAGTGACTGATGATAGGATATTAGTGGATCCAAAGAAGAATGTTGCTGTAGAGTCTTAGACTACTCTGAGTTCTGTTGCAGAGATCATAAGCTTCATAGGATTGGCCGGGTATTACAGAAAATTTGTGAAGGATTTTTCTTGGATCGTAGAGCCATTGACTAGACTTACTCGGAAGGATGTGCAGTTCATGTGGACCGAAGAAAGAAGAGGTTGACCATAGCGCCTGTTTTGATGGTGCCATCGGGGACGGGTGGATTTGTCATTTATAGCGATGCTTTAGAAAAAGGTCTTGGGATGTGTTATAGAGCAGAAAAAGAAGGTGGTGGCATATGCTTCTAGACAGTTACGACCATATGTGAAAAATTATCCCACTCACGACTTGGAATTAGCAGCGATGATCTTCGTTTTAAAGCTGTGGAGACATTATCTTTACGGAGAGAGTGTGGAAATATACACTGACCATAATATATTGAAGTACGTCTTTACGTAGATAGAGCTGAATATGAGGCAGCGCCAGTGGCTAGAACTGATGAAGAATTTTAATATTTTACTATAGTAACATCCAGGAAAGCTAACGTATTCGATGCCTTGAGCAAATATCCAGTAGCGATATACTTGATAATGGATCGTCACTTATTAACAGACTTGGATAGCGTGGACATCGAGGTTATTATTCCAAGAGTGAAGACGCAGATGATGGACATGCAGATTCAGTCGGGGTTGATGGAGAAGATCTGAGAGAAACAGTACCATGATGAGGTTCTGTGAAGCCTCAGAGCTCAGGTGCAGGCAAGATTGATGGAGGACTTCGCTATTGCTGAGGATGGTTCATTAAGGCACCGGACTAGGTTATGTGTGCCTAGTGGGGAATTGCAAGAAAAGATCATGCATGATGCTCATTGTTCGTAGTATTCTATATATTAGGGAGGTAACAAGATATATAAGGACCTAAGGGAACACGTGTGGTTGTATGGGATAAAGCGAGAGGTAGCTTATTTTGTCTCCAGATGTTTAGTGTGCCAGCAAGTCAAAGCTGAGAGGCAGAGACCAGGAGGATTGCTACGGCCACTACGATACCTGAGTGAAAATCAGAACATATCAAGATAGTTTTCATTTTCGGACTTCCACGCACTCCAGGAGGGAAGGACGCAATTTGGGTCATTATTGACAGGCTGACCAAATCAGCCCACTTTTTGTCCTTCAAAGTGGGATTGTCCAAGGAGAAGCTTGTCGATTTATATGTAAAACAGATAGTCAGGCTGTATGGAGTTCCAGTGAGTATCGTCTTCGATCGGGATAGCAGATTTACGTCCCACTATTGGAGGAGCTTGTAGGCTATCTTCGGTATCCAACTCAAATTTAGCACTACTTACCACCCTCAGACGGATGGACAGTCAGAAAGGACTATTCAGACGCTCGAGGATATAATTCGGACATGTGAACTAGATTTTGGTGGCTCATGGGAGCATCATCTTCACCTGGTAGAGTTTGCATATAACAATAGCTATCAGGCCAGTATCGAGATGTCTCCTTTCAAGGCTCTGTACGGTAGGAGATGCTGGACTCCATTGTCTTGGGATAATGTAGGCGAGAGATTACCATTGGGACCAGAGATGGTAGTTGATGCTGCAGAAAAAGTGAAGCAGATTAGAGAGAGACTTCGTATGGCTCAGGACAGACAGAAGTAGTGGACCGGTAGCCGCCGGTGGCCGTTAGAGTTTGGGGTATAAATTTATTTATTTAAATATCGATTACGTTTTTATGTGTTAAGTTCCTGTTTTGGCATAGGTTAGCGACTTAGTGTTCTTGAGGATAACTCCGACACGTGGTACGATTCATTTCGGTGGAGGTGGAAAATTTAGTCCCAGATTCGTCGGACCTTTCAATATTCTAGAGAAGGTCGGGACAGTAGCCTATCGACTAGCCTTACCGCCTACATTGGAAGAAGTACACAACGTGTTTCATGTGTCCCAGCTGAGGCGATACGTGGCAGATCCTAGCCATGTATTAGATCATTTGGGGCTTGAGGTTGGACCAAGCCTCTGTTATCCGGAGCAACCTATGGACATCCTAGACCGGAGGGAGAAAGTGCTTCTTAACCAAGTAATTCTCTTGGTTCGCGTCGCTTGGAGGTATCACACTCCCGGTGAATCCACTTGGGAGCGAAAAGATGAGAGGCGGGAGCGTTACCCCTATCTTTTTGTACCATGAGGTAATTTTGTTTCTTGTATTTGTTCTGCCTTAAATTTTGAGGACAAATTTTTTTAAGTGGGGTAGACTTGTAACCTTCATATCCTGAAATTCTAGCTTAAATGTTGTTATTGGGTAAATTGGTGCTATTAGAATTTTTTTTACAATTTTTTGTTAATTAAAACTAGTAACTCTAATTTTCTAGAGATTTTATGAATTTATTTTAGTGTCAAACATAATTAAGAATATCCCAAACTTTTATTTTAGGGTATAAATAATCAAATATATTTTCTAAAATTTTTTGGAATTTTTTTGAGTAATTTTAGTATTTATTGGAGTTATTTAGGCTAATAACTAATTTTCTAGGACTTCTAGAATTTATTGTGCAAGCTAAGATATATAGAATGAACCAAAATAATTTTCTAGGATTTATAATATTATTATGTATTTTCTGGAATTTTTCAGAATTTTTAGAATATTTTTAATATTTATTTTTAGTTAAATAGGTAAAACTAATTTTTAGAGATTCTAGTAATTATAGTAGGAAACCTATTAGCATAAAAGTGTCCAAAATATTTTTTTGGGTTTGTGGGTTCAAAATATATTTTTTATAATTTTTCTAGATTTTTATGATTATTTTTAATATAAATTTTGAGTTATTTAGGTTTAAAACGACTTAAATAATGTTTTCATAAAGGCAAATAAAAAATAATATAAACAAACCACCCTACCAGATTTTGACACTTGTCCAGTCTATCCCTTTTCTTTCAACCACATACCAGCATCTATATATATATATATATATATATATATATATATATATATATATATATATATATATATATATTATAATAACCTTAATCATCCGATTATTTTAGAGAGAAAGATTTTAGGGGGATCTCATCTAGGGTTCTTCGATCTTCTAGAAGCCATTGCGGATAGCTCCGGACTCCAAACGCATTTTAGTTGCTTGCGTTAGAACCGTATTGAGGTTAGTTTTCTTAATATATTTTTTTCATAAAATTCAGAGTATTAAATTCTAGAAAATTTGTAGAGCACAACATGTCCAAAAATAGATGTGTCTCGGTATTTTTGCAATTTTAGGACAACCAGGCATCCAAATCATGAAAAGTTTAAAGTTTTAAAAAGCTAACATCGTGACCATTGACATATGTTTCCCATAATTTAATTCAAATTATTTTTGTACTGTTAATTCTGTAGAACTTCTAGGTTAGCAATTAACCACCGTTGTACAATACGATTTTGTATGTGCAATAGTTTTGAAACAAATTTGAATCTGGATGAGCCATAAATTCTAGCATGTTTGTGATGCTGAAACTAAAAAAATCATGCATTAAAGTCGAGTTTGTATCAGTTGACTGTTCGGCCGACAAGATCGTCTTGATTTGCGTGCCATGATTCTCGAGTTGATAAAATCGGATTCTTTGGACAAAATTTAGGAATTTACCTAAAAATTCAGAATAAAAATTAAAATTAGATTTTAGAGTAATTATTCCAAAATTAAATTAATTAAAATAAATTATCTCTTGACATGGTAATATATCATACATAGGATTTGGTCTCTGAGTTGGGACCTGATCGAACCACAGTTAAGGACCACAGGCAAGTATATTTTCGTGATTACTTTCAGTGATTGATAGTGTCTATAATTCATGCTTAATATTGATTATTTTATTTTTGACACTTGTTACACGGATTAGTATGATGGATTCTTGTTATGAGATACATGACTGTTCTGGATTATTGTTATTTTTTCGTAACTGGTTCGGATTCCGTGTTATACTCGCTGGGAGGGAAAATACTTAGTAGATGTGTGAACTACCTTTTCCATCCTATGGTCTTACTGAAATAATAGCATCCATGCACGACACGTGTGGTTTACCAAATTTTATCCTTAGTCGTTTACATGTCAACAAGGTATTTTAAATTACGTAGAGTAGTGGTTCCTATTTGTTCTTCCATACATTGAAGTTATTTTCTATGTTGCTTGGAGATATTATATCACATCGTTGCATTGATAGGACTTCAATATTTAGTTATTCTGGTTGTCTTATTGTCATATCGATTTTGTTGCTATCATATATTTCTTAATATTTATTGTTTATAGCTTCTACCATGTGTTAAAACTATTTTTACTATGATGTACTCGTTCCTTTTCTGACTGAATAACCATATTTTTGGTGACTACGATGATGATGCAATCCCTACACATTATGGACCGTATCTTAGCGACATAGCTGAGCCAGATCTTGCCCTTTAGGAGGATCGGGGAGAGTTAGTAGCTCAGATACCGTCTACAATAGAGTAGTTTAGTAGAGTATTTGGTTTTGTTAGTTATTTTGGACCGGATTGTTCTCCGACAATTTTTCTAGAGTATTTTGAATATTGTTCCTTGGTTATTTAGTCTTTTTTTAGACTTCTTGGACCCGTATCGGACTATTATTTTTTATTATCTCTCGTGTATTCATTTAATCTAGTGCCTGTGATTAAGTAGAGCATGGAGATGTATATATATTGTGAGTTATAGATTATACTTGTGGCTTATTGTATAACGTTCTACCGCCGACACTGTGGCATAGGCTGGATGTACTCATGACTCATGCCCAAATCCAGGGTGCGGGTCATGGCAAATGCAGACGACAAGTTTAGTCTGTAGGCCACTGCACCGACCCTCTCATGAATACCGAAGGGTCCAATTTACCTTGGACTAAGCTTTCCGCCTGCACCAAAGTGAATCGTTCCCTATGCAAAAAAAAATCCTCAAGAACACCAGATCGCCCACTTAGCATAAAATATAGCCTTAGCACTCTATCTAATTCAAGCAATCACAAACAATACAAACAAAACCTATACCTCAAACTCCGAAGGTCTCCGGTGGCTGTCGGCCCAATGCCGATGTCTGTCCTGCGCCACCCGAAGTTTATCTCTGATAAGCTTCACGTTATCAGCTGCATCCACGACCATCTCTGGTACCAATAAGGCTCTCTCACCAACATCATACTATGATAACGCAGTGCGACATCTCCGTCTATACAACTCCTCAAATGGTGACATCTCGATACTGGCCTGGTAGTTGTTATAAGCAAACTCTACCAGATAAAGGTGATCCTCCTAAGAGCCTCTGAAATCCAAAACACAAGTGCCAAGGATATCCTCGAGAGTCTAAATAGTCCTCTCCAACTGCCAGTCTACATGAGGGTGATATGCGGTACTAAACTTGAAATTGGGTGCCCAAGCTAGCCTGCAAACTCCTCCAGAAGTGGGATATGAAGGGACTATCCCGATCCGAGACTATGCTCACAAAAACTCCATACAATCTGACTATCTGCCACACATATATCTCCGCGAGCTTCTTCGTAGATGTACTAATTGTAAATGGTAAGAAGTGAGACGATTTGGTTAACCTGTCAATGATGACCCAAATCGCATTTTTACATCCAGGAGAACTTGGACGCTGATACAAAGTCCATCATCACATGCTCCCACTTCCACTCTATAATGGGTAAATGTTAAAGTAATCCACCCGGCCTCTGACTCTCCGTCTTTATCTGCTGACATACCAAGCATCTAGATACGAAGCTCGGCACCTCCCATTTTATACCATACCACCAAATATGCTCTTGCATGTCTCTATACATCTTGTTGGCACCTCGATGCATAGAGTACTAAGATCGATCCACCTCCTAAAGAACCGCTTTGCACAATGCTCCACTCGGCACACACAATCTGGTATCGTACCACAATGATACATCCTCTGTAATACTGAAGTCCTATGCCAATCCCATCAGGACCTGCACTTTGATGCTCCTCAGAGACCCATCCTCGAACTGTGCGGCTCTAATCCGATCCAACAACTCTGACTGTACCTGTAGTCCCCAGATCTATGCTCTAACTCCAAGAACTAGCACCTTAATACCCAAGCTATCAAGATCGACCAATAAGTTTTCGTCACTCGTCAAGCACATTGCCACTAGATACCTGCTCAAGGCATCAACGACTACGTTGACCTTCCCTGGATGGTACTGCAAGGAAATGTTGAAGTCCTTCTTTAAATCCAACCATCGTCGCTGCCTCATGTTGAGCTATTTCTGTGTAAACACATACTTCAAGCTCTTGTGGTCTGTAATAATCTCCACATACTCTCTATACAAGTAGTATTTGCATAGCTTTAGAGCAAAGATGACTGCTGCTAACTCTAAGTCATGGGTAGGATAATTCTTCTTATGCAAGCATAATTTCCTGGAAGCATAGGCAATAACATTCCCATTCCGCTGCAACACACATCCCAAACCCTTACCCGAAGCATCACTTTATATAGAAAATCCTCCTGTCCACGATGGCAACGTCAAAACTGGAGATGTAGTCAACCTCTTCTTCTGCTCCTCAAAAGTGGCCTGACACTACTCTATCCAGATGAACTCCACGTCCTTCCTGGTTAGCCTAGTCATCATATCTGCAATCTTGGAGAAATCCTGAACAAATATCCGTTAATAGCCTGCCAATCCAAGAAAGCTCCTGATCTCTGATCTCTACCACTAAACTCAGGGTAGACTACGACTCAACTACTAAAATCTTCTTCGGGTCAACTAAGATCCCGTCTCTTATAATCACATATCCGAGGAATTCAACCTTTTCAAGAAAGAACTCATACTTCGAAAGCTTGACAAACAGCTTCTCCTTCCTGAGGGTCTCCAGAACTATCCTCGGGTTCTTCTCATGCTCCTTTGGGGACTTCGAATATATAAATATATCATCAATAAAAACTATCACAAACTGATCTAGGTACTAATGAAACACCTTATTTATCAGGTTCATGAATACCGTCGGGGCATTGGTCAACCCTAACGGCATCACAAGAACTCGAACTGCCCATACTGAGTCCTAAAAGCTAACTTCAGAATGTCTTCTTTCTTCACTTTCACCTGGTGGTACCCCGACCTCAAGTTTATCTTGCAGAATACCTTCACTCTGCTCAACTGATCAAACAGATTGTTAATCCATGGCATCGGATATTTATTCTTGATAATAAGATTGTTAAGAGCCTTATAGTCGATACACATGCATACCGACCTATCACGACCCTCACTCGGTATAAGGGTACAAGTCAGAAACAACGCCCAGCTTACGCCGCAGAATCGGCGGTAGAACGATGTTTGGGTAATCTATCTAATAATATAATAAGCCACCAACAATATCAATATACTCAATCACAGATCTAAGATAAAAATGCGCACGAATATGATAAAGAAATAGAATAGTCACATACAACTCATGAGTCAAAGAATAACATTACTGAGTCTGAAGAAATACTAAACAAATAAGCTGGAGACAAATCCAGTACAAAGAATACTAAGAAGCTACAAGTCCCGGGTCATCTGTCTCAGTCGGGATGAGTCCCTCTTGAGCCAGGGTCTCTGACTCTAGGCCTACAATATCCTGAGGTCCATAATGTGTAGGGTACCACTCCTCAGTGTTATCTGGGAAAAAAATATCAAGTCAGGAAAAGAGCAGAGTACATCTCTAACAGCAGTTCTAATCAATGATAAAAACTATGTAACAGCAAATATATGTGAATATACAAGATACAACAATAGATACAAGAGATATACAATAAGAAAATACTGGAATAAATATAATAATGAATAATATGACAATGAACAAGAATACTAATAAGTAAGTGTGTGAGTACTAGCTTTAATATGTGATCGGCTTGGAAACTTGCACAAGAATAAAAGGCCTGGTTAATCATATGTGCGGTGTATGATCAACACTCACAAGGAATAAGACATGCACAAGGAGGGTATGATCACATATCTACACTAAAATACTCCCCAGCCCCGACTGGTATAGTGGATCCAACCATGGTACGCTATGGTACGGGATTCTCTAGGAAGGTAGCAAGTCCCCCCAGAATCAGTGTCTATACATGTACAAGAAGAACAATAAAACAAGGCTTATACAAGATACACCATATAGCAAGGAATAACATCTCATGACGAGATCCGAATATACCAATCCGTGTAACCATCGTGTAAAAAAATATGGATATCTACACTAGATACAATGAACTTAGAGGATATCATAAATGATAAACTATCAAAGAATATACTCGCCTAAAGTCCGATGAATAGTCTCACAGATGTCTGATACGGTGCCTCGAAGACCTAGATATAGAATATAACATCAATACAAGGTTCCAGAAAGAAATATGTTAAATTAGTCAACATCTAGGTCAAAGAGCCATTTCTAAGTCAAAACAGTCAAACTAGGTCAACTCTAAGTCAAACCAGTAAAACTTGGTCAAAATACCTATTTCTAGGTTGCATGAGTCTATCTGAAATATGTTGGGTTCATGCACTAAGAATCTAGGTCATACAAGCTACATCTTAGGATACTAGGATACCGTATCTCAAGATACGCAACAAAAGAGTTGAATATCACATATTTACATTCAAGAAATATTAAATATATAAATCCTAATTAGAAATACTAAATGGATACCTTTGTTTTGAACCAACTCGGTATCGCACCACTAAACCTCCATCTTGATACCCAAACCCAATACCTTGGGTATCCTCAAATACCTTGATACTTACCTTGGTATCTCAAGGTAATTGTCAAAACCTTATTTATAGCTCACTATCCAACATTAACTATATGCTAACAACCAACTACTAAAAATATAATATACTAATTCATAGATACCAACTATGAAATATATATTATATTTACCAATACCATACATATACCTACTAGATATAATTAATACATAGGTATATCTATACATGCATACTGCCACTGAATGCAACTGCTGTCGTCGCTAATGTTGCTGCTGTTGTAAATACTGCTGCTGCTGTTGCTAATGCTGCTGCTGCTATTGTCGCTGAATGCTGCTGTTGTTGCTGTAGCTGCTGCTGCTGCTGTCGCGTGTTGTTGCTGTTGATGTAGCTGTTGCTGTCGCTAATGTTGCTGCTGCTGCTGTCGCTAAATGTTGTTGCAGCTATAAGTGTCGAAGCCCTTCCTCTTATACAACAACATATACATACAAACATACTACTACCATATTCACCAATACATATACACTAATATATTTATATATATACATGCTCATCCATATATATATATATATATATATATCATCTCATCTCATATACGCACAATTGTATACATATAGTATAACATACATGCATAGTTATAGATATAGTATTATATACATATATATATATATATATATATATATATATATATATATATATATATATATATATATCATCTCATATACGTACACATATATATATAACATGCAAGTTTATATGTATATATATAACATACAACTATATATGTATAACATAATGTATATATACATATAACTTATATATATACACTACTAATTTAATAGCTATTACATGTGTAGAAATATAACTACATATATACATATAACACATAGGTACATAGATATATGATACACTAACACATATAAATATATATATATATAACAATATATATATATGCATATAATTACATATTATAATGACTAAGAACAATAGAAATAGATCTAAAAATGCAACATAACAAACACATTGAGTACATCGCCCCGTATCACACTAGATCTATGATACACTTGCGACATGAGTCTACCACACATCCAAACGTACCCGGAAGGATACGAGCAAGTCAAATATATAATTTATGAACAATACGAAGAGTCAAACACAAATCTACGTGTCCGTGTCAAAATATGATATGCACAAAGTCCTGTATCGGAGAAAAAACTCCCAAATTAATACGTATCACCAAATTATTGGGATATGACCTACACGTACCTAATTGTGGATACGACACTAGCCCCAAACACAGAAATATATGCCAAGTTGATCTATAGGACCAATTAACAAATACAACAAGTGTCAATCTCGGAATTCTCCTAAAATTGACACAAAAAGTACCATAAATTTCTCAATAGGCCTCCTATGCATATGGGTTGATTTCTTATGGTTAAATCTTATATTTAGAACCTAAATTAAGAGAAAAAACTGAATTATACCTATTGGAAGATGGATTCCGAATGCAACCTCCAAATGTGATGAAATTGGCCTCCAACTTGTAGTCCTTGCTCCTCTTTGTAGATCCTTACTTTCTCCTTCTAGATCCTTGCTCCACTAGTCTCCAATGGTGATTTGGGAAGGAATTAGGATGAAATTTGGTAGGAAAATAATGTGAAAATGAAGGAATTTGGTTGAAAAAATTTCTAGATCTAGATTTTAAATGAAAAGAGGACAGAGAAACTTTCCCCCCTTCTTTAATAGACCGACCCCCTTAGCCCCTCCCTCAAGCTACTATGTAATGTCCATTATACCCCTTGGGGCCTCTTATGAAGAAATAATTAAGGAGGGAAGGTTCTAGTCTAATGGTTTAATTAAACTAATCATCCTCCTAATTAATGGGTTTCTAGTTTGGCTCAATTCTAATAATTAATATATGTTGGTCTATGAGTCTAAACTAAACTAGTTAGTTCCACTAACACAAGTCCAAAACAAATAACTAAAATCTAATAACAATAAAATAATACAATAAATAATTATCTAACATGCATAAAATTTAATTAAATATAAAATAACTAAAATACCCTTTCCTAGAAAATGTGGTAGTGACACGACCTATCCTTCTTCGATACAAATAATACCAGAGCAACCCACGGTGATGAACTGGAGCGGATGAAGCTCTTGTCCTATAACTCATAAACCTTCTTTTTCATTTCTGCCAGTTCGCTGTTGTTTATCCTATAGACGTATTATAATATTGGCTCTGCGCCTGCACCAAGTCTATAGAGAACTCTACATCTTTGTCGAGTGGCAACCACGGCAACTCCCCCGAAAAGACATCTATAAACTCTGCAATCAATAGATGTGGCAGCTCCTTCTCTTCTACCATAGCTCTACAGAAGTCTCCCTCGCTTTACTCTACTGCTCCTCTGACGAACTCAAACTGTGGCTCTCCTGGCATCTGAAATAAAACTCTGTCTCCACGATAATCGATACTATCATGGTGCCTACTCAACCAATCCATCCTGAGTACTATATTATAGCTTAGAAGTAGCATTCGAGTAGACACAGGCTCAACTCTCGGCCTCCCAATAAAACTCTCCGATCCTTACAAAAATCACTAATCTTGATAATGCCACCCTCGATCGTAATCTAGCAAGTCCTCGCCAACGGTTCAGTCTCAAGATGATGCTTTAAAGCAAAAGATATAGATACAAAGATATGTGAAGCACCATAATCAAATAAAGCATGAGCTAAAAAAGAATCAAGATAGACTAAACTTGAGATGACATCATCAACTGGCTCCTCCTCTTCGACGGTTAAGGCAAAAGCTTGCCCCTGCTGCGCACCTCTCTGCTGCTACTGGTACTGTACGAACCTCTACTGCTGTGTCGGTAACGAAGGTCCTCTCTACTGTCCTGTTGGTAGTCTCACGGGTGCTTTTTGTACCGGGACCCTGTCATGCCCCGGTCCCGCAGGGCCGTTCGTCCTTGCTTTGGTCCCTACGGAACCGATCACCCTTGCACGGGCGTGATGCCGTGCAAGCCTAAGATGCGCTTGTACAAGGCCAAAGCTTTGAACAAGGGCAAGTAAGCTATTCAATACTGAAGCAGCGGCACATAACATTGCAGAAAAGTAAAGAACACAATGGCATAAGAAAACAGGCTCTTTTATTGATATTCACAAGTGTTACAAGCGGCACAAGGCCAAGGTTACAGATCGCTCAAGAACTCATCCTCTCGATTATAATGACACTGTTCCATACATCATGTCCCTCTATACAAAAGCAGCTCAAACTCGATACGGCTCAAGGCATCGACTCCAGATTTCTGATTCCTTGGGATGAGGCACGGCTATCGCTTCCTCAGACAAACAGGCACCTGAGAACAAGCAAACTATTGGTGGGTCAGCACTTTTATAAGTACTGGTGAGTATAAATAACTAAACAGAAGCTACACCCCCTGAAACCCATACTAAGTAATCATGTGGCAAAATATTGCATTAATAGTGATCTTGCTACTTTTATCTAAGTTTATTTCGTGCAGCTCAGAGCTATAGTCAGGTTACATCTTTTGAAAACATAACTTTGAAACAGTTTTGCATATTCAAACTATAAGCATACGAATCGGGACAGTATCTATCGTGCAGTGCGCAGCATGTATTGTGCAACATAATCTAACTCGTTTGGGGCAAAGCTTATCGAGCAGACTGATCATATCAAATTAAGGCAAACATATCAAGTGGACTATCATTCATTCAAGAATTTAAGGCAACACATCTATATAATTTCGGTCCCCGAGAAACTCAGGATCAGTAGCGGTAATCCAGCTAACCAATGACTCACATTCTGATCCTATTAGAAACTGTAACTGAGGTACAGCTCTGCACTAATAGTCATTGTCTGACCGATGCAATGCATGAAGCACTAACAGATAATCTCTACGATGCAGACAAAATGAACAAGCAGGCTTCAAACTCATATTTCTTACCCTATAGCCGAACGTCCCTGCAGCAGACACACAAGTTAGCCATAATTTGCATATGTACATAAACTTATGTATCAAACTTTGGTGTCAAAATGATAGGTATGCAAGAAGATAAACCTAGCATGTGCCCTATCTATATGACGGTCTATGAGTTTCCCCATTATTGGACAACAACACCCCCAAGATCCCGTAGGACCGGAACATCAGGGTGCTCTCATAATCCCTTCCGGATCGACCGATTTCTAGTGCCCCAGAAACCGATCGAGAGACTATTACCTTGTGCATAAGTTGTCCGAGACCAATGTATGACAAGCAATATTCAAACAATATACAATCACATTCACATTCACAAGCATATAACAATCTAATAGCCACACCCCCTGGAACCCGAAGGAATGGAACATCAGGGCGAACTATTAGACTCTACTCTTTCATTTATTCAAGCAAACACATCTTTTCAATAATCTAATAGCACACCCCCTAGATCCCGAAGGACCGGAACATCAGGGCAGACTATTAGACTCTCTTTCACACTTATAACTTATAGCAGATCGAAAGAAAAATAGGCAAGCAAAATATATACTGACAAGCGCAATTTATTTCATAACTAACATGCAAAAGTCTATCTCTTTCTGACAAGCATTCATATTCTCTTAGTTAGGCAAGCAAACAGACTGATTCGTTTCAATGACAAGCTATGTGAGTTCTCTTATTAGCATACTGAATCGGTTCTACATTCTTCTTATGAAATAATCTTCTTAAGCAACAAGCATTCAAAAACTTAGACTCATTATTAAGTCGTGCAAGAATCAGAGAATGCAGTTCTGCCCACTCATATTGATCAATCGGTCGGGAACTCTCTGAGAAGACTTTCATTCGAGCAAGCAAGGCGATATCACTTATACATAGCGCCTACGCGGAGCGGGGCGCTACATACTTATCCACGAACAAAGAGTTTCATCCTCGAAACTCAAGGAGAAACTTACAAAAACACAGAGCAGCGATAGTCCTCATCCCTCACCATCCTCAATCAAAACTCAACAATCCAGAAATCACAAATCATATCTCAAGCAATGAAAACAAATCCTAAAAACTTTTGCGCGCATCTTTGAGAATATCTATGGACTTATTATATGGAACGTTTATTATAACACAATCAAAAGTCAGAGTCGGAGGCAACAGAATGGGCAAAGAATTGAGTTGCTCTGATACCATTATGTCACGTCCTGGTCCAGCAGGGCCGTTCGTCCTCGCTTTGGTCCCTACGGAATTAATCGTCCTCGCACGGGCGTGATGCCGTGCAAGCCTAAGATGTGCTTGCACAAGGCCAAAGCTTTGAACAAGGGCAAGTAAGCTATTCAATACTGAAGTAGCGGCACATAACATTACAGAAAAGTAAAGAACACAATGGCATAAGAAAACAAGCTATTTTATTGATATTCACAAGTGTTACAAGCATCACAAGGCCGAAGTTACAGATCGCTCAAGCACTCATCCTCTCGATTACAATAATACCGTTCTATACATCATGTCCCACTATACAAAAGCAGCTCAAACTCGATACGGCTCAAGGCATCGACTCCAGATTTCTGGTTCCTTGGGATGAGGTACGGCTATCACTTCCTCAGACGAACAGGCACCTGAGAATAAGCAAACTGTTGGTGGGTTAGCACTTTTATAAGTACTGGTGAGTATAAACAACTGAACAGAAGTTACACCCCCTAAAACCCATACTAAGTAATCATGTGACAAAATATTGCATTACTAGTGATCTTGCTACTTTTACCTAAGTTTATTTCGTGCAGCTCAGAACTATAGTCAGATTGCATCTTTTGAAAACATAACTTTGAAACAGTTTTGCATATTCAAACTATAAGCATACGAATCGGGACAGTGCTCTATCGTGTAGTGCATAACATGTATTGTGCAACATAATCTAACTCGTTTGGGGCAAAGCTTATCTAGCAGACTGATCATATCGAATCAAGGCAAACATATCAAGTGAACTATCATTCAATTAAGAATTTAAGGCAACACATCTATATGATTTCGGTCCCCGAGAAACTCAGGATCAGTAGCGGTAATCCAGCTAACCAATGACTCACATTCTGATCCTATTAGCAGCTGTGACTGAGGTACAGTTCTGTATTAATAGTTATTGTCTGACCGATGCAATGCATGAAGCACTAATAGATAATCTCTACGATGCAGACAAAATGAACAAGCAGGCTTATGTATAAAATCATATTTCTTACCCCATAGCCGAACGGTTATTCCTGTAGCAGACACATAAGTTAGCCATAATTCGCATATATGCATAAACTTATGTATCAAACTTTGGTATCAAAATAATAGGTATGCAAGAAGGTAAACCTAGCATTCACCCTATCTATATGACGGTCCATGAGTTTCCCCATTATTGGACAACAATACCCCCCAAGATCCCGTAGGACCGGAACATCAGGGTGCTCTCACAATCCCTTCCGGACCGACCGACTTCCAGTGCCCCAGAAATCGATCGAGAGACTATTACCTTGTGCACAAGTTGTCCGAGACCAATGCATGACAAGCAACATTAAAACAATATACAATCACATTCATAAGCATATAATAATCTAATAGCCACACCCCCCTGGAACCCAAAGGAACGGAACATCAGGGCGGACTATTAGACTCTTCTCTTTCATTTATTCAACCAAACACATTTTTCAACAATCTAATAGCACACCCCCCTAGATCCCGAAGGACCGGAATATCAGGGTGGACTATTAGACTCTCTTTCACACTTATAACTTATAGCAGATCAAAAGCAAAATAGGCAAGCGAAACATATACTAACAAGCGTGATTTATTTCATAACTAACAAGCAAAAGTCTATCTCTTTCTGACAAGCATTCATATTCCCTTATTTAGGCAAGCAAACAGACGGATTCCTTTCAATGACAAGCTATGTGAGTTCTCTTATTAACATACTGAGTCCGTTCTATCATTCTTCTTATGAAATAATCTTCTTAAGCAACAAGCATTCAAAAACTCAGATTTATTATTAAGTCGTACAAGAATCAGAGAATACAGTTCTGCCCACTCACATTAATCAATCGGTCAGAAACTCTTTAAGAAGACTTTCGTTCGAGCAAGCAAGGCGATATCACTTGTACATAGCGCCTATGTAGAGCGGGGCGCTACAGGCCCTGCCCTGAGCTGGATGAACTGAAGCCCTAGAACAAGCCCTAAACTGGTGGTCTCCTGATCCACAGAACAAATACTGGCCCAATCTCATCCTATACGGAACCAATCCATGTCCCATCTTCTTGTAGAATAGAAAAGGAATAGCCGGTTGAACTTGCCCCTAAATCTTGTCCGCCTGCTGTACTGGCGCTATAGTTGGTATGGGGGACTGCTGCATCGGCTACTGGAAGTCTCTGATGATGCTGCTGAAAGTGATGCCTCTTTTCGGGGCCCACACTACTACTATCTCCTGAAGGATCCCTCATCTCTTAGAGCCAAAAGCTCCAAATTATTCTCTGCCTGTTGTGTCTGTGCTAGGATCTCCTCAAATGTAGTGGTGCGATATCCGATGGTATGAGATTTGATCTCCCTGTTCAGACCCTTTCTAAACTTTGGGCCTTCTTTCGAGGAATTTGTCCCTCCACAAAGTGACCCTATCTACAGTACTCTGCTGCGTACTCGTCCATTATCATGCTGTCCTGGGCAAGGTACTGATATTGGCTCTGTAGAGAAGTCAGAGCCACGTACGGAAAGAACTTCTTCTTGAAATCCTTGAAATCTTTCCAAGTAACTCCAGGTGGTGTGATCCCGCGTCTGTCTTGAACCATGTCAAAGCAATATCATACATCATGCTCCATGCTGCCTCAATTTGTAGTATCTCTGGAATCTGCGCCAGCTACAGGTTCCTCTTTATGTCTTTAATCGAGTCATCTGCATAAATAATACTCTCAATGCCCTTGAAAACCTTGGGCCCCATTTTCTTGAAGTCAATGATAGTCCTCGGCCTCTACTAATGTGGGGCGGGCTGAGGTGGTGTTACTTGTGGCTGGACTGAGCCATCCCTCTCTACTTTCACAAGTGCTAGCTGGTGGGCATTCTCAATGTTCTGCCTCATGACCTCAGACTGGCACTGTTGTGCCTCCTCTGGGCCCTTTGGGCCTCCATCATCTGCTAGAATAACGTAAATATCTGCATCGAATCAACTACTAGAAGTGGTGGTGGTAGTTCCTCTGAAGCTGTAGGCACCATCCTCTCTGAAGCTGTGGGTACCATCCTCTGGACTAGAGGTGGAGCACCCCCAAAAGCTACTGTAGTAACGCCCACCAGGATCGGTGAAGCGGCCTTCTGAACTTGAGCTGATGGAGCAGTGGCTGTTGGTGCCCTCCTCTGAAGCGACGAAGTGACTGACCTCTCTGACACTGTGCCTGAGTACTGGGATCGTTTCTTCGGCGGCATCCTGAAGATAGATTGAATAAAGGGATCAATATTGAGTAAGATACAACATCATCATAGAAGGACATAATTATTTATGTAAAGAAAGCATTCAAATTGATAAGGATAGAAAAAATATATATTTTAAAAATGTTTCCTATTTGTGATTGAGTATACTCTCAGCCTATATCATGTATCCCAAAGAAGGCTCATAGTAGTACTATAAGTCTGAGCACTACCACAAAATTGTACTACTTGCGATCTCTAGACCTGCATGGGCTACCACTAAAAATGTGTCATGACCCGTACCAGGAATGAGGGTACGAGTATGTGAACAACGTCCAGCCTACGCCGTAACATCGATAATAGAACGTTGTTTGGGTCAACAATACTATTTAACATCTCATACAACATAAATATGGTACATATTATACCATCTCAACTCCAAATAGAGAAACAAGTATAACGACATGATAAAGATAGCAATACTCAATCACAATATCAAACTAAGAAAGATAGAGCATGATATGGGATAGAAAGATGAAATAAGAATCACAAACATCCACAAGTTCACACTATAAGTCTAGGCACAATACAAATCCCAAAATACCAATATACATGCCATGAGTCTAAAAATAAGGCTAATACAATGTCCAACATATATTTCTAAGCCTCCTCCGTTACTGGCATTAGGTTCTCCTGCTCTAGGGGAGTATCCTATAATGGTTCACCGTCCTGTGTCCCGTAGTAAATGAGACACTGCTCTTCAAGCCAATCATCTGAAAAATATATCCAATCAGGATTGGAGCGAAGTACAAAACTCTGGAAGAAGTTTCAAATACATGGGAGAACATATATAACAAGTCATAGAAAATGATACAAGATGAACTAGCAACATGATATGAAATAAAATATAGTAAATATATAATGTACTGAAAAGAAAAGAATAGGCAATATGAAGTATCTGCAAGTAATGGAAATAGATAAACTAGCTAATGTGCCTTAGAGTATAAGTTTGTTATGTGATCGGTTTGGGTTGAACACGAATAATAATATGGTAACTCGATTACACGTGTGATATGTAATCAACATGTACACGAATACACTGGGCTTGATCACATAACCAACTCCTACTCCCCCATCCCCAACCAATACTTATGGATCCAATTATGACATGTTACAAACACGAATATAAGCATACAAAATACGAGCAGTGTGTGAACACGAAGTACATGATAATCAATACCCGATACATATGATAAAATATATGTGAAGGATTACCCACTGAATATGGTAGGGGATAACATCCCATGACAGGATCCATTTAGTACCAGTCCGTTTAGCCACTGTGTCAAAATCAAGTAAACAGATCTAGAACATGTGATATATACATTATCATGACTGAAAACTAGAAGAGTGATGTACTCGCCTGGAATCTGATATGAAGTATCAACTGTATCCGAAAGGGTGCCTCAAAGACCTAAATATGGAATATTATATCAACACATGGTTTTAAAATGATAAAATAAGCTACCTAGTCAATTTCTAGGTCATTAGGCCAAATCTAAGTCAAAACAGTCAAACTAGGTCAAACTAGTCAAACTTGGTCAAACTAGCTACTTCTAGGTTGTACGAGCCTATATCCAGGTTATTAGGTCCATACCTTGCTTATATAGGCTATACTGGCTAATACAAAATACTAGAGTATCATAACTACTAAGCATCATTAAACAATACATACATATATATATATAAATATTAGTTATCCTTAGTAAAATTAACTTAGTATTGATTACCCTGGTCTTTGAGCCATCCCTGGTATCAATATCTATTTACCCTCTTGGTATCCAACACCATAACTTAGTAACATGACTAATACCTCATAATATAACTGTCTACTAACACTAACAGAGAATACCAATACTTAATATATATAACTCATCTCTAATACTCTAATTGATAACTAACATTCACAACTACACTAATTGATATTAGAATATTACTAACTAAACTTTTACTAACCAACATCTTACCATAACTGGTAGCTAACTGTTATAACTTACATCTGATATCCACTAATTTTCCTTTATTAACCAATACTAACTGATACTAATACTCACTAATTCTGAACCCGAACCCTCTAACCAACTGCAACTACTCTGAATATCCTCACCGTTTCCCCCTTATATGCTAACACTGCTATGTATAAACATTGGCAGCACCATATGATGTGGACTGTTGCTGCATCTTCAAATGGCCACTGTCCGCTAGCTGCTGCCACTCTTATTGCACACAGTATGCAGACCAAAGCAGCGCTCCTGCTCCTTACTTCCAGAACCCCTCCCCTCAAATGCAACTTGCCCGACCTCTACTGCCAACATCTAAAGCCTGCCTTCCCTCCTCACCTAAGCTCCAACACCCAACTATAACATCAACTCAAACATACACCCTTTTACAGTCCAAATAACTGAATAGAACCCCCACACATAATACACAATATAAGTATACACTATGAGTTATGAACACAAGATACACACATAACTAGGATACACTCATACTCATCTATTAGTGTATAAAAATAATATATAAAAATAGTATACATTTCTAGTATATATATAAATTAGAATGAATATAATTATATATAATACAATTACTATATCAATTCAATAATGTAAAGTATATATGATACATAATATATCAATATGACAATTTAACAAACACAAGAAGCGCATCACCCAATATCACACTAGATCTATGATACCATTGTGATATGCCCTTGTTACTCAATCCAAACCTCACCCAACTCTCCATAAATGATATGAACAAGTCTAAAATTATAATTAAAGTCAATATAAAGTTCTAGCTACAAATTATAGTGCTTGTGGCAAAATATGATATGTATAGCTACAGTGTCGAAAGAAAACCCCCAAAATTATCCCGTATCATAAAATATCATGATACGGCCTACTCGTATCCATTTGTGAATACGTAACTAGTCTTACACAACCAATCTAATGTTAATTTGGTCCAATTGGCCAATTAACAAACACATGGTTCACCAATCTCGGATTTCTTTCAAATTGGACACGAAATACATCATAACTTTCACAATAGGGGTCCCAAGTGGTCAGTTCTTCTTCCTATAGGTAGCCTTAGTCTATTGGTTGGTTCCTAATAATTTAATTATAGAATTGGAGTCTAATTAGAAGGGGAAAAAATTAAATTATACCTATTGGGAGATGGATTCCCAATACAAGTATCCAATTGGACTCAAAGATGCCTGAACTTGTGCAATCTCCTCCTCCTTGATGATCCTTGCCTCCTCCTTTCTTATAGAGCTTCTAATGGTGAAGTATGGATGAAATTGGAAGAAATTTGGTAGAGATTTGGTCGAGGGATGAAGTAAATTGGGGATCTAAATTGAGTGAACAAATGGAGAGGAGAGAGAGAAGACCCCTCTTTAGTGGCCGGCCCCCCTTTCCCCCTATCCAAGTTTCAACAATTGTCCAAGTTGGCCCTACATGCTAAATTATAAAGAATAATTAAGGAGGGCTATTTTGAAAGTCTCTACACTAATACCATTTAGTCTAATCCTCATAATTAACTAGAGGGAATAGTCTAATAGGCCTAGTTTATGTTGGGCCCACTAGTTGTCATGACAAGTCTTATTGGGTTCATTAGTGTCAAGTCTAAATAATAGGCTAGCCCACTAACTATAAATAATTAATACAAAACTTAAATAAATATATATATAACACTCTAATTAAATATAATCTCTAAAAATAAAATAACTATGCCAAATTACTAAATTATTCCTATTTGAAAAAGTGAGGATAACACCTTCCAAGAGTTTCTAACCCTAACCCCAATTTCTATCACCCAATTATATGGATTTTTTTTGGAAAATAAGCCTAAATCAAGCTTCTTTTGGTGATCCTCCTCCATATTTCCATCTCTTGTAAGGTATAATATCCTCATTCTCTTCCTTTTCAATTCTATGGCTCATAGGTTATTTTCTAGGGGTAGTAAGAAGAAGAGAAATGATGATGAAGCCTCCTTCTTTAATCCTCAATCTAAAAATGTCCTACATTCCATATTTAGTCCTCAATACCCAAACGAGGGTGAGTTTAATGATGGTATTTTTTTATCTTTGGATGCTTCTAATGGGTGGTTTTCTGATTTCTGCGATAAGAAGATTTGTCATGGTAATCCTATCAATTTTAGTATATTTGTTGAATTCTTATATACTTTTGGAGACCTAAATCATGATGACCTAGTCTCTACTCAAAATTGTATTATTATAATGTGATTAGAATATTTTATCGCAATCTCATAGATGATGAAAGTCAAATTTATTCATGTTTTGGTGGTATATAAATTGAATTCGACGATATTGATTAAGCAAAAATGCTACAACTTCCTATTCCTACAAAGTGTGAACCGCTAATCGATGTTCGTCAGTTTAAATTTGTAACGTAACACTTGAGTCTTTCAAAGATTTGATGTGTGCTCCTTATCCTCATCTTCATAGTAAACTTTATAGTAGATATTTTAACCATTATTTTAAGAATCACATCATATTGTCTTTTCATCTATTTTGCCAAAATTTGGTTCTTCTGATGAAATCACATACTTAAAGATTTCAGCTTTATATCATTTGGATTTCAACATTCCTTTTAACTTTCCTAAGACTATGATGAATTCAATGATTCGGGCAAGAGCTAAAATATGAATACTCCTTTATTCAATATATTTGTCTATGATCTTTGACTACTTCCATATTCCTCTCGGGTACTGTCATTTCTTTGCTATCTCGGCTTGTCTTACGAAAGCCTGTCGAACTGTACCTCCACCACAACTACCTATAGCACCACCGCCACCACTTGTTGATTTCTTTTCTAACTCAGAGGATCATGCCCAGACTCCTCCACCTCCACCAGCTACACTTGAGTCCATCTAGACATGCTCAGTGATCGCTTCAGACTTGAAGACGATCGTTACCGCTCCATGGACTACCGCACCACTCCCCAATTCCAAGTTATATCCAACACCCTGATGGACATGCGTTATAGATTTTCATAGCACCCTGGCAGACCAAATTTTTTTGTTCGTGATCCATCCACAGCTGGCTTTCGCATTGATGATCCATTTGCTCAGAGATACTTCGACCCTGCTGTCGCATTATATGATCCGAACCTTCTACTGAGACCGGTGATCCTACTATAGGAGATGACGATGCGTGGTAACCTTGTGATTGGATTAGTGGAGATATTCTAGTCGATGTTCTATGTTCTAGTTCTAGTTTTCTTGTGTATTTTAAAAACTTCGCACTTTTATGCTATTTCTATTTTTGGCTCAGCTGTTTCATTCTAGTTGACTTTATTTTAAATTATTTTGGCATATTAGCAGTTTTATTTAATCATAATGTGTTTAGTTTTAAATATTTTATGATATCTATGGTTATGCATTATTTTTTACCCATTTTACTGTATTCATTGGTTGTTCTTGCTACCCTAACTGATTACGAGTGAGCTACGCCATTTTGCCAAAGGGGGAGAAATATAAGAAATCAATAAATTTTTTGAACATTGCTTTACGGGGGAGAATTTATCAAGACTATGTCAAGGTATGAATATTGACATATAGATCTTATCTTGTCAATTATCAAAATGGGAGATATTGTTAGCCCAAAATGGTCACAGTCAACTTGATTTCGATAATTAACTAACTATGACCTAGTATGGCTCAATACGACACATGAACACAAAGCTGCTACCTGCTCAAGGACGATGTCGTGGATTTCTTTGTTATCTGTAGTATGTAAACTTTTTATATTTATTTGAGTCTAGGACCAATATTAGTCGAGTCGCACATGGCATCTAGTTGACCTCCAGTCCAATCAAAACAGGCCCATTCCAAAACCCAAGTCCATAAATCAAAACAAACTAAAATGGACTCTAAAAACTGAACTCGGGCCAAACTCGGTCAGGAGACTGAACTCAGGCCGGACTTGGTCCACTAAAACTAGATTCCTGGTCAGATAAAAATCCTATTCTTTAGGAAATTAACTTTCAAATTTATGAACGTTATGGAACCGAACATAGGCCGAACTCGATTCCCAAAACCACTATAAATAGAGAAGAGTTTCTCCATTCTTACTCACTTAATTGACATTCAATCTTCTTATATTCTCTTAAGCAATAGCCTGAGCTTTAACCTTCCCATTTTAAAGTCAACTCCCTACTCTTCTAATTGCCAGTGCGGTTCGATTAGAAGTTCGAGTTCGAGTTCATATTGTAAAGCTTGGTTCAAGAAGTTACTTCAGCCCAGCTCTTGAAGTCTTGGTGTTGTTCGGATCAAAGCATGCGTCTATAAGAAGTTACAAGTCTTCGGATCAAAACTTATATTATACGCTATTTCATAAATAGTAGACTAACACCGAGCAAGAGTATTCGGGCCTAGATTAGTCCTCCATGAGGGAAACCAGGATAAAAATTCTCGACGTCAGCATATTGTGACTACTGACTTCAGACTTCTTTTATATACTTGCTATAGTTCATTATCTATTTATATTATTCCTTAGTTGGTTATTTGCCTAACTTTTAGTTGGTAATTATTGTCATAAATTATATTCATTCCCTCCTCTAGAGTTGGTTTCTGTGCCGAATCACCATATGCCACTTGTGGTTCAGTAACATATCCATGCGTAGAGCCTATCTATGCGTGTGAAGTTGATCTATTTCTTAAGTCTTCGACAAATGACCTAAGAATAGGGGATTTCCATGTGTATAAAGTATATCAGGAAGCAATATCCTTTCATACAAAAACCTACAAAAACCATGTCTATGTGCGTGAAGTAGGTTTAAATTAAAAAATTTCTCTTCAGTCTTGTGCAATATAATTTGTTACAAGCGCCAAGTGAGGGAGTCTACTGATGTAGACATGGTGTCCCCTCATGGACATAACTGTGCTAGCATAGAGATCAACTACTGCTGCATAAGAACGGTAAAAACTCTACCAAAGCAGTCCGTATTTCAATAATTATGTCCTACTTCACCAATCTGTCAAATTTTGGGAAGAAAATTCAAGATGACGAAGATGACGCAAAATTTCCCTTCGCCTAAGTGTATATGTCTTGGGGTTCTTTTCGCAACAGACCCAATCAAAGGCAAAAACCCGGAGAGGGTACCACCCAAACCTCCTATCCCAGTTAGCATTCCCAGGAGATCACGAAGTCAATAATGAAATGCAACGACTTTGTTTGCGAAGAAAAGTTTAAACGAAACTTTTGTATTATAAACTTTTACAGTAAAAAAAAGAGTACAAGAGATCCTAAACATGAATCTAAGTACAATTGATTCTGAGGAAGTATAGTTGTAGAGATATGATTTGCGAGCGATCTCTTTACTCCTTGAACCACACGACGACGAAGAAATGCAAGGATGCTGTGAACAACTTGAAAGGTTGAGCAATAAGAAAGCTTTGGCAAGAAAGGCATATCAATCTTCTATTTCTCTCATTATGTTCTTAAATTTCAAAGACTTAAAAAATTTAGCCTTTTTTCGCCTATGCCCTGCGCTGCCCCTTTAATGTACACAATGATCCTATATCTATAGGATTTTAGAGCAGTTATGATAGTATGCGCGCACTTTGGACAATTCGTACTGTGAGCGCACTTTTGGTGGACTAATACTCCAGGTTCGTAATAAGTCAGTTCACAACTTGTTACCCTTTTGACACGTTGCTTCCTATACGAGGAAAGCATAGGTCGTGGGGGCAGTTGTTTGTATACGTTTCAAGAGAAGCATGGCATGTAAGACACGTAATCATAACTCCTCACTGTCAGTTATGATAGTAGGCACACTTTGGAAGTGGTCTGGAGATTGTCTCACTTTTGGAATAGATATACAAGCGCTATTGTGAAGAAGTAGGCCAGCAAAGCACTTTTGAAGAAGTTGCCATAGTGGCACACTTTTGATAAAATTGGCGCAACAGCAAACTTTTAAAGAAATTGGCTCATCGGCGCACTTTCGATGAAGTTGGCATATCGGCGAACTTTTGATGAAGTAGGTACAGCGGTGCACTTCTGATGAATTTGGCACAATGACTGGGTCGCTAAACAAAAACCTAGGTCTAAGCGCTGTAGCTCAGCTGTAATGATGACTTCTCACTCCTTGACTGCTATTCGGTTGTCGGATTCGTTGTATTTAATATTTGGGAGGAAAACAAAAATACAATTTTTGCGCCTGTCTTTGTTGACGAAAATAGCTTGAAAGTGTGCCATCCTTTGAAACAGAGTGAAAGTGCGCCTGTCTAAGTTTATTTATAGTAAACTGTGCCATCTTCAAGGGGCATATTTTTTTTTGCTTCTACAAGACCCTTTTTAAAGTTTTTGAATTCGTTCAGATAAATTCAAAATACTTTAAATTAGAAGCAAAAAAAAAAGTTCTTGAGATTTTATGCACCTATTTCAGGTGGACTTATTACCCACGGCATACAGGTAACAAGTTAGAGTGAACTAACACTTATCAAAGATAATATGGACGTGATAGGTTAGAATAACTCAACTTGGAGAATTTTGTGGACTTGATATGCATGGTGTACTTATGTAAAGTATGAGTAACAAGTGTAAATATGAAATAAAATATAAGAGTGGACAAGATGTCTGTTCAGAGGTAATATGGACATGACAGACTTCTTTATGAGGGATCCATTGAAACTATCTGCTCAGATGTGACATGGACATGACATAATAACTCTCTTTGGATTATTTTTTATGGACTTGATACCCATGGTATACTTGTGTGAAGTACAAGTAAAAAGTTCGAAGGTAAAACACTATCAGATGTAATATGGACATGATATGTTGCATATTTGTGAGAAAACAATATAGAGATAAGGAGGGCATGATTATTTTCTTTAACGAATTAGTTCTACAGGGGAAATAAAGGAAAGGATAATTCAAATGTAATATGGACATTGTAACGACCCGTTCCACTCATGCGGACTGTTGATTCAAACGACAAATATGTAACATCCCAATCGGCTTTGCTCAGCGAGAATACTCGTTTGAGGCAAAAGGATTTCCAGATTTGGCTTTTCAGGAGTTCCGGTTTAGGCTTTCCGAGGCTCGCTCGGAGTATCGCTCGACCGAGGCGAATCATCACTAAGGTGGTTGGCTACGATAAAATTGTCTTTACTTAGCCACCACACTTAAAATATGGATATTTTATGCTAGTCGCAAGGTGAATCACCTCCTGCATGCTAATAAGAATACAACGCACCTAGCTAAGGGAATAATCCTAACTTATATTGCTTGTGTTAGAACATGGAAATAAAATATTTTTTATAATCAGACCCTCGCATGCAACCTTTGCCTCGTGCAACTAGACCCCGCTATGCCTTGAGTAGAACGATATGTATATACTCTTCGAAGTGCACTATTTCACTTGCTACACAGTACGACCCTAGATCATTTCGCTCAAAAAGTCCCTTTACGGTTTCATTGCTCGGTTTACCTTCGGGCCCGAGCCAAGTGCATTTCTTAAGTTTTCATATGAATGCAATGCTTGCCTGTTTGTATGTTAACTTGTTTTCAATGCTTGTCGCATAAACTATGCCAAGACCGTGAAATGCTATTAAGGTCATGCATTTATTTAGTTCTCCTTGGAAGACTACCCAATAGTCGTTCCGTGCATATCTAAACCTGCAAGTATCCGGGACTGTTAGGTCGCCAAGGCAGTCCCCAAACTAGGGGAATGCATCAAGGCAAGTGAAACACTGATCAAGAATCATGTCAAGTTTATTTCCGAATGAGAATTATGTCAATGAATCCAAGAATCACAGCTCATGGAGTAAAGCTCGTTTGGAACAAAGATTAATAGATTATCATATCAAGTACAAAAATAGAATGACCCAGGAATTGCATGTCGCGAACAACTTGGAAACAGGGTCAATGGTTCCTGTGGACGGTCGCTGGGGCACTGGCACCGATCCGATCTGGACGAAACATTATGATAGTCTCATGCATCTGGACAGGATAGTCTACCGCCACTCGTGAATCTTTGTTGCTTTCCATTCTCGTCGAAGACTATAACTCATTATTTATGGCTATGCCAACGACTCATATTCATATAGTTAAGTCATCCTCGCTTAGCGGCTATCCGCGTGAGAGTTATTGCATCGCATCAAAATATCAGAACACCTGGACGATCTTGAGTATAGCACTTGTACATATGGAAAACTTGAACATCCCCTAAAATACTTCAGGATAACCTGTATACTCGTGTACCCGAAATATAATCTCGCTCACAACACTTGTGTTTGCATATGCCACTGCCCCTGAATTTTATATATATGCTCATGCTTGAATTAACTTGGTTTGCCTTGGACAGGGAAGAAAAAATGGTAAGTTGGTAAGTCTCGTCGTGTTCCTCTTATATCTCACGGCGTACTGCCACACGAGTTAGGCTTTTCATATATGCCATAAAACTGATCCTAAGGCAATACTAGAAAGACAACCTAATAGATGGTGCACGGAATCTATTGAACGTGTTTGGATTTGTCGAGCAGGCGAGTAGCCTCCTCACTAGTGCATTCATGTACTGATAACTGTTGTTTGATAAATAAACGAAAGATATGGAAACGAGATTTATACGAAACTCGCTCTTATGTTTACAAACAAGATTGTACAATTAATCCAATATGAGGATGTCGAGTATAATTTTTTAATCTGGGTAAATATTGCTATAGGAGTCTGATCTGCAGTCGATCACTTTGTTCCTTGGACCACACGATGATGAAGAAGTACCGTAGAAGACAGAAAGCAGCTTCGAAGGTTGCTAAAGAGAGTGGATGCTCGATGCCAAAGTCGTTGATCACTACTCTTTGCCTGAGCTCTGGATTCTACTCTCTCGACCACCGTTTTCCCTCCAATTTTTTAACCTTGGACCTCTGTTAATAGAGGTCTCTATTTATAGAGTTTTAGTGACAGTGACCACTCAGTCGGCATAGAAACCGAGTAGTGGAAAGTACAGTACCCTTTTACACGTTGGTTACAATAACCATTACCCGCGTATAGATGACCTTTTGAATGAGCGTGTGACACGTGTCCAACTAAGAGACAATGCGTATAACTGCTGCGAAGATCAAGGCATAAAAGTCACATAGGTAGTTATCCTTCGTGTAGAAGAGGTTGGCGTAGAAGCCAATAACTATCACCATGGCGTAGAAGCCAAGTAGGCATAGAAGCCGAGTGGGCATAGAAGCCGAGTAGGTGTAGAAGCCGAGTGGGCATAGAAGCCGAGTAGGCGTAGAAGTCGAGTGGGCATAGAAGCCGGGTGGACGTAGAAGATAGCTGATCCTCTTCCCTGACTGAGGCCTTGAGCGAATTTTGGACCGAATAGCCTTAATATGCGCCAATGCAAATGTAGCCTGAGTTGGCGTATTCCAAGGAGATAGCGTACAGCGTGCTTCCCTAGCTGAGAATAGCATGATGGCGTAATGTGCCAAAGCGATGATGTAGACATTTTAGCCAAAATTATGGCTTTTGGGGATATAATCAAATCTCTTGCATTAAATGCAGAGATCTGCCCCCATCCTACGCATTAAATACAGAGGCGTGTCTCGAAGATTTGCCATTATTCTGCATATTAAATGCAGATACGTGCCTTGAACCCTGTACGAAGAGCAACTGATAACGTGGTAGTCTGTTTGCCTTCTGCGGAGCGTAAGAAGCTCACGTCTACCTGTGTAAAACTAGGCAGCGTATTCCAGAGGCGTGTCTCGATGATTTGCCATCATTCTGTACATTAAATGCAGAGGCGTGTCTCGAGCTCTGCCATCACTTTGCGCATTAAATGCAGAGACGTGCCTCAAGCTCTGCCATCACTCTGCACATTAAATACAGAGACGTGCCTTAAGCTCTGTATGAAGAGCAGCTTTTAACGTGGCAGTCTGTTTTTTATCTGCGGAGCGTAAGAAGCTCATGTCTGCCTACGTAAAACTAGGCAGCATACTCCTTTATATGCGTAAAAGTAGTTTATGTCAAGGAGATGTCACTAAACGACAGTCTGGGTCACTGTGCCGCGCCATCATTATAGCCGTCGTCTGGGTAGTCGCGCAGTACTCTCTGTCAGGAGTTCAGACGTCAGGTTCACTGCACGATTTGACAGTTTATTTTGAAGAATACGAAGCGTTCCTAGTACACTTCAATGCTGCATTGAAAGCGGATGAGTTTTTACGCCATAAAGGCAATATAGCACTCTTTTTACGCCGAAGCAGCCTGGACATACTGCTTTACGTGGATGGTCCTTGAGCTTATATTTTACGCTGTGCTCAGCGGAGAAGCTTTGTTTGCACGTCGATGGCTCTGAAGTCATCTTTTTATGCTACCCAACATCAACATGCTGCGTATAGATATCCAGCATATTTTTTATGCTTCTACAAGACCCCCTTCAAAGATTTTAAATTCCTCGTAATTTAAAACGCTTTGAATGAAGTATGAAACATTCTTCGTAATTTAAAACACTCTGAATAGAGCATGAAATGGACAAGTCTGACACGTCCTTCAAGGCTGACTTTATGGCGGAGTTATTAGGGATCCGTTGGGATTCGGTGGGCTCTCTTTTCCCTATAAAAGGCTGAGGAGTTTAACCTGTTCTTCCGACATTTCCTTCACCACACAGAGATAATCGTAGGAGTTCGTCGGGTTGACTTGAGTGAGAAGATGAAGACCATGTTCTTCCAGCATGTAAGAAGCCGAAAAAGAAGGTATTTTCGAGCAAATGTCCTCTGCAATGATGGATCATGGAAGGATATCATAGCCTCCTTTGCTCGGAATAATCAGCAACTTTGTATGGCAGCTATTCCGGAGAGAGGAAGGGTCTCATTTGACCACACAGCTTGCAAGCTGTATCTTCTCCTGATACTTTCATGGACGAGAGCAGAAACTAGCTCTGTCCTCGAGTATTGAGTTGGGTGAAATACCTCAACTCAATCTGTCATGGCGTACGGAGCATAGGATCTGCATCATTTATATAGGCCCAGTTTTGTATCCTTCCACCATTGATTATTTTCTTGTTAGTCGATTGCGAAAACTGACCAACTGCTGGAGAAGATGGATAAAGAATTCCACCCATGCGAGAACCTGGCAGAACAAACTCTGGGGTTGGTCTTCAGACGACGATGAAGAAATCCTTTTGTAGAAGGGATTTCCCTCATATGTAATCATAAAGATGAAGAAAAACCCTTGTAGACTGGATTTCCCTCATATGTAATCATGCTTTAATAAAATTGTCTTTCTTCTGTGCATATGATCATCTTACCATATATTTTGCTGTGAAGTCTGAATATTTGTAGCTTCAAAACGTCTGGTAAATTTACGCCAACTCTGTTAGAAAGAGTGCTAGGTCCTGTCCTGTCTTTTACGCATAACTTAAGGATGCGCAAAAAGTTGCTTAGCATTTGAGTATTCGAGCTATCCTGCTGTTAGGAATGAGGAACCGCGTAAAATTCTGAACTGTCACTTCTGATAAACAGAATCCTTGTTCAGACTATTATCTTCAAGAATGACTTCTCGAAAATCCCTTGGAACAGGGCGAGAAATTGCTGTCAAAAAACTAAGTCGCCATCTTGAACTGTAGATAAAATATTCAGACTGGAGTCTGGATGAACTTCCAATCGACCCATGGAGAAGAGTAATTTTCAATGTTGAACTCTGTATGTTTCGGGTACTTGGGATATTTTGAGGTCAAGAAGGAGTATCTTCTGTGTGAACTCTTACAATTGACCGCCTTAAGAATCGTTCAGATATACGCGTACTCTGGCCTGCGTATTTTCAGATATACGAAAAGTCATCGATCTGTAACTGTAGATGAGCATAAAATTATAAGTTCGTAGCCTTTCGAGCGTAAAAGCTGCTGAGCATGAGAGCATCCGGGCGTAGAACTGTAGATTTGTAGCTTCTGAAAAGGAAATCTTCCGAGCGTGAAGTCGTAGATTTGTTGCCTCTGAGCGTAAAAGCCACCGAGCGTGAAATCATAGAGTTGTAGCTGCTGAGGGTGAAGTTGTAGGTTTGTAGCCTCTCGAGTGTAAAAGTTACCGAACATAAAAGCATCCAGGCGTAAAACCATAGACTTGTAGCCTGTGAGCATAAAACCGTAGATCTGTAGCTGTCGAGCGTAGAAAGCTCCTTACCGTAAAAACCACGAATCTACTTTGCACGAAAACTTTTCGAATTCGCTGACTGTCCGCCTTCTCTGAGTAAATAGGCTAATGTAGTCCCCAATCATAACCGAATATTAAATATGAGATTTGGTTCAAGATTCGAGGAGTCCATCCGAACTCTATATATACCCCAAGTTTTTGAGAGAAAAACTTTTCATCCGTCTTCTGCGAAAGAAAGCCTTCGACTGTTCGAGTTCTTCTTCGTTTCTTCTCCGAGCCTTCAAAGTTTTCAGTAATGGCCTCGAAACAACTCTCCTTCTCTAAGGGAAAGAAGGTTGATTCTTCTTCTCGCTCTTCTGCCCAAGCAAGAACGACTTCGGTCGGACAAGGCGAGCTTCATTCTGAGCGAAGTGTCCCACCGACGAGCAGCGCACCCAGCCTTAAAGGTAGAGCTTTTGGGACGAAAAAGAACGACTAAAAATTCTTCGCACACGTTGTACGTGAACGCGCTAGGTCATCTTCTGTGCTGATAGCCTCTTTGAGAAAGATGATGCACAGAGATGTTTCATCTTTTACGCCCATATTTCTAATGTGTCAGCGCAAAAACTCTATATTTTTGCAGTCGGGCGTAAAAGCTTTGACTGTCGAAACTTGGCGTATACTATAAAATTTGAGTATTACGCTTCTGGATGAGAATTCGGCGTAATAACTCAAATTTTGGCAGTCTGGCATAAAACACAGACTGTCGAAACTTTGCGTATACTGCCAGTCTTGATTTTTTACGTCTAGGAAATGGATTCTAGCGTAATGATCAAGTTTTTACAGTCTTGGCATAAAACACAGAATGTTAATTTTTTTGTATATGCTGCAAGATTGTCTAGTATAGAAACTGGCGTGTCTTACTTGCATTTTGCAGTTAACTTGCATGCGTCTCCGCTGGCTGAGGTGATGGGTTCCGCTGTCTGGATGCTTCATTCCAACTAGCTGGAGGATTTGTCCCATGTGACATTTCCCATCTCTGGACCCCAATATCCTAAAGAAAGGGGAATCTTGATATCGGCTCAAGGCGAGCGAACGCTGTTGAACATGATCAACGGAGAGCCCCTGACGTACATAGACGGGGACCAATACATAAAGCCGGCTTTCCTCTTCGGGAACATGATTGGCAAGCAGTCCCAGACGAAGCCCAAGAAAGAACTCTGGGTTTTCCCTGCCGGGGCTTGGTTCTGTATCTACCCAGGATGCTGAGAGACTATCCCATCTCGGCATTCTTCCATGCTACACATCCCAGGAGGATATCGTGGACGCTGACTCCCGATCTTCACGGCCGGGCGGGGAAGATATTTTATCTGAAAGGAGCTGACCAGGGGTCGTTTGTCAGCCGCCCTTCCGGCTCTGTGATACCGTTCAGGGGACTGTACCCAGGCAGTGTCCCGAGTGAAGACAGCTTGGTGCTCCATCCGATGCAATTACCGACTTTCTGTAACAATTTCATGGGGCACGGAGGAGTATACCCTAAGGTGAACCCTCGGACAAGTGGGTGGATCACCCCTACAAATCTTCAATGGGCTCGCTTAGCTGAATGGGCCCTGAAGCATTTTTAGGCCGAGCTGGAGGGCATTGGTCTGTATGCAGCTGTGAGTGCTACCAGTGTTGGGTTACCTCTCAACCCCAACCTGTTTCTGGCACTGATGGAGCGGTATATCTCGCTCACCGGGACTTTTGCCACTCCACTGGGGGAGTTGGGATTGGCCCTCCACGAGAAGGCAAAGATCTCGAGACTACCGATGGGGGATACTCCATATGAAGAGTATGTTCCCACGAACCTAGAGTTGGGGGATTCAGACCCTCGGGTAGTGGAAGTGTACCAGGAGCTGATGTGCCACTACCTCGCTTGTACTGCTTTTTATGGCGAGCCTTCAGATTTGGCTCACATCAATAAATGGACGTCCTACCACTTCTTTCACCGTTCCAGGACTGCTAAGCCGGAGAAGGTATTGGAAGGCAAGGATCAGCCTCTGAATTTTCTGAGCGTGCTTAGTGCTCAGGTAGTCGACGATCTCATGGAAGACGCTGGGGCTCCGGACCAGATCCTCGACGAAGGGATAGGGCAGTATCCTGCAGGCACTAAGGCCTACAGTTATTTGAGGCATTACCGCAGGCTTTTGTCCAAGAAAGCTCAACTGGCTGGCTTCCTCTCCGTTTGGATGCGTCGATTGGTGGTACCCGAGATTGCATCTGCGGACCGCATTCACCGCAACATCGATTGGTGTTATGGTGAAGAGTCTGTTAATCCAGATGAGCCTCTGTTGGCGGTACCGAGGGGTGAAATACCTCTACCTGCAGGGCCTCTGATAGTCTCTGGGAAGCGAAGGGCTCCTGCTCCGAAGGAGACTTCCCCTCGCAAGAGGAAGAAGAAGACGGTTACTCGTCCTCTCCGAATTCCCGGCAATGAGGCTCCTAGAATTGAGCCTACATCTCCCCCTGTTAGGGATGATTGTTTGATTGGAGGTTCCTCGCCTTTTAGAGTGGGACCCTCTATAGTTCCGGCTGGTGGTGCCGAAGAATCTCTGTTGGAGACTGCTGTCGCTGCTACTGCTTTAGGTAGTAGAACGAGGTCGCCTTCAGGGCTGAGCATAATAAGATTCCATATACCTTTATCCAGATCAGTATCGGGAGTGACCCCTGCCGTGTTTGTAAGCGCACCCAGTGAGATTCTACCTGGCGAACCTCGAGTGGATCTCGACGAAGATTCGAAAGAGTACCTGCTGATGTCAGTTAGCACACCCCCTTCTCCAGGTATGACAGCTTGCTTAACATCACTAAGATATGATTTAGCTGTACTGGCCGTAGACGCGACGTATACACCATCGTCCATGGGTAAATATCGTCTTTACGCCTCTCTTTAGAAAAATTAACATCATTTTGATATTAACTTTCTTTTGTCTTCTTTTCAGGGGAAGACATCTTCGGGGAGGGCAGTGTTGACGCACCTTTTGGCTCTGTGTTAGGTCTTGGCATCAACATGGAGGTGCCTGATTTTGAAGAGGAGACACTTTCGGGTGTCGGCTCGCCTGTCGAAGAGATTTCGATATCTCAAGAGGAGGATGAGCCTGTCACTGCGATAATGCCTCCTTCGAGTACGCAGTCACTTCATCCGGTGTTGGCGCATCTTCTTTTGTCGCGCCACCAGTTGAGGCGACGGTTGTGGCAACATCGTCTATGGTCGTTCCTGGAGGGGGATTTGCCAAAATCGCAGCCACTCCCAGTATCCATTCGGATCTAGCCATGCTGACTGAGCAGTATACCAGTATCTTCTACATCGCTATAAAAACATTGATATCAATGGTGTTGGAGAAGAATCTGAGCTTCGAGGCGCTGAGGAGGTCCTCTCAGTTTGCGATAGTGCCGATCAGATAATACGCCGACACTGGGGTAGCTGATACACTGGAGCAGATAGTTAATAGTTTGGAGGAACCCATTAATGAATATCAGCAGCTATCTCGAGGCGGCATTGACGGTCTCGTCCAGGCTCGGTTAGACTCCTTGATTGCAGAGCTTGCTGGGCATCTGGAATCTCTGGACAAATCCGTCCAGGAACAACAGCAGGAGATGGATCGGGAGCGTGCCCAACTAGAGTACATCATTCCTCAACTTACTCAGTGCAAACTCGACTATGAGGAAGTGACCGCAAGGGTCCGCAGATTGAGAGATAAACTCGCTCAAGCGGAGGAACTAGCTGTCTCTTTGTCGGCAACTCGAGATATGCTGACAAATCGGAAGGAGACTGCCCAGCAGAATCTGACGCAAGCGGGTATTGTCCGCGTGGGTTTCGTATGTACCCGGTCCGAGCTAGCTGCTTTGAACAATGATGCAGCAAGGTTGGAGCGTGCTCGCGCCGATGTCTTGAACTCCAGGGACAAGAGAATGGCTGCTCTGGCACGGCAGATTCACGACCTGACCGCTCCTCCCAAATGATGTACTTTTTTGCTTTCTAATATAATTTTGCTCTTTTCTGGGAATAATAAAGAGGCTTTCATCTGACTTTGTGGACCCATCATTTTGGATTATAAATGACAGGTTTGGGTAAAAGTGATATCAGAGGTAATATGGACGTGATATACTCTCGGTAAGTTTTAGTAGGACATATCTATTCAGAGGTTATATGGACATGATAGAATATGCTTCAGCTAAAATTTATACACAAAACACTATCAGAGGTAATATCGACGTGATTGGTCTTGAAGTTCCAAATTAGTCGAACATATCTATTCAGAGGTTATATGGACATGATTGAATACGATCCAACTAGTTTCGTTTTGGAAATAGTTTTGTCAGAATAAGATTTTTGCCATATTCCACTTTGAGCAAAGGAGGTTAAGCATAGTACCTCTTCAGAAATTTGCCATTGATAGGAGCCATCAATAAGTCTCCGTTAGGCTTGGCTAACCTGTAAGCGCCATTTGAGAAAGTCGTCTCGATCATATAAGGGCCTTCCCATTTGGGCTGAAACTTACCCTTACTCCTGTGAGTAAGAATCATCGGCCTTCTCACAGCTAAAACTAGCCCGCCAACTTTAAACACTCTTTCCTTTACTTTTGATTAAAAGCTCTGGAAATGCGTGTCTGGTAGAATGTGATGCGTTGTTGAGCTAGGAGGCATTTCTCGTCTAATCCTTCAAACTCTTGGAGCCTTAACAGGTCATTCTTTTCTTGAGTCAGCTCATTAGCCACTACTATCCTGAGTGACGGAATTTGGACTTCGATGGGGAGAATTGCTTCACTCCCATAAACCAATGAGAATAGGGTACAACCTGTCGGTGCTCGTACCGTCGTACGGTATGTCCAGAGACATTCTCCCAGCTTCTCATTCTAATCCCTCTTGTTCCAAGAGACAAACTTTTTCAAGAGCTTGATAATGGTTTTGTTGAAAGCTTTCGCCAAACCATTAGCAGTAGGATTATATGCCGTAGAGGCCACATTTTGTATCCAATTTTTATCGCAAAATCGATAAAACGCTTGGCTGATGAACTGAGGTCCATTGTCATGAATTATCCTTCGGGGTATCCCAAAGCGATAAATGACATAATGCTTGATGAAGCTGATCACATTAGATGCCTTCACCTCAGCAAGAGGGATCGCCTCGGCCCATTTGGAGAAATAATCCATGATGGCCAGTATGAACTGGTGACCTCTGCAAGAAGATGGGTGAATAGGACCAATGATATCCATACCCCATGCTTCGAAAGGCCAGGATGCAACCGTAGGATGTAGATGTTCAGGAGGTTAATAGATAAAGTATGTGTAGACCTGAGGCTATGCATTGTCTTGTATACTTTATTGCATTTGTGATCATAGTAGGCCAGTAATAGCCCATCCTCCTGATACGATCATGTAGCTTAGGACCGGGTTGATGCGCTCCGCATACGCCGTCATGAGCTTCACGGATAATCTGCTGTACCTCGTTATCGGAGAGACATCTCAATAGCAGTCCGTCGTAGGTCCAGCGGTATAGACACTGTGAAGAAGCGTCATGATAGAAGCGTAATGATCGTCTTTTGACGGATACTGCTTCTTTAGGGTCCTCCGGCAAGATTCCGTATGCTACGAAATCTATAAAGGGACTTCACCAGTCTCTCTTTGGAGGATCTGTGTTCACAGCGTAGCTGCTTTCTATGTGAAAGTTATTTTTCACACAGAATAAATTTCTGTTAAGAAGGATCACCGAATTCTGCCGTCTTATAGGAATAGCTAAATCTGCAGCTAGACAGGCTAGGGCATCAGCTTCCAGATTCTGAGATCGGGGCACATGTTCTAGGAAGAATCCTTTGAATGTTATGGCTATCTCGACCGCTGCTCGCTGATAGGGGATGAGGTCTGGATTTCGGACATCGTATATTCCTCTGACTTGATTGACGATCAGCAGAGAATCACCAAAAGCTTCCAGAGATTCGACGTCCAATTCTTTAGCGACTTGGAGTCCGATTAGTAGAGTGTTATACTCCGCTATATTATTAGAACAGGAATCGCTAAGAGAATATGCTCGGTAGATGACGAGTTTATCAGGAGTAACCAGGACAATCCCTACTCCTGAAACCACGTTTCCCCTGGGACCAGTCCTGGAGGCACCATCAAAGAATAGTTGCCATGCATCGCTTTCCATTACGAAATTATATTCTACAACTTTGTCGGGAATGTCCTCGTACAGTTTGGATGTCTCCGGGATCGGATGAGCAGCTAGGAAATCAGCCAATGCTTGGCCTTTAATGGACTTCTGAGGGACGAACACCATGTCATATGGTGTTAATAACATCGCCCAAGTCGTGAGTCAGGATTTAAGAACACTTGGCTTGTTCATCAATACCCGAAGAGGATTGATCGTAGAGATGATATGAATAGTCTGGCCCGTGACATAGTGTCGCATTTTCTGGATAGCGAACATCACAGCCAAGCATTCTTTTTCTACTGGATTGTACCGGTATTCGGCTCCGACCATCATCCTACTGAGGTAGTAGATAGCATGTTCATGACCCATATCATTCTTTTATGCGAGAAGAGCTCCTAGAGAATGATCCATCGCTCGAACATACCGCACAAATAGTCTTCCTATGACGGAAGGCACCAGAACTGGCGGACTAGTGAGGTAACGTTTGATATCGTTAAACGCTTGCTGACAGGCTTCATCCCATACGAAGGATACACCTTTCTTCATGAGACGAGAAAAAGGCTGACATCTTCCAAAGAGGTTGGATATGAATCTCCGGATATAAGCCAGACGACCTTGAAATCCCCTGAGTTCCCTTAGATTACGGGGCGATCGTATTTCTAAGATGGCCTTGACTTTATCAGGGTCCACCTGAATGCCTTTGGCGATAATGACAAATCCCAGGAATTTGCCACTAGATACACCCAGAAAGGACTTTGTAGGATTTATTTTGAGTTGATGTTGGCGCATTAACTCAAATACTATCTTCATGTCTTAGATGTGATTATCCTTGAGCCAGCTTTTGACAACTACATCGTCCATGTAACATTCTACTGTCTTACGTAAATGCTCATGAAATATGTTACTCATAGCCCGTTGGTACATAGCCCCGGCATTCTTCAATCCGAAGGGCATGACCGTATAGCAATATACCCCCAGTGGAGTCCGGAAGGCAGTATGCTTCTCGTCTTCAGGATGCATCTTAATCCGTCCATGAAAGACATACGTTCAAAACCGCATGTATTGTCAATCATGACGTCTGTGATGGGAAGAGAAAACTTATCCTTGGGGCAGGCGGCATTCAGATCTCGGTAATCGATGCAGATACCTACTTTCCCATTTCCTTTATGACCGGGACAACATTGGCGACCCAGTCGGGATGTTGTTCTTCCCGAATAAAACCGCAGGCTATCAACTTCTTGACTTCAGCTTCAATGGCGTCCATCATGTCCGGGCGGAACCGACGTTGGTGCTGCTTTACAGGCTTTAAATCGGGCAATATATTGAGTTTATGAGTAGCCACCTTCAGATCAAGACCTGTCATATCCTCATAATTCCATACAAAGACGTCGATATATTCTTTTATCAGCTGGATAATTTCTTCCCTTTCTTCTTCGGAAAGATTGTTACTGATAAATATCGGCTTTGGCGAAAGTTCATCCCCAACGTCAATCTAGATCACTTCATCTTCAGTGGGAGGTTCTCTCTGCTCGAAGCAGAATTCCTATTGTGTATCCATCTGTTGAGCCCAAGCATCATTCTCAAATGGTTCGGATTCTTGCTCGTCCGCTTCGAAGGAATCTGTCACTACCATATTTATTGATAATGTTCGTTCGAGAGCATCAGATGAGTCAGAGGATGACGAGTCGTTCTGAAAAGAGGAAAAGATATCCTCGTTTGACTGAGAAGTTGCAAGGGATATGGTATACCCTAATCCAAAACTGGTTCGTTGATTGTAGGGATCGCTGTGCAGCGGTATTCGTCTGCCTTTCCCGTAGTTGAGATCTGGTTTCAGCTTCAAGTCATAACCCATACTTTGCATGATCTTCAAAGCTTGCGGGTTGTATCTGTGAACCTATATTTTACCAACATCGTCGTCGAAGGAATCTTCTTGTACAGTTGGTGCGTTGTGCATGCGGTCGAAGACTATTGAATGCTGACTGCTACAAGTAGGCAGGACAATGAAGATAAAATCCTCATGTGGTCCATATGTCGTGGTGACATAGATGATGATGCTACTTCCCACATATACGGATGATAAGAATCTATAGCTTCCAAGAATTTTTGTGCTATAGGTTCTATATCGTCATGGAGAGAGGATTCCTGATTTGGAATTTGAGCGTCAATATACTGGAAAAGAGGATCTTTATTATCATTCGAAACCGCGTTCCTGGTTGCATTTACATCAATCGACTGCTTGTTGCACCGAAGGCTGATGACCAAGGGTGGAGGCTTCTGGTTCAAAGTGATCACTAGAGGATCATCCCCTTTTCCTGACCTGGTTCTGTTCAGGTGGATAGCCATAGGCGCCATGGCTTTTGGATGAGTAGTCCGCCCTTTCACCTTGATTGACAGAAGTTGCTCGGCTGAGGGTTCTTCTGGCTCCCGGTAGGATTCCTTCTCTGCTTCGCCTGACACCTCTTCCATGTATTCTTGAGAGTACAACACGGCATCAGAGTAGTAGGATTCTACTCCTCTAAACGGGTTCAGGTCAGCAAACTCCGTTTGTACAGTTCCTTGGGCATCTACATATTTAAAGCATTGATATAGAGTCGAAGGAACGATGTTGTGGTTGTGGACCCAAGGTCTACCCAGCAGAATATTGTAGGACACCTCTGAATCAATGACATAACATGTAGCCACTGATCTAAGGTCGCCAATCTGGATCCTCAGACGAATATTCCCCAACGGCTTACTATCATCCGTTATGTCATTATTATCATCATCCGAAACCGCGTTCCTGGTTGCATTTACATCAATCGACTGCTTGTTGCGCCGAAGGCTGATGACCAAGGGTGGAGGCTTCTGGTTCAAAGTGATCACTAGAGGATCATCCTCTTTTCCTGACCTGGTTCTGTTCAGGTGGATAGCCATAGGCGCCATGGCTTTTGGACGAGTAGTCCGCCCTTTCACCTTTATTGACAGAAGTTGCTCGACAGAGGGTTCTTCTGGCTCCCGGTAGAATTCCTTCTCTGCTTCGCCTGACACCTCTTCCATGTAGTCTTGAGAGTACAACACGACATCAGAGTAGTAGGATTCTACTTCTCTAAACGGGTTCAGGTCAGCAAACTCCGTTTGTACTGTTCCTTGGGCATCTACATATTTAAAGCATTGATGTAGAGTCGAAGGAACGATATTGTGGTCGTGGACCCAAGGTTTACCCAGCAGAATGTTATAGGACACCTCTGAATCAATGACATAACATGTAGCCACTGATCCAAGGTCGCCAATCTGGATCCTCAGACGAATATTCCCCAACGACTTACATTTTCTGGCGTTGAAACCCACGATTGTAGTGGTGGTGTAGGCCAATTCGCTGGTAGGAATTCTCAATGGTCTGAGCAGACTATGAGGAATGATGTTGATCGATGATCCCGGATCTATGTGAATCCGGTCGACCTCCATGGAACCGACATATCCGGTGTAATAGAGGGGTCTATCATGTCTGTTATGCTTTAACAACATGTCATCTTGAGTGAAAGTAATATTGGGGACCACCTCCATCACACTGTGGCATTGAGGACATGCCACGGGTTCTTCGTCAGGGGACTTGAGCTGGGTCATGTATGCCTCCGCCTGCATTAATGCTTCACTCAGTGCTTGACGAGTGTCTTGAGAGAGCCTGAGTAGTTCGAAGATGGACAACCTGGCTGGTGTATTAGCCAATTGGGCCTGAATGTCGAAGTTGTATGGCTTCTCTAAACCTTTGTTTTGAATATTTTTCATGGGTTTACCGAAGCGCACTTCTTTTTGCTTCCTTTTGTCCGCCAAAATTAGTCTCGAAGGACCGGCCTCTAGTATGGCGGGTTCTTGCTCTGAAGGCTTGGTAGCTGAAGCGTCTGCCGGTGCATCTTCCTGACTTGCTCCATAGTCCTGGAGGTAAGCTTTCCCTGAACGGGTTCCAGTAGCCAAGACCTCGTCTTCTGATGCTGAGTGTACCGTAACCGTGTAACATGGTTTATGTTTCGAGTTCTTTTTAGACTTAGCCTTAGCAGCTTGAGTCTCTTTCTCGATCTCCAACACCAGATCTGGGTGAACCCACATAATCTCGCCCCGCTGGATAGTTAGGGGTAGCAGGTCAAGATTTTGACCCCTAGATGGAGGGAGATTAACTATGTTCATCGTCGTCCGGGAAATAGGTGTAACACCGTCCGGGACTTCATGGGGAGGCAGATTGCCAAACTGTTGAGAGATCATGTTGGCTGTGACCGTCTTATCGCTGTTGCACAGAGTGATGGCCTTAGCGTCGATCAGCTCCTGGATCTTCCTTTTTAGTAAATAACACGCTTTCGTAGGGTGGTATATGTATCTATGAAAGATGCAGTACTTGGGGTTGTTAGTACTGCCGACTTTATTAGGCCGCTTCTCATCAGGAAGGGTAATCTTGCCACTTTTGACGAGACACTCGAATATGCTTGGAATATCGTCGTCGTCGAAAGAGTATACTTCAATGGGCCTGGAAGTCATAGGTTTCGTCTACGTGGTTGCCGCAGTCTTTTGTCTGGACTTATTGATTGCCACAGCTTCTTTTTCTTTAGAACTGCGGGGATGGTCGCTGTTGGAGGATGACCTCTTGCCTCTATCGGAGGTAGAAATCATGATGCCATTATCACGCGCCTTCCGATTGTTGTCCTCGGTGGCTACCGCTGAGATGATGAACGAGGGCCAATCATGGAACTGATATGGTCCTGTGAACACCGAGATTACGGGAAGAAGGTTCTTCCTGCAAATGTTTACCAATGCCGAGTTTGGAACTCCGGGAGGCATTTGCAAAGTGGCTTGACAAAAACGTTCGATGAAGATGCGAACGTCCTCTTTCTCCTTCTGCTTCACTTCGATGAGAGAGGACATCGACATGTCCATCCCTCCCTCGTAGAATCTTGCGAAGAATAAAGCTTTAAAGTCTTTGAAAGAAGTAATACAGTTGTCCGCCAAGCTGCGGTACCACTGATAAGCCACTACCGAGAGACAGCCCTCGAACACCCGAGTGAGGAGGGCGTCATTCCCCTGTAATAACACCGTCATCATACTGAAGTAGTTCATGTACTGACTCGGTGATATTTTTCTCTCGAACAAAGCCATAGTCTGTGGTTTATATTTAGGAGGGAAAGGGGCCTCTTCCCAGATAGCCGGGTAAGGCTGGTTGATTTCTAATTTCTTGAGCTGATCTTTGTGCTTCAAGGCATCAAATTAGGCTTTTAACTCCCGTACTGCCTGCATCGGGTTTTCAGCCGGTAGCGGGACCACGGAGTGATGAGGAATCGATTGCATCGCAACTCCAACGGGAGGTAATACATTCTCTGAGTGAGGAAGCGGAGGAACTGCTGACTCCTGATCTAGAGCAGGCTCTTGGATCGCGTTGGATGGTTGTAAGTCCACCCCCATATGTATCTGAGTTGGAGGGACCGATGCTTAAGCTATAGCAGCTGTGTATTGAGTCAGCATCATCTGGTGCATGTTCTCCATCATGGATTGCATCTCTTTCAGGGATGTCTCCAGTATAGTAATGCGTTGCTCAGCGCTCCCCGATGGAGAAGCTTCCTCGCATTCATCTCCAATGGCATAAACTCATATCTCCCTGGGTGTCATTGAAGGATTAGTATAGGTCTCTGCAAAAGTTGACTCTATACTTTCGGCATCTGATTTAGGAGACTGGCGACCCCAAGCATCAGAATCAGAAGAGTACGAAGTCGGTTGTCATGACCTTGAACGGGTGTTTCGGAATACCCCAGCTTCAGTGTTCGTAAGGAGCTGGTTGAATCTCCTTCGGCTCGGAGCTCTAGAGGGATGACGTCTTGAGCTCGATCTTCCTCTAGGTTTGTGTGAAGCCATATTCACTAATGCATGTGTGGGCTCTTCCTCTTGGAAAGACGGAGAGTAGCTCAACCGGTCGAAAACTGACCGTCTTGCTTCAGAACAGCAATAATTAATTACAATCCTATGACTATTACAATAGTGCTCGTTAGGAGGCGTAATAGACATGCTGGAAGATCCCCTATCCTTGCGTTTCTGGATTAGATACTCACGCAGGCCAGGAGGATTTACAGAAGAAGAAGAAGATGGCTTGTTCCTTCTGTTCACATCAGTGGGCATGCGGATGTTGGGAACCATAGTTTTCCCTGTGCCACCTGTATACAACAGGTTGGCCATCTGGGTGGCGGATAATCCCCGAGGAGGGTGTCTTTCCACGAATTGAGCCTTCTTTACGCTGAGGGACTTTTTCTATCATAATTCGGGCTGGCGTAAAGCCGAGGAGGTCCTCAGTCGGCCGTCAGCTCCTCGCGTAATCCGGAGGGCTGGCAGATTCTTCCCTTGCTGACGTAAAGGCCGAAAAGTTGAGCAGTCCGCCACTTGCTTTCCCTTACATAGATTACAGGGATCATCTATTTTTCCGCGGAGGGCAGATGCATCTTTACGCGCGGAGCGCGTTTGGAACTTCTTATTTGGCGCTAAGGCATTGTCAAAAATTTTGTCTGCCACGTCATCGACGGGAGACTGAATTTTATGCGCAAAGCACGGTGTAGGCTTTAGGACTAGCGCTGAGGCATTGTCCAAAGTTTTGTCTGTTCCATCAGGGACGGGAGACTGAATTTTATGCGCAGAGCGCGGAGTATACTTCTGGATTAGCATTGAGGCATTGCCAAAAGTTTTGTCTATTCCGTCAGTGAAGGAAGACTAAATTTTACGCATGGAGAGCGGAGTATACTTCTGGATTAGTATTGAGGCATTGCCAGAAGTTTTGTCTATTCCGTCAGTGACGGGAGACTGAATTTTACGCGCAAGGCGCGGAGGGAGCGATGCTACAACCTCGTTAGTCGGAGAGGTCGGAGAGTCGACAGGAATCGTAGGGGATATCTTAGGCATCCAGACCTTACATAGCTTTCTGTTGTCTTGGACAGAGAGAGAGTGAGAGCTATCCCCTGTTCGAAGCATGTCTTCGTAGGCAGACTGGTCGAACTGGACGACCAGTGTCTTCTTCACGGATCCCACGGATATTGCATCATGTTGAGCAATTGCATCCTCATCAGAAGAGAAAGATCTCTCCAATAGAGTCGCCATCTTGTTGTTTTATATATAAATGAAAGATATGGAAACGAGTTTTATACGAAACCCGCTCTTATGTTTACAAACAAGATTGTACAATTAATCCTATGCGAGGATGTCGAGTACAATTTTTTAATCTGGGTAAATATTGCTATAGGAGTCTGATCTGTAGTCGATCACTTTGTCCCTTGGACCACACGATGATGAAGAAGTGCCGTAGAAGACAGAAAGCAGCTTCGAATGTTGCTAAAGAGAGTGGATGCTCGATGCCAAAGTCGTTGATCACTACTCTTTGCCTGAGCTCTGGATTCTTCTCTCTCGACCACCGTTTTTCCTCTAAGTTTTTGACCTTGGACCTCTGTCAATAGAGGTCTCTATTTATAGAGTTTTAGTGACAGTGACCACTCAGTCGGCGTAAAAACCGAGTAGTGGAAAGTATATCACCCTTTTACACGATGGTTACAATAACCATTACCCGCATATAGATAACCTTTTAAATGAGCGTGTGACGTGTGTCCAACTAAGAGACAACGCGTATAACTGCTGCAAAGATCACGGCATAAAATCCACGTAGGTAGTTATCCTTCTTGTAGAAGAGGTTGGCGTAGAAGCCAATAACTGTCACCATGGCATAGAAGCCGAGTGGGCATAGAAGCCGAGTAGGCGTAGAAGCCGAGTGGGCATAAAAGTCGAGTAGGCATAGAAGCCGAGTAGGCATAGAAGCCGGGTGGGCGTAGAAGATAGCTGATCCTCTTCCTGACTGAGGCCTTGAGCGAATTCTGGACCGAATAGCCTTAATACACGCCAATGCAAATGTGGCCTGAGTTGGCGTATTCCTAGGAGATAGCGTACAACGTGCTCCCCTAGCTGAGAATAGCCTGATGGCATAATGTGCCAAAGTAATGATGTGGACGTTTTAGCCGAAATTACAGCTTTTGGGGATATAATGAAGTCTCTTGCATTAAATGCAGAGATCTGCCCCCATCCTGCGCATTAAATACAAAGGCGTGTCTCGAAGATTTGCCATTATTTTGCGTATTAAATACAGATACACGCCTCGAACCCTGTACGAAGAGCAACTGATGACGTGGCAGTCTGTTTGCCTTCTACGGAGCGTAAGAAGCTCATGTCTGCCTGTGTAAAATTAGGCAGCGTATTCCAGAGGCGTGTCTCGAAGATTTGCCATCATTCTGCGCATTAAATGCAGTGACGTGCCTCGGGCTCTGCCATCACTTTGCGCATTAAATGCAGAGACGTGCCTCGAGCTCTGCCATCACTCTACGCATTAAATACAGAGACGTGCCTCGAGCTCTGTACGAAGAACAACTTTTGACGTGGCAGTCTGTTTGTCTTCTACGGAGCGTAAGAAGCTCATGTCTGCCTGTGTAAAACTAGGCAGCGTATTCCTTTGTATACGTAAAAGTAGTTTACGCCAAGGAGATGTCACTAAACGACAGTCTGGGTCGCTGTGCCGCGCCATCATTATAGTCGTCGTCTGGGTAGTCGTGCAGTACTCTCTGTCAGGAGTTCAGACGTCAGGTTCACTGCACGATTTGATAGGTTCATTTTGAAGAATACGAAGCGTTCCTTGTACACTTCAATGCTGCATTGAAAGCGAATGAGTTTTTATGCCATAAAGGCGATGTAGCACCCTTTTTACGCCGAAGCAGCCTGGACATACTGCTTTACGCGGATGGTCCTTGAGCATATATTTTACACTGTGCTCAGCGGAAAAGCTCTGTTTGCACGTCAATGGCTCTGAAGTCATCTTTTTATGCTGCCCAACATCAACATGCTGTGTATAGATATCCAGCGTATTTTTTATGCTTCTACAATAACCCACCAGATTGCATGTAGTATATGGGAGAACTTCGTTCGGTGCAGATGCCCCTTCATGTGTGCTAAGGCATAGATTTCACTCTGAAGCCTTGGAGTGCTACGTCTGGAACTGAAGCACATATACAAGACATGATATTGGAACATCGCCTATACATCATTCCAGAAATGTAGCCACTTGGCACGCTTTTATTATTTTCGAGAGAGAGAGGCGTGAGCGACTTATAATCTCAGCCTAGCACCACCTGTAACACTTGTTCAATATAAATAAAGAGTTTGCTTTACTTCTATTCTTGTGTTATTCAATGCTTCCGCTATTAATGACTCAGTAAACGTGTTACTAATCTCCTATGCATTTATAATTCTGCTGTACTCGGATAATTTGTGCGACTCTGTGGCTTAAACCTCTTACCGCCAGCCAGAACCACGGTCTTGCACGGGCGTGGCTTACGCTCGTGTGGCATCACGCCCAGATGGGTCAAGCGATCATCCCGCGGGAGCGCTGGCACGATGATTCTCGCCAAACGGGGACGGCCGATTAGCCTGCGGGAGATCGGGGCATGACAGATTGGTATCAGAGCATGACTATACGCCTTTGGACTTTATTTCAATTTTCTCAGTTTCGAAAGCTCGTTCGTGGGTTATGTGCTCTCTCTCAATGTCCCAAACGGAATATTCCAGCAATGAGTCTAAACAGTTTCAAAAGTGCATTAAATAAAATGATTGCTTGTACAAAATTATGATGCTATGACCTATACTAGACCCTTGGGAATAAACTCGTGCTAGAATCGCGACTTATGTGCAAACCAAAATACCTATACATGATTGCCTAACTAGTTAGTGCAAAATCGAATATTGCTCGAACGGTTAGCTATGCACACAGCCTTTTAGCTAAGTTTTGTTGAGTATTGCGTGCCAAGACCCTTTGGTGCAAGCTAAGTTGCAACAAGATGGGATAACGTTCAGATATAAGACAAGTCAGACTTAGTATGCCAACCGATAGAACGTTATCAGATCATCGCTTAGGAAAAAATAGAGAATCGTGCTTGAGTTTTGGGACATAGCTCGAACGGTATTTCGTGTCGAAAGATACAAATCGAATATGGATTTGATTGGATGACTCAATTTCGAGTGGTATATAGATCATTTAAAAATGTTCGAACATATTAATAGGTCTCGTGCCATAGTCGGATTAAACGGATTTAAGAATGTCTTGAATAAATGGTAAGGCTTATATCGAATAGGAATTCATGGAAATAGATAATCGATATCTTGGTTAAGGAACCTGTTGGAAACTTGGAAAATTATGCAAGCAATTTCGGATTAAAATGAACGAATTAAACTCGAATACGATATTGCTTGAATAGAAGTTAGCCCGAAATGAATATTGTGTTTCGGTGAAAGAAGATGAACGATAATGGATTTGGTTTAGAGTTTGGCAGAACGATCTTGAAATCTAGTTCGGAAAAGATAACCTTCAAAATCAGTCCCAACGAGAACGATTATCCTGCAGGAGCGCCGACGTGGTAATTTTATATACGACGGGGATGATCAAACTCATGGAAACATGTTCGGTGATTATTCCAAACGAAATCGATGAATTGAACGTATCAAAAAGATGGAATAAACTTGGGTTTGAATATTAGAAACCTAGTTGCTTGAGGAATGATAGAAGTAAAACTATGGAATTACCGAATGGTAACATTAAAGTTGGATAATTTTGCTAGACGAATTATAATCACTGCATGAACGGACATGACTTGGTAGATTTTATATATAATTTGGATGGAGCAAAGTAAAATTATAAGGTGTCTCGATCGTGCCGAAGAAAACCATGACGTTCAGACATTCTTGTCTTGTGCGAGCGTAACTCTATGCTCGTACATGCGTCACACCCGGATTAGGATGATTATCCATCGGGAGCGTTGACATGGTATTCTCACGTCCAACGAGGGTGATCAAACTTGTGGAAGACCGGAGCGTGACAACTTATGGATCGCCTTAACTTTTGGTTCGATATGATAAGACGAATTTGGAATGCAAGTAAATCGGAAATATTTCATGGATAAGTTAGCCTAGAACCTGGAACAAAATCACGCTTGATAGTTCCATGAACGGATACATAAATCAGATTGGACGACTTGGATATTAATCTACGGTTTAGAATTGAATCTTGGCTTGGTAGACTAGACTTGGAATGGATATAGGGATTCTATCAAACATGTTTGGAGATAGAGTATGCAAATCATTAGGCTTATTTTGCATCTTGAATATTATAGATTTTACTGAATGAACTCGGACCCCAGTACAAATAAACGTGTTATTGAGAGTAGGAAAAATTTGTGCTTGATGTTTAGAAATCTGAGTGAAACAAGGTTGGGTAGAATATCCCGTACAAATGGACAATGGTTTGACCCTAGGAAATAAGGCGAGCATCATACGACGAATTTGCATGATGAATCGCGTATTTGAACTTGTACCTATGACCTTGTGAGCTGACCTAGTAATTAGACAGACGACCCTGTGTCGAGTGAATGAACCTGTGTAACCGGCTTTAGCAAATTGCTTGAATAAGCTATAGAACTAGGGCAACAAGACTTAGAGTTACACTAGGAACGATAACGTATGCTCTATTTAACCCCAACGGATGAACGCTAGTCAGTAAACCGAATAGATCGTGCTTAATGGTAGTATAAATACTTGAATTGAGTTGGTAAGAAAATACTTGGATTTTGATTGACCCTATCAGAAGTATCCTCGAGAATCATTAAAACAAGAACCCTTGAGATTTTCGCAAAGTAGCTTGTCCGATTTTACTATATCTAAGTTTGGTTGAATACATATCTTTGAGGGACGCCTTGAACATGTGCACAATCTAAGACTAAATGATATATGAAACACGAGTGCTAAGACTTCAATATCGCTAAGTTTGTTGATATGCATATATTGGAGGGACGCTTTGAATATGTGTACGATCCAGACTTGCGATATGCTGATCACGATGTTAGTACAAGTGAATATCGACATGGACAAGTATAACGACTTGTATAAGTTTGCCTTGGCCCTAGATCATTCACGATGGATTATAACGTACCTTGAGTTAAGCAACATATCCCACGCTAAGGCGCAAATAAGACTGACTCAGCATACACGCGACAAGGCGTAAGGATCGGGTAGGAGATTGTGTTCGAATTAATCTAGTGGTATCGATTGGTTCACTTGGGATAGATTCAATAGTGCAATAGAACGGCCTACGCTCAGTAAGTCTCGAGGACGAGGCTTTTTCTGAGTGGTGTATAATATAACGACCCATTTCGCTCAAGCGAATTATCGATTCAAACGGCAAATGTGCAACATCCCAACCCACTTTGCTCTGCCAAAATACTCGTTTGAGGCAAAAGGATCTCCAAGATCGTGGAATGCTATTCATGTTCTGTATTCATTTAGTTCTCCTCGGAAGACTACCCAATGGTCATTTCGTGCATGTCTAAACCTGAAAGTATCCAGGACCGTTAAGTCGCCAAGGCAGTCCCCGAACTAGGGGAATGCATCAAGGCAAGTGAAACACTGATCAAAAGTCATGCCAAGTTTATTCCTGAATGAGAATTATGTCAATGAATCCAAGAATCACAGCTAGTGGAGCAATACTCGTTTAGAACAAAGATTAATGGATTATTATATCAAGTGCAAAAATAGAATGACCAGGGAATTACATGTCGCGGACAACTTGGAAACATGGTCAATGGTTCCTGCGGATGGTCGCTGGGGCACTGGCACCGATCTGATCCGGACGAAACTTCATGATAGTCTTATGCATCTGGATAGGATGGTCTACAACCACTCATGAAGCTTTGTTACTTTCTATTCTCGTCCAAGACTATAACTCATCCTTTATGGCTATGCCAACGCCTCATGTTCATATAGTTAAGTCATCCTCGCTTAGCGGCTATCCGTGTGCGAGTTATTGCATCGCATCAGAATATTAGAACACCTGGACGATCTTGAGTATAGGACTTGTACATATGGAACACTTGAACATCCCCTAAAATACTTCAAGAAAACCTGCATGCTCGTGCACCCGAAATATAATATCGCTCACAACACTTGTGTTTGCATATGCCACTACCCCTGAATTTTATATATATGCTCGTGCTTGAAATAACTCGGTTTGCCATAGACCGGGTAGGACAAATGGTAAGTTGGTAAGTCTCACCGTGTTCCTCTTATATCTCACCGAGCACTGCCACACGAGTTAGGCTTTTTATATATGCCATGAAACTGATCCTAAGGCAATACTAGAAAGACAACATAATAGATGGTGCACGAAACCTATTGAACGTGTTTTGATTTGTCGAGCAGGCGAGTAGCCTCCCAACCAGTGCATTCATGTACTAATAACCCACCAGATTGCTTGTAGGGTGTGGGAGAACCTCGTTCGGTGCGGATGCCCCCTTCGTGCGTGCTAAGGCGTGGAGTTCACTCTGAAGCCTTGGAGTGCTACGTTCGGAACTGAAGCACATATACAAGACATAATATTGGAACATCGCCTATACATCATTCCAGAAATGTAGCCACTTGGCACGCTTTTACTGTTTCAGAAAGAGAGAGGCTTGAGCAACTTGTAATCACGGTCTAGCGCCGCCTATAACACTTGTTCAATATAAATAAAGAGTTTGCTTTACTTCTATACTTGTGTTATTCAATGCTTCCGCTATTAATGACTCAGTGAACTTGTTACCAATCGCCTATGCATTTATAATTCCACTACAGTCGGACAATCTATACAACTCTGTGGCTTAGACCTCTTACCACAAGCTAGAACCACGGTCTTGCACAGGCGCGGCTTACGTTCGTGCGACATCAGGCCCAGATTGGTCAAGCGATTGTCTCGCGGGAGCGTTGGTGCGGTGATTCTTGCCTCGCGGGGACGGCCGATTAGCCTGCGGGAGATCGGGGCGTGACAGACGTGAACCATCATTTTCTCTGTTGGAGAGAAGGAAGAGAAGTAGAATATCTCTAATCCAACTGGGGATTTAGAAATAAGAAATCCTTAGGACAACTGGACTCTAAGAATCTGTTTATTTATTGTAAGGGAATATTTTGGTTGATCTCAACAATAATATTTTGTTGGATCTGAGAACTTGTTCACTGGGGGGATTTTTTGTGGATCTATTAGTTGTTTCTTATCCAAGACTCTTGAATACATGTAATAGTTCAAAATAATTCATGAATGTCTTGTTGTATTTTTACAATGCTAGAGAATAAGAATGTAAACACTATACCTCTTAAACACTCAGCTAGGGATAAAGGAGAATAAATGTAAACACTGTACATTTATAATGTCTTGCTGGGTTAGGAAAGTAAAAGTTAATCCTAGTCTCACTACCACATTTCTAGATGAGGGTATTTTGGTCATTTATCATACTTATTAATTAGTTATTTAAATATATATATTATGAGCCTGCTGGTTGAAGCGATTTATATTAATTAGTGGGTCCTGTTGGGCTTGGCTAGCACTAACGAAGGAGTAGCCCTTTCTTCAGAGAGCACTTTCACGTAACATTAAAGTTGGATAATTTTGCTAGACGAATTATAATTACTGCATGAACGGACATGACTTGGTAGATTTTATATATAATTTGGATGGAGCAAAGTAAAATTATAAGGTGTCTCGATCGTGCCGAAGAAAACCATGACGTTCAGACATTCTTGTCTTGTGCGAGCGTAACTCTATGCTCGTACATGCGTCACACCCGGATTAGGATGATTATCCATCGGGAGCGTTGACATGGTATTCTCACGTCCAACGAGGGTGATCAAACATGTGGAAGACCGGAGCGTGACAACTTATGGATCGCCTTGACTTTTGGTTCGATATGATAAGACGAATTTGGAATGCAAGTAAATCGGAAATATTTCATGGATAAGTTAGCCTAGAACCTGGAACAAAATTACGCTTGATAGTTCCATGAACGGATACATAAATCAGATTGGACGACTTGGATATTAATCTACGGTTTAGAATTGAATCTTGGCTTGGTAGACTAGACTTGGAATGGATATAGGGATTCTATCAAACATGTTTGGAGATAGAGTATGCAAATCATTAGGCTTATTCTGCATCTTGAATATTATAGATTTTACTGAATGAACTCGGACCCCAGTACAAATAAACGTGTTATTGAGAGTAGGAAAAATCTGTGCTTGATGTTTAGAAATCTGAGTGAAACAAGGTTGGGTAGAATATCCCGTACAAATGGACAATGGTTTGACCCTAAGAAATAAGGCGAGCATCGTACGACGAATTTGCACGATGAATCGCGTATTTGAACTTGTACCTATGACCTTGTGAGCTGACCTAGTAATTAGACAGACGACCCTGTGTCGAGTGAATGAACCTGTGTAACCGGCTTTAGCAAATTGCTTGAATAAGCTATAGAACTAGGGCAACAAGACTTAGAGTTACACTAGGAACGATAACGTGTGCTCTATTTGACCCCAACGGATGAACGCTAGTCAGTAAACCAAATAGATCGTGCTTAATGGTAGTACAAATACTTGAATTGAGTTGGTAAGAAAATATTTGGATTTTGATTGACCCTATCAGAAGTATCCTCGAGAATCATTAAAACAAGAACCCTTGAGATTTTCGCAAAGTAGCTTGTCCGATTTTACTATATCTAAGTTTGGTTGAATACATATCTTTGAGGGATGCCTTGAACATGTGCACGATCTAAGACTAAATGATATATGAAACACGAGTGCTAAGACTTCGATATCGCTAAGTTTGTTGATATGCATATATTGGAGGGACGCTTTGAATATGTGTACGATCCAGACTTGCGATATACTGATCACGATGTTAGTGCAAGTGAATATCGACATGGACAAGTATAACGACTTGTATAAGTTTGCCTTGGCCCTAGATCATTCACGATGGATTATAACGTACCTTGAGTTAAGCAACATGTCCCACGCTAAGGTGCAAATAAGACTGACTCAGCATACACGCGACAAGGCGTAAGGATCGGGTAGGAGATTGTGTTCGAATTAATCTAGTGGTATCGATTGCTTCACTTGGGATAGATTCAATAGTGCAATAGAACGGCCTACGCTCAGTAAGTCTCGAGGATGAGGCTTTTTCTGAGTGGTGTATAATGTAACGACCCATTTCGCTCAAGCGAATTATCGATTCAAACGGCAAATGTGCAACATCCCAACCCACTTTGCTCTGCCAAAATACTCGTTTGAGGCAAAAGGATCTCCAAGATCGTGGAATGCTATTCATGTTCTGTATTCATTTAGTTCTCCTCGGAAGACTACCCAATGGTCATTTCGTGCATGTCTAAACTGAAAGTATCCAGGACCGTTAAGTCGCCAAGGCAGTCCCCGAACTAGGGGAATGTATCAAGGCAAGTGAAACACTGATCAAAAGTCATGCCAAGTTTATTCCTGAATGAGAATTATGTCAATGAATCCAAGAATCACAGCTAGTGGAGCAATGCTCGTTTAGAACAAAGATTAATGGATTATTATATCAAGTACAAAAATAGAATGACCAGGGAATTACATGTCGCGGACAACTTGGAAACAGGGTCAACGGTTCCTGCGGACGGTCGCTGGGGCACTGGCACCGATCTGATCCGGACGGAACTTCACGATAGTCTTATGCATCTGGATAGGATGGTCTACAACCACTCATGAATCTTTGTTGCTTTCTATTCTCGTCCAAGACTATAACTCATCCTTTATGGCTATGCCAACGACTCATGTTCATATAGTTAAGTCATCCTCGCTTAGCGGCTATCCGTGTGCGAGTTATTGCATCGCATCAAAATATTAGAACACCTGGACGATCTTGAGTATAGGACTTGTACATATGGAACACTTGAACATCCCCTAAAATACTTCAAGAAAACCTGCATGCTCGTGCACCCGAAATATAATATCGCTCACAACACTTGTGTTTGCATATGCCACTACCCCTGAATTTTATATATATGCTCGTGCTTGAAATAACTCGGTTTGCCATAGACCGGGTAGGACAAATGGTAAGTTGGTAAGTCTCACCGTGTTCCTCTTATATCTCACCGAGCACTGCCACACGAGTTAGGCTTTTTATATATGCCATGAAACTGATCCTAAGGCAATACTAGAAAGACAACATAATAGATGGTGCACGAAACCTATTGAACGTGTTTTGATTTGTCGAGCAGGCGAGTAGCCTCCCAACCAGTGCATTCATGTACTGATAACCCACCAGATTGCTTGTAGGGTGTGGGAGAACCTCGTTCGGTGCGGATGCCCCCTTCGTGCGTGCTAAGGCGTGGAGTTCACTCTGAAGCCTTGGAGTGCTACGTTCGGAACTGAAGCACATATACAAGACATAATATTGGAACATCGCCTATACATCATTCCAGAAATGTAGCCACTTGGCACGCTTTTACTGTTTCAGAAAGAGAGAGGCTTGAGCAACTTGTAATCACGGTCTAGCGCCGCCTATAACACTTGTTCAATATAAATAAAGAGTTTGCTTTACTTCTATACTTGTGTTATTCAATGCTTCCGCTATTAATGACTCAGTGAACTTGTTACCAATCGCCTATGCATTTATAATTCCACTACACTCGGACAATCTATGCAACTCTGTGGCTTAGACCTCTTACCACAAGCTAGAACCACGGTCTTGCACAGGCGTGGCTTACGTTCGTGCGACATCAGGCCCAGATTGGTCAAGCGATTGTCTCGCGGGAGCGTTGGTGCGGTGATTCTTGCCTCGCGGGGACGGCCGATTAGCCTGCGGGAGATCGGGGCGTAACAGACGTGAACCATCATTTTCTCTGTTGGAGAGAAGGAAGAGAAGTAGAATATCTCTAATCCAACTGGGGATTTAGAAATAAGAAATCCTTAGGACAACTGGACTCTAAGAATCTGTTTATTTATTGTAAGGGAATATTTTGGTTGATCTCAACAATAATATTTTGTTGGATCTGAGAACTTGTTCACTGGGGGGATTTTTTGTGGATCTATTAGTTGTTGCTTATCCAAGACTCTTGAATACATGTAATAGTTCAAAATAATTCATGAATGTCTTGTTGTATTTTTACAATGCTAGAGAATAAGAATGTAAACACTATATCTCTTAAACACTCAGCTAGGGATAAAGGAGAATAAATGTAAACACTGTACATTTATAATGTCTTGCTGGATTAGGAAAGTAAAAGTTAATCCTAGTCTCACTACCACATTTCTAGATGAGGGTATTTTGGTCATTTATCATACTTATTAATTAGTTATTTAAATATATATATTATGAGCCTGCTGGTTGAAGCGATTTATATTAATTAGTGGGTCCTGTTGGGCTTGGCTAGCATTGACGAAGGAGTAGCCCTTTCTTCAGAGAGCACTTCCTCGAACGCTTGTTGGTCGAAGTGAACTACTAGCATCTTTTGCATTGAGTCGAGCTTGGCCAAATCGGACTGCATCACCAACTTCTCAACGGAGGAGAAGGATATCCCCAGCAGAGTCGTTATCTTATTTTCCATTAATTACAAAAGTTTGAGAAAAAACTTGATTTAATTAAATAAACTAAAGAGAGCACAGAGAGGAGTCCTAAATAGACAATTTAAGTACAAATTTTGTATTCTGGGAGGTGATGATGGAGGGTTAGGAGTGTTGCAATCCTCTTTAATCCGTGGACGATCTGATGCAAAATCTTTTCTCTCTTGCTCCAGTGTAGATTCGCAGATAACTAGCCAGCCTTTTATTCGGGTGTGGTAGCCTACAATTTATTACCATACTTGTGGATGCATAGATTTTGGGACGCATGTATGGTAGGGGTTTTCCACGTGTCTCCTCTTAACGGAAGGGAGCTACCACCATGCATGTGAATCTGGGCTTCGCTGTCGTATGGATATTTGTTGAGATTTTATTGTTTGCTTTTGTATCTGTGCGGTTATCAACTATTGTAGGCACAACTTGGTCAAATGGACACGTGGCCTCTATTTCGTTGGAGAGAATCACTTCAGTTGTAACAGTAGGATTCAGTTTGCATAGCATTTGTGACGCATGGAACGCATGGAGTCAGGACGCATGCGGCCAGAAACACATAGGACAAATAGAATCTGGGACGCATGGACTGCATGGTGGCCAGAGACGCATGGGACTCATGGAGTCTAGAACGCATGGACCAAAGACGCATGTAGTCCATGAGTCAGGGACGCATGTGGACAGATACGCATGGGACGCATAGAATCTGAGACACATTGACTACATGGCGGCCAGAGACGCATGGGGTGCATGGAGTCTAGAATGCTTGGGCCAGAGCCACATAGAATCTTCTGTCGTGTTGAACATATGGTGCTGCACACTCCTTGAGACTTCTGTCTTTTAGTGAGGTTTCATCTTTTGAGGCGTTCAGAGAATCCTTCTTGTCAGGATTCTGTGTCAGACTTGATCTTGTCGTCAGGAGGTCATGTCAGGTCCATCTGCGAGCAAGGTTTGCTTTGGCTGTTTGGACCGCATGGATCCGTATTGGTTGTTGGCCGCATGGATCCGTATTTTTTATGATTCTACAATTAGAGCAAGGCATTCTTTTTTTATAGGATTATATATGTGTTCGACACCAATCATCATGCGACTGAAGTAGTAGATCACCTGTACGTGGCCTTCGGTATTCTTCTGTGTAAGAAAAGATCCTAGTGAATGATCCATTGCTCGAACATACATCAAGAAAGGTTTCCCTATGATTGGAGCCACCAAAATTGGCGGGTTGATGAGTTATCGTTTAATGTTATCGAATGCCTACTGACATGCTTCATTTCAGAAAAATGAGATTCCTTTCTTCATTAACTAAATGAAGGGTCAACCTAAGAGATTTGAGATGAAACTCTAGATGTATGCTAGACGGCCTTACAGTCTACGTAGTTCTTTGAGATTATGTGGAGGTCGTATTTCAAGAATAGCTTTGAATTTATTAGGGTCAATATGAATACCTTTGGAAGTTACAACAAATCCGAGGAACTTGCCACTAGAGACTCCCATAAAGGATTTGGTTGGATTCATCTTCAGCTGATATTGACATATTAACTTAAACACCGTCTCTAGTTCTTGAAGGTGGTCATCTTTGATATGACACTTGATGTCACTACCATATTTTCTAAGAAAGGATATTTTAGTAATTTCATAATTAATTAAATATTGTGCTTGATAAATAATTATTGTTCTATTGTTTAATTGTTAGATGTTAGTTATTTATTTTGGACTTGTGTTAGTAGACATAACTAGTTTAGTTTAGACTCATGAACCAACATGTATTAATTGTTAGAATTGAGCCCATTTAGAAAGCCCATTGATTAGGAGGATGATTAATTTAATTAAACCATTAGACTAGAAGCTTTTCTCCTTAATTATTTATTCATGAGAGGCCCCAAGGGGTATAATGGATATTACATAGTGACTTGTGGAAGGAGTAAGGGGCTGACTTATTAAAGATGGAGGAAAATATTTCTCTCTCCTCTTTTCATTTGTAAACTAGATCTAGAATTTCTCTCAACCAAATTACTCCATTCCCATATCATTTTCCTACAAAATTTTATCCCAATTCTTTCCCAAATGCCCATTGGAGGCTAGTAAAGCAAGGATCTAGAAGGAGAAAGCAAGGATCTACAAAAAGGAGTAAGGATCTACAAGTTGGAGGCCAATTTCATCATATTTGGAGGTTGTATTGGGAATCCATCTCCCAATAGGTATAATTTAATTTTTTCCTTAATTTTGGTTCTAAATCTGATATTTAACCATAAAAAATTAGCCCATATGCATAGGCTACCCATAGGATTTGATTTTGTGTTCATAAGATGCTATTGAGAATGTTTTGGTACTTTTTGTGTCAATTTTGGGAGAATTTCGAGATTGACATTTGTTGTGTGTGACATTTGGTCCTATAGATCAATTTGGCATGTGCTTGTGTATTTGGGGCTAGTGTCGTATCCCCAATTGGGTACGTGTAGGTCGTATCACAATAATTTGGTGATACGTGTTGATTTAGGGGGTTTTCCTCCACACGGGACTTTTAGCATCTCATATTTTGACACAAATACGTAGATTTATGTTTGACTCTTTGTATTATTCATAAATAATATATTAGACTTGCTCGTATCCTTCGGGATACGTTTGGATTTGTGATGGACTCGTGTCCCAAGCGTATCCTACATCTAGTGGGATACGGGTGTGATACACTCCATGTATTGTGCAATTTAATTTCTAGATCTATTTCTCTTGTGTTCTCAGTCATTGTAATGTGTAGTTATATGTATGTATATATATTGTTGTGTTTATATATTTATGTATTGATGTGTCTTAGATCTTTGTATCTATTATATCTATGTGTATATATTTTTATGTAGCTATTCTTCTACATATGTAAGAGCTATTTATTGTTGTTGTATATATATACATTATAGTATAGATATATAGTGTATATATTACGTGAAAATATATATATATATGTTGTTATATATATAGTTTACTATATATATGTATGTTATTATTATATGTATTTTGTATGTACATATATATGTATGTAGAGGTGCATGTATGTACATATATCTTATATAGTAGTAATTATGTATATATGATACTATATTGTTATATGTATTATTGTGTACATATATATATGTATGTGGAAGTGTATGTGTGTATACATAATTAAATATTAAGAGTTATATATATTAGTATATATATTATGTGTTATATATTATATATATATTATGTTATATATATATAAGAGGAAGAGAATGGGAGATACAATCAGCAGCAATAGTGACAACAGTGTCACCAAAAAACAACAGCAGCATTAGCACACAACAGTAAGAAAGCAACAACAGCGGCAGCAATAGCGAAAGCAGTGCAGCTATAGCGACAACAGCGCAGCAATCAACAACAACAGCGACAGCAATTTTAGTGACAGCGGCAGGAAACTGTCATGGAAACAATAGTAGTATCAGCAGCTTTCATTGACAGTTGGTAGGTTTTTATGACAGTTCTGCGGTTTATATTAGATATTATGTATTTATGTATTATAGATATATGTATGTATATGTATGGTATTAATATATATGTAAATATGTTCCTAATTGCTAATTGTGTTTTGTATAGTATAATTATAATATTTGGTTGTAGTTAGTATAAACAAGGTATTGGATATTACCTTGAGATACCAAGGTAAGTGTCAAGGTATTTTAGGATACCCAAGGTATTCGGTTTGGGTATCAAGATTATGGTTTAGTATTGCGATACCAAGTTGGTTCGAAACCAAGGTATCCATTTAATGTTGTAATTAGAATTTTATATACATATTAATATTGTTTGACATATATATGTGATATTTTACCTATTGTTTCACGTATCCTTAGATACGGTATCCTAGTATCCTAAGATATAGCTTTTATGTCCTAGACTCTAGTGTTTGAAACCAATATCTTTTAGATAGACTCTTGCAACCTAAAAATAGGTAGTTTGACATATTTGACCATAGTTTGACCATAGTAGACCATAGTTTGACCATAGTTGACTATAGTTTGACTTTTGACTTAGAGATGGCTTATTGACCTAGAAGTTGACTAGTTTAACTTATTTTCTTTCCGAAACCTTGTATTGATGTTATATTCCATATCTAGGTCTTTGAGGCACCGTATTAGACATCTATGAGACTATTCTTTGGACTTCAGGTGAGTACATTCTCTGATAGTTTCTCATTTATGATATCCTCTATGTTCATTGTATCTAGTGTAGATATCCATATTTCTTGAAATGATGGTTACACGGATTGGTATATCCGAATCTCATCATAAGATGTTATTCCTTGGTATATGGTGTATCTTGTGCAAGTCATGTTTCATTGATTATCTTGTACATGTACAAACACTGATTCTCGGGAAGGGTCGCTATCTTCTTGGGGAATCCCGTGCCATAGCTTACCATGGTTGGATCTATTATACCAGTCGAGGGTAGGGAGTATTTTAGTGTAGATATGTGATCATACCCTCCTTGTATCAAGTCTTGCTCTTGAATAGTGTTAATCATACACCGCACGTATGATTAGCCAGGCCATAAATCTTGTATCATGTTCCCAAGTCAATCACATGTTAAAGCTAGTACTCACATACTTAGTCATTAGTATTCTTGTTCATTGTCATATTTCTCATTATTGTATTATTCCAGTCTTTTCTTATTGTATAACTCTTGTATCTATTGTGCATCTTATATATTCACATCTATTTACTTTTAAATAATTTTTATCATTGATTAGAACTGCTGTTAGAGATGTACTCTACTTCTTTCCTGACTGGATATATTTTTCCCAGATGACACTGAGGAGTGGTACCCTACACATTATGGACCTCAGTATTTTATGGGTTTAGAGTCAGAGATCCTGGCTCAGGAGGGACTTATCCCAATTGAGACAAATGACCCGGGTTTAGTAGCTTCTTAGTATTCTTTGTACTGGATTTGTCTCCAGCTTATTTTTGTAGTATTCTTTCAGACTCATTAATGTTATTATTTTAGACTCATGAGTTATATGTGACTATTCTATTCCTTATCATATTCGTGTTCATTTCTATCTTAGATATGTGATTGAGTATATTGTTATTATTGGTGGCTCATTCTATTACTAGATAGATTACCCAAACAGTGTTCTACTGCCGATTCTACGATGTAGGCTGGGCGTTGTTCCCGATTTGCATTCCTACATCGGGTGCGGGTCATGACACATTTTTAGTGGTGGCCTTATGCAGGTCTTCGAGGTCGCAATTAGTACGATTTGTAGTGGTGCTCTGAATTGAGTACTATTACGAGCCTGTGTCAGGATATAGGATATAGGCTATAGTTTGAGAATACTCCATCACCTCTAGAAAAAATTCTTTTGATTTATTCAACTATTCTCCTTTGATATTGATACTTGATGTTTAAACTTTTATTTTCTTTAGTGTCTTACATCATGTGCCATATTGATTCTTCCTTTCGCTTTGTCTCAGGATGCCGCCTAAGACTAGATCGCAACAGGGGAGAGCAGCTTTTGAGAGGTCTGCAACGTCCCAAGGGCCTACACCAGTCACTTCTCCGGTGATTGGAGTGTCAGCTGCTTTCAGATGTCCACACCTACACAGAGGACTGTGCCAGCTGTATCTGAAGGGCTTCCACTTCCACCTTCCGTGCCAGCAGAGGCGATACAGATATTTACACTATTTCGTGAGATATTCGAGGAACAGAGGGATCTGTCTGTGGCATATCAGAGGCAGACCGACGTTTTACGGCAGGGCATCGAGAGTGCTCATCAGCTTTCTCATGCCGTAGTAGAGAGAGGAGTTTCAGTCCAGCAGCAGGTTGTTTCTCAGGTTGCTAAGCTTCGGCCAGGCAATATTTAGGACTTCAAGAAGATGAAGCCTAGGGTCTTCAAGGGGACGGAGGTGTCATAACCCGCACCCGGTATAGGGATGCATGTCGGGAACAACGCCCAGCCTACGCCGCAGCATCGGCGGTAGAACGTTGTCTTGGTCAACTATACTATCTAATTATCTCACTATAAAGAATAAACCTCCAATAATATCTCAACTCCAAGATGAGAGTATAATCAACTTAGTTCGACACAATACTCAATCACATTACTATGGCACGAGAAGATGTCACAGAAGTCTAACATAACTAAGCAGTTAAAATATAAAAACAACAAATAGAAATAATATGCAAACACAATAATATGCCGAAAACAAATCCGGTACCAAAATGCTAAAGAGAACTAACTATGCTAACTAGTGAACCCGGCTAAATCTCTCGCAGTCACTCCAGAACTAGTGGGTCCAAGTCTGCACCATCTATAGGCTGAGGTCCGTAGTATGTCGGACACCAATATCCCGGATCCTCTGAAAAATATTTTTCATTCAGGAATGGAGCAAAGTACAACCCAATAGCAGTTCCAATTAATTGACAAAAACTATAAAGCAGTAGAATAGAAGATGCTATCTACGATGAGGATATAATTGATAATCAAGAACAATGAGAGAATAGGCAATACTAACAACAGAATATAATCAATGCGTACAAAAATAAAGGAATGAACTATAATGTCAGAATAGAACAAGGTAATCAATGAACTGAATAATAGAATCTACAATAACTATGTGATTTGAGATACTAACTAAATATGTGATCGGCCTGGGAGATTCAATGATTACACTAAGGAGCTAACTCAACCATACGTGAATTGTATGGTTAGTTAGTAGCCAATGATTACAATACTAGCCGATAGTTTCTTGGTCACATATTTAATTGGTATTTCTCCCGCCCCGACTGATATGATGGATCGAATCATGACACGTCACTAGCCAATGTATCCAATGTTTAATCTACAATATTCAATGTTATCCAATACCAACAAGGATAGTATCCGATACCATCTTCATAATCAAGGTAATATCCCATGACTAACGATCCAATAACTATACCAATCCGTGTACCATCGTGTCAAGAATTATAAGTAACATTTCTAAATAATTAAATTATAGTGGTAATCAAATAATAAAAACTATCAGAGAATGTACTCGCCTGTGGTCCAGAGCAAATGATAAAAAATAATGTCCGAACTGGTGTCACAGACCTATATATAAAATATTGCATTAATACAAGTTTTTGGGAAGAGAAATAAATTAAACTAGTCAATTTCTAGGTCATAAAGTCATTTCTAAGTCAAAAGTCAAACTAGGTCAACTCTAAGTCAACTATGGTCAACTATAGTCAAATTATGGTCAACTACCTATTTCTAGGTTGCATGAGTCTAACTCAAAGATATTGGGCTCACACACTATGAATCTAGGCCATACAAGCTACATCTTAGGATACTAAGACACCGTATCTCAGGATACACAAACAAGGGATAAATATAACACATATGTACATATCAAACAATATTATATATATAAAATCCTAATTACAAATGCTAAATGGATACCTTGGTTTTGAACCAACTTGGTATCGCAATACTAAACCTCTATCTTGATATCAAAACCCAATACCTTGATTATCCTCCAATACCTTGATACTTACCTTGGCATCTCAAGGTAAATTCAAAATCTTATTTATACTAACTACCCAACAATAATTATAAACTACTATGCATTTAATATTTATATAATACTATATACCTTATTTTAGTCACCTTAATACCAACCCGTAATTAGTTTACAACTATCCTATTACTTATGCCAATACCTACTACTCATACCTTGGTATATCTTGATACTTACCGTGGTATCTCAAGGTATTTGCCAAAATCTCATATATATACTAACTACCCATCAATAATTACATATATCAATCCAATATAACTCTAGTATATACTAATAGAATAATACTAACTACCAACTACACTAACTATTAATACATATATGCGTACATACATACCTACAAATATATAATATATAAAAGATACTCATAACAATTGATAACTAAAATATACTAACTATTCTAATAAATTTATATGCTACAACTAAATATATACATATATAGTATACTATAATACAAATAGCAATTATGAACATATTTATATATATATTAATTACCAAATATGTATATATAAATAAATTTATATAACCCACCATATATATTTATACGATATACATATAAAACTATATATAACTATACATACACTTATATATAGTAAATTATATAAAATACCATATAGTAACATACACACACACACATATAGTAATATGTATATATAACTATACATATATGTATACATATATATAATCATACAATAATATAAATATATAACAATATATAATATAACTATATATATAACCACATATAAATATATCTACTATATTATATATACATATGCTACCACTTATAAATATATATCTACATACATATATAATCATATAATAACTATAAATAATCTAATTACTTAATTAAACATACACATATATTATATAAAATATATGCATATATTTATATCCCTAACATATATTATAACATATATATTAATGCATGTAGAAGAAAGCTACATAATATATATTCTATTAATACATATATAATATATAGATCTTTGACACAATAAATACTATAATAAATATACATAATATATATATAATATATATAGATAAATACACAATTATAATTCAAGAATTAAAGCACAATTAATTAGATCTACACATAAACACACAACAATTGGAGAGCATCACACCGTATCCCACTAGATCTAGGATACGCATGCGACACGAGTCCACCACACATCCTATTGCACCCCGAAGGATACAAACAAATCACATATAATATTTATGAATAAAACAAAGTATCAAATGTTGATCTATGTGTCCGTGTCAAAATACGACATACTCAAAGTCCCGTGTCGGAGAAAAATCCCCAAAATAATACGTATCAACAAATTGTAGGGATACAACCTACACGTACCCAATTATGGATATGACATGTCACGACCCGCACCCGGTTTAGGGGCACGAGTGCGTGGGTACGTCCAGCCTACGCCGCAGCATCGGCGGTAGAACGCTGTCTAGGTCAAGTACTATCTATAAAATCTCGCGCTAGTATCCAACTCCATAAGGAGACGTGGATATCATAAAATAAATCTAGAAATACTCAATCACAACTACAGCACGATAGGAAATGAAGAAATAAAAGAATATAACACAAGTCTAATGACACAATAATCATACCTGCAATCATTAACTCCCAATCCTCAAGTGTGTCAGAACCAGTCTACTAAGGTCACAGTCTGGAAAAATATTTTCCAGTCAGGAAGGAGCAAAGTACATCTCTAAATAGCAGTTCTATATAAATGACATAAACTATGTAGCAGTTCTAGATAGAAACATACCAGATGCATGTATAGGTACGAGAAATGTACAAGAAAGAAATACTGGAAATACTGTAAGTAACTGCAGGAAAAGAAACAATATGTCCATGAGCAAGAAACCTAAGACTAAGTGTGTGAGTACTAGCTTTGACATGTGATCGGCTTGGGAACATGATCAGGCTGGTTACATGTGATTAGCTATGATTCACGAAGGTCAGGCTAACCGTTGGTTAGCTATGATGCATGTAGAGGTCAGGCTAATCACACGTAACAGCTATGAGGCACGGAGATGGTCAGGCCGCACCCGACGTGAGATGTGGGGTGAGCTATGATGCATGTAAAGTTGGGTATGATAACATATCTACACTAAAATACTCCCCACCCCCGACTGGTATAGTAGATCCAATCATGGTACGCTATGGCACTGGATTCCCTAGGAAGGTAGCAAATCTCCCCGGGAATCAGTGTCTGTACGTGCACAAGATAACAAGGAAAACAAGTCTTGTACAAGCTACACCATGAATAAGGAATAACATCTCATGACGAGATCCGTGTATACCAATCCGTGTAACCAATGTGTCAAGAACATGGATATTTACACTAGATACAGTGAACATAGGAGATATCATAAATTAGAAACTAATCAGAGAATGTACTGGCCTTGGGTCCTTAGCTGGTAATACCAATGTCCTGTCCCAGAGTATCGTCTGGAGGAACCAACGGTCCTAAAATATATCAAATACAACATTTGCATCAGGTGCTACACTAACACATCACAAATACATGAACTCAGGGCTCTGCCAGGTATGGCACTTAGTCAACTAGGGTCATCTAGTAGGTAGACCAATATATCTATCTATATATATCACACACATTAATACTATTTAATTATAATTGAAAGATACCTTTATAAATTTACACATATACATATTATTCATTTGGTATGAAACTAGATATGTATTTATAGGCTTAAATAAGGCTAATACTTGTATAAAAATAATACTGTATGTTTAATTATATAAATCCACTAGGACTTACTTTACACAAGGTATATATATATATGCATATGAATACCCAAAAATAGAATTTACTATATGTACTAAATTCCAAAAATACAATTAATATATGCTAATATAGTTACCATATATACTATGATATAATCTGTATACATATATACATACATATATACTGGTTTGAGGTTGTGAAATTACACATATACCAATCAATTGTATTTACAATATATATATATACCTTTTAAAATACCTATTTGATAGTTGAATATTACCTGTGTATACTCCTACATAAAAATACATTTTTAAAATATATATATTGTTAATGTATTTATTTAAATATATACTAATATTAATACATCACATTGAATACCTATACCATACATATATGCCATTTAATTTCATGTATAATATATATATATTAGTTAAATAATATATATGTACCATACATATATATCAATTTAAAATATACCAGGTATATATATACAAATGAATATATATATACATATACCAATTTACATTTATTTATATTTAAATACTGAAACATACATTAATACATATTATACCAAAAACGTATATAATATATATAAGTGTCTCTTAGTAATTGTACAAAATACGTTTTTGTGTATATACACTAATAGGTGTATATAAATATATATATTATACCAAAATACGTATTTGTATATATATGTCAATCAAACATTTTCAAATATCATTTATATATATATACATTAATACATACATACATATACTAAAATATATATATACTATGCTAATACTTGTATTAAACATTTAATTAAATAAATAATATACGTATACATTATTAAATTATACATTACAATGTATTTACATACTATACATGTTCACGTATTTAAAACATTATTTAAATAAGTACTATTTATATACATATACGTTTTAAACATTAATTAAATACGTAATATACATATACATATATATTGAATACCTATATTATACTAATTTATATATACTCTATAAATATACAATAAATTCATACTATACATATTAATTAAATAGTTATTAAGCATATATATATACATTAATTTTATACAAATACATATACTAGTATATACATTAATTTAAAATAATACTATACATATTTATTAATATATATACAAAATATACATTTTATATATATACATGAATATATTACATATACAATACAATATGTTTAATTATTAATTAGACAATAGGCATGTACATACATTACATTACTAAAGAATTTACATACTCTATATATTCACATTTTAAAGCATTAATTAAGTGCCTACAATTTAATATACATATAGTATATATATACTCATATATATATACGTATATATATATATACATATATATATATATATATATGTATATATAGATATATATATAAAGAGGGAAGGGGAGAGAGGCTTACTGTGCTTGGGGTTGCCGGCCGCCGGAGTGGCCGCCGGAGTGGCCGCCGGTCTGAGCAGGGAGCAGGCCGCCGGTCTGAGCACTGGTGGTGGAGGTGGTGGATGGTGTTGATGGTGGTGGTGGTGAAGCAGCAGCCGGAGCAAGGGGGTTGGCCGGACGCTCGGGGAAGAGCAGCAGCGAGCGGAGGAGTCTTCAGGGAGGAGGAGCTCGAGCAGCGGCCGCCGGTCTGAACGTCGGATCCGCCGGAGGGAAGCGGCGGATGGGGAATGGGAGAGCAGCGGGAAGAGGGAGAGCAGCCGGATGAAAAGTGCTTGGCCGGAAGCACAGTGGTCGGCCGGCACAGCAAGGGGAATGGCTTGGAAGTGTTCCCCCTTTCTTTTAATTTGAATTTCAAATTAATGAAGGGAGAAGAAGAGAAAAATGAGAAGAAGAAAGGAAGAAGGAGAAGAAGAAAGAAAGAGAAGAAGAATATACATACGTATGAGAGGGAGGAGGCTTGTGAGGATGGTGTTTTCTAGGTTGCCTAGGGATTAGGGTTGAGGGTACAATATATTAAATAGGGAGAGAGAGGGTGTGATGGAGGGTTGTGATGGGTCAATTTCAAATGAATGGCTAGGATTGAACATGAGAAAATTATTCATGGGGGATGAGGGTTCTTAATTAAAATTAATAGGCTCCCTCATTGATTAAAATAATTGGGTGAGGCCACAAAATGCCAATTTGCAATTTGGCCCCCTTAAATTTGGGAAATTGCACAAACACATGAAATGACGAAAATTGGGCGGGCGATTCGGGGTCCGATGTTTTGTAGGGTCAAGGGGCACTGTAAGATGGGTATGGGCTGAATTTGCAGGGCACTGGAATTAATTTGGAATTTCAGAATCAGATAAAATGGTATCCTCAAATTAAATAGAAATAAATGCAAGTTGTGTTCAACAATTAATTAGGAGTACTTGGGGTCAAAATCAGATCAAGTCATCAATACCAATAATGAAGAAGACTCAGAATAGAATATTACCCTAATTTGGGCCGCACGAAAAATAGGTCAAGATGGCCTCCAATTTTCGATTGGAACGCACAACGATACAAAAATAGGAAATCAAAAATAACGTCCGCGACGATTTTTGTGCGGCCAGAAACAATGCACAGGGAGCAAAATTATGAGTTGCAAAAATAGCAGAATGGAAGGCGGGCATGTCTAGGGCAAGATGGTGAAATTAGTTGGAAGACAAAAGCTAGGGTAGTGCTCCAAATATCGAAGCAAAGGCAATGTGCAAAAGTATTAAATAAAATACAGTAATTAATTATAAACTCCAAGAATTAAATTCTAGGTAAAATAATTAACCTCAAAATTCCATAATTCTATAATTCGGACAGGGGTTCGTCTACTGGGCTTCTAGGTCTAGTCTGCCAGCTAAAATAAAATAATTAACACTGCATATAATTATATATTGAATTACACATCGCACAAAATTATTTAAATCAAATACACTATCATACAATTAATTAATTGTAAATAACATAATATTAAATATTGTAAAAATTCGAAAATACCCCTGTTTTCGGAATGTGGTAGTGACAAGTCTACCCACCTTAAAAGAATTTTGTCCTCGAAATTTAAAGTCCTCATAGTAGTGTTTGCTCATACACATTTTTATTTTCCATAATTAGTGAAATTCAACAACCCACATAATCCTGAAATATCCTCAAAAAATCAGTTTCCATTTCCTCACAATTCCCACGAATTTAAATTTAAAAATATTTATACTCGGAATTTGGTGTCTGTTCCTCAACTTTAATTTCAATCAATGTATTGAATCTCGTCCCAAAAGTCTGAATCCAAACAATCATCCATCAATGACCTAATTCTTCAGTTTCCTTTTTCCTCAAAATACTTAATAATGCGACACTTATGGATCCTTCAAATGTAACGTCCGCAATATAAAAAATTTAAATTTCTATATTGCAATCAAATATATATAATGATAATTTTCCAAATTTTCCTCAAACTTTAATGATAAATTATATCACAATCAACCTTCCTGAAATTAACAATCATCAATTCTGCCATGTTAAATTTTTAATCCTTTATTTAAATTTGCGTTTATCCTCAAATTTCAATCATACCTCGATCCTTGTAAAACCAATGATCCAGCAATTCTGTTATATTAACTCATGAATGCTTATCCTTGAATTTCTAATCATCTTGTCCCATTTTGTCAAGTCATAACCTTGTCATAGATCCTTGCTATGGTCCAAACCCCAATGATCATGGTTTAAGGAGATTCTACCTACAGCCATGCAATCTAAGAAAATATATAGGTCATGTGTCTTGTCATGGTATTTCAGTCTCTGTATCAGGGGTACTCCTAACTACATTATAACAAGAAATCATGCATACAAGCTACGGTACTAAGGTATCAATCAATCAGAAGACAACAAGAACATGAGGAAAGAAAAGAAAGAACCTGCTAACTTATTACTTGCAGTATCTTCTATCTCTAACATAATCATAGGTCAAATGATGCATGTAAAGTTTGATACCTCTATCTCTTTAGGTACCGCACTCTACTACAAGCATACTCACTGCTAGCTTCCTTACCTACTGCAATAGTTGATACTAGTTATTCTTATCACTCAAGTGCATATCAATTGCAACACACTATACTAAGTACTGCTTTCTCTAATACAACCCTAGATTGACACCCAAGTCAGTTGGCAGTGAGATCTCAATCATACTCAAGTCATCAGATCCTTACACATGTATATCATTTGCTCACATATTAATATTCATCTCTTATCTACCATAAAATTAATCCTCAAAATAATCGTCAAGGTTTAACTTCTCGATCAACTTAAAATAAATTACATATACCTCCTCAAAATGATACTCAAATATCGGAAAAAAAAATTTAATCACTTTTAAAATCCTTATAGCATTGACTATGTTTATTGAATTGAATTCGAATATTCAAAATTTAATAACATAAATCTCATCTCCTCAAAAATTCTTTAAAAATTGAAATTTATTTCCACTCTACCAATTATAATTTAATCCACGAGCATACATATACTACTCACAGTCTCTAATACTCAAGGTACACACTAATTCACTAATTATTTACAACCTCAACTGTGTACGAAAATTGTACTGTCCGAAATAATTGCACTATCATTTCCAATAATCCAAATTATCATCTCACATATTTTCTTCAATGATTTTATATCTATATTACTTAATACCCCAATCTGTTTGTCATCACACGAGGTACTTACTGTCATTTGCACCTCGCTCAACAAATATTTGATATAGACTCACTAGCACTATTGGTATGGTAACGCTAGCTTCATCCTTAGATTAACTCGTCAAACTTATTACAAATCACGATCACTTGCACTTTCTATAATACCAATACTAATTATAATAACACCTATCATAGAACTATTGCTACAAGGTACTATGCTATGGGTATCTCTAGATTAATGCCTAATGCTCATATGTCCAACTAGGAAACACTTACAATTCATAGGCAATACTCAGTCAACACAACCAAAATTGTAAGTCACTAATCATCATACTAACAAGGAATCCTCAAAGAAAAATAAGCTCAAAAGGAATTGGATCAAGGACGGAAGGTATCCTTACTGCTAGTAAAGAAAAGAAGCGATGGAACAAAGTCCTGGAATAACAAAATGGATAAGTCTTGAGATGATATTTTAAGGACCAATTTAAGATACAACCTGATAATCATACACGTCTATCCGAAATCATGACGCTCAGAATTTTCGCCACGCCAGTAAGCATAGATGCGATAAACGACCGGTTCCGTAACTATGGTATGCAACTCTATAATCATGTCATCTAGAATCCTCGCCACGCCAACTGGTATGGCTGCGAGAGACCCTAAGTTTCATAACTACAGTATGTACATCCAAGTCAGGTTCCTACGTTCTCGTCACGATAGCTAATATGGCTGCGATAAACTCTAGGTTCCATAACCAAAGTAGACGTTTTACCTTTCTCACTGTCCTCATCAATATATGTCATCAGATGATACCATAAATTTTAGCCCGTAAAATTCATCTCACTTTGAAATCAACTCAACAACGATACCAGGAATTAAAGTTAACAACTGGTCAAAAAGAATCAAACTCAACATCAATGAGTGAGGACGGACGGAAACAAGGGCGAAGGAATTAAATTGGAGATTATAATAAGATTCTTATGGGGTCATCCCAGGAAATCTTTCAAATAAATTTTGATTGAGTATCCTCTCTCATCCTAGTATCCTAGGTCCTATGTCCTATAGCAGGCACGCAATAGTGTAACAAAGATGCCACACTACTACGACATCGCTCTAAATGCGAAGTCTGACTTGCATGGGCCTCCACTAAAAACGTGTCATGACCCGCACCCGGTTTAGGGGCACGAGTGCGTGGGTACGTCCAGCCTACGCCGCAGCATCGGCGGTAGAACGCTGTCTAGGTCAAGTACTATCTATAAAATCTCGCGCTAGTATCCAACTCCATAAGGAGACGTGGATATCATAAAATAAATCTAGAAATACTCAATCACAACTACAGCACGATAGGAAATGAAGAAATAAAAGAATATAACACAAGTCTAATGACACAATAATCATACCTACAATCATTAACTCCCAATCCTCAAGTGTGTCGGAACCATTCTACTAAGGTCACAGTCTGAAAAAATATTTTTCAGTCAGGAAGGAGCAAAGTACATCTCTATATAGCAGTTCTATATAAATGACATAAACTATGTAGCAGTTCTAGATGGAAACATACCAGATGCATGTATAGGTACGAGAAATGTACAAGAAAGAAATACTGGAAATACTGTAAGTAACTGCAGGAAAAGAAATAATATGTCCATAAGCAAGAAACCTAAGACTAAGTGTGTGAGTACTAGCTTTGACATGTGATCGGCTTGGGAACATGATCAGGCTGGTTACATGTGATTAGCTATGATTCACGAAGGTCAGGCTAACCGTTGGTTAGCTATGATGCATGTAGAGGTCAGGCTAATCACACGTAACAGCTATGAGGCACGGAGATGGTCAGGCCGCACCCGACGTGAGATGTGGGGTGAGCTATGATGCATGTAAAGTTGGGTATGATCACATATCTACACTAAAATACTCCCCACCCCCGACTGGTATAGTAGATCCAATCATGGTACGCTATGGCACTGGATTCCCTAGGAAGGTAGCAAATCTTCCCGGGAATCAGTGTCTGTACGTGCACAAGATAACAAGGAAAACAAGTCTTGTACAAGCTACACCATGAATAAGGAATAACATCTCATGACGAGATCCGTGTATACCAATCCGTGTAACCAATGTGTCAAGAACATGGATATTTACACTAGATACAGTGAACATAGGAGATATCATAAATTAGAAACTAATCAGAGAATGTACTCGCCTTGGGTCCTTAGCTGGTAATACCAATGTCCTGTCCCAGAGTATCGTCTGGAGGAACCAACGGTCCTAAAATATATCAAATACAACATTTGCATCAGGTGCTACACTAACACATCACAAATACATGAACTCAGGGCTCTGCCAGGTATGGCACTTAGTCAACTAGGGTCATCTAGTAGGTAGACCAATATATCTATCTATATATATCACACACATTAATACTATTTAATTATAATTGAAAGATACCTTTATAAATTTACACATATACATATTATTCATTTGGTATGAAACTAGATATGTATTTATAGGCTTAAATAAGGCTAATACTTGTATAAAAATAATACTGTATGTTTAATTATATAAATCCACTAGGACTTACTTTACACAAGGTATATATATATATGCATATGAATACCCAAAAATAGAATTTACTATATGTACTAAATTCCAAAAATACAATTAATATATGCTAATATATTTACCATATATACTATGATATAATCTGTATACATATATACATACATATATACTGGTTTGAGGTTGTGAAATTACACATATACCAATCAATTGTATTTACAATATATATATACCTTTTAAAATACCTATTTGATAGTTGAATATTACCTGTGTATACTCCTACATAAAAATACATTTTTAAAATATATATATTGTTAATGTATTTATTTAAATATATACTAATATTAATATATCACATTGAATACCTATACCATACATATATGCCATTTAATTTCATGTATAATATATATATATTAGTTAAATAATATATATGTACCATACATATATATCAATTTAAAATATACCAGGTATATATATACAAATGAATATATATATACATATACCAATTTATATTTATTTATATTTAAATACTGAAACATACATTAATACATATTATACCAAAAACGTATATAATATATATAAGTGTCTCTTAGTAATTGTACAAAATACGTTTTTGTGTATATACACTAATAGGTGTATATAAATATATATATTATACCAAAATACGTATTTGTATATATATGTCAATCAAACATTTTCAAATATCATTTATATATATATACATTAATACATACATACATATACTAAAATATATATATACTATGCTAATACTTGTATTAAACATTTAATTAAATAAATAATATACGTATACATTATTAAATTATACATTACAATGTATTTGCATACTATACATATTCACGTATTTAAAACATTATTTAAATAAGTACTATTTATATACATATACGTTTTAAACATTAATTAAATACGTAATATACATATACATATATATTGAATACCTATATTATACTAATTTATATATACTCTATAAATATACAATAAATTCATACTATACATATTAATTAAATAGTTATTAAGCATATATATATACACTAATTTTATACAAATACATATACTAGTATATACATTAATTTAAAATAATACTATACACATTTATTAATATATATACAAAATATACATTTTATATATATACATGAATATATTACATATACAATACATTATGTTTAATTATTAATTAGACAATAGGCATGTACATACATTACATTACTAAAGAATTTACATACTCTATATATTCACATTTTAAAGCATTAATTAAGTGCCTACAATTTAATATACATATAGTATGTATATACTCATATATATATACGTATATATATATATACATATATATATATATATATATGTATATATAGATATATATATATAAAGAGGGAAGGGGAGAGAGGCTTACTGTGCTTGGGGTTGCCGGCCGCCGGAGTGGCCGCCGGAGTGGCCGCCGGTCTGAGCAGGGAGCAGGCCGCCGGTCTGAGCAGGGAGCAGGCCGCCGGTCTGAGCACTGGTGGTGGAGGTGGTGGATGGTGTTGATGGTGGTGGTGGTGAAGCAGCAGCCGGAGCAAGGGGGTTGGCCGGACGCTCGGGGAAGAGCAGCAGCGAGCGGAGGAGTCTTCAGGGAGGAGGAGCTCGAGCAGCGGCCGCCAGTCTGAACGCCGGATCCGCCGGAGGGAAGCGGCGGATGGGGAATGGGAGAGCAGCGGGAAGAGGGAGAGCCGCCGGATGAATAGTGCTTGGCCGGAAGCACAGTGGTCGGTCGGCACAGCAAGGGGAATGGCTTGGAAGTGTTCCCCCTTTCTTTTAATTTGAATTTCAAATTAATGAAGGGAGAAGAAGAGAAAAATGAGAAGAAGAAAGGAAGAAGGAGAAGAAGAAAGAAAGAGAAGAAGAATATACATACGTATGAGAGGGAGGAGGCTTGTGAGGATGGTGTTTTCTAGGTTGCCTAGGGATTAGGGTTGAGGGTACAATATATTAAATAGGGAGAGAGAGGGTGTGATGGAGGGTTGTGATGGGTCAATTTCAAATGAATGGCTAGGATTGAACATGAGAAAATTATTCATGGGGGATGAGGGTTCTTAATTAAAATTAATAGGCTCCCTCATTGATTAAAATAATTGGGTGAGGCCACAAAATGCCAATTTGCAATTTGGCCCCCTTAAATTTGGAAAATTGCACAAACACATGAAATGACGAAAATTGGGCGGGCGATTCGGGGTCCGATGTTTTGTAGGGTCAAGGGGCACTGTAAGATGGGTATGGGCTGAATTTGCAGGGCACTGGAATTAATTTGGAATTTTAGGATCAGATAAAATGGTATCCTCAAATTAAATAGAAATAAATGCAAGTTGTGTTCAACAATTAATTAGGAGTACTTGGGGTCAAAATCAGATCAAGTCATCAATACCAATAATGAAGATGACTCAGAATAGAATATTACCCTAATTTGGGCCGCACGAAAAATAGGTCAAGATGGCCTCCAATTTTCGATTGGAACGCACAACGATACAAAAATAGGAAATCAAAAATAACGTCCGCGACGATTTTTGTGAGGCCAGAAACAATGCACAGGGAGCAAAATTATGAGTTGCAAAAATAGCAGAATGGAAGGCGGGCATGTCTAGGGCAAGATGGTGAAATTAGTTGGAAGACAAAAGCTAGGGTAGTGCTCCAAATATCGAAGCAAAGGCAATGCGCAAAAGTATTAAATAAAATACAGTAATTAATTATAAACTCCAAGAATTAAATTCTAGGTAAAATAATTAACCTCAAAATTCCATAATTCTATAATTCGGACAGGGGTTCGTCTACTGGGCTTCTAGGTCTAGTCTGCCAGCTAAAATAAAATAATTAACACTGCATATAATTATATATTGAATTACACATCGCACAAAATTATTTAAATCAAATACACTATCATGCAATTAATTAATTGTAAATAACATAATATTAAATATTTTAAAAATTCGAAAATATCCCTGTTTTCGGAATGTGGTAGTGACATGACACTAGCCCTAAACACATAAACATATGCCAAATTGATCTATAGGATCAATTGACACACACAACAAAAGTTATTTTCGGAATTCCCCCAAAATTGATACAATAAGCACCATAACTTTTTCCATAGGTCTCCTATGAACACAAAACCAAATCCTATAGGTAGTACATACATATGGGTTGATTATTCATGATTAAATCTCAGATTTAGAAGCTATTTTAAGGGGAAAAAAACTTAATTATACCTATTGGGAGATGGATTTCCAATGAAACCTCCAAAATTAATGAAATTAGCTTCCAACTTGTAGATCCTTGCTCCTCTTTATAGATCCTTGCTTCCTACTTCTAGATCTTTACTCTTCTAATCTCCAATGGTGATTTGAGAAGTAATTGGGTGAAAATTTGGTAGGGATTTGATAAAATTTGGTTGAGGAAAATTCTAGATCTAGATTTGGAATAAAAAATAAAGAGAGAGAAAGTTTTCATCCCCTTTATATAGGCCTCACTTGCCCCTTCCCTCAAGCTACTATGTAAAGTCTAAAATATCCCTTGGGGCCTCTCATGAAGAAATTAATTAAGGAGAGAAGCTTCTAGTCCAATGGTTTAATTAATTTAATCATCCTCCTAATTAATGGGCTTTCTAGTTTGGCTCAATTCTAACAATTAATACATGTTGGTCCATGAGTCTAAACTAAACTAGTTAGGTCAACTAACACAAGTCCAAAAAATAAATCTAACATGCTAATAATAAATAAATAATACAATAAATAAATATTTAACATGCACAATATTTAATTAATTATGAAATGACCAAAATACCCTTTTTTAGACAATATGGTAGTAACAAGTCTATCCCCCTTAAAATAATTCCGTCCTCAAAATTTAAGGGTGATCATACTCCTTCTAGGTCAAACCCTCAGCAATCATAGTCTAATAAGGTCTTATCTCACCAAGAACAATCCTATGCAAAGAATAACATGCATGGTCTTGGTCTCCACCTGTCTTATTACTGTTGTCTCTGTCAGGGTATTCTATAGCTACGCTAACTATATAACACAAGCATCCAAAAGGTACTAAAGAATCAATCAATCAAAATAGATGAAAGGAACAGAAAGAAAGAACAGACTCTCTAACCCATCACCTGTAGTATTGGTCTCCTCGACCGTCATCGCAAATGTTCTGCCCTGCCGAGGTAGCTCCCTCTGCGGGTGATGAGCAATCTGTGGTGCTACAGGTAGCCTAACTCCATCTCTCTGCCCTCGATCGGCATCCTGGCCTGGACGTTGAAGTGTCCAGAGACAATCCTTCACCATATGCTCCGTTGATCCACAATGTAAGCATGCTCCAAGTCTCTTCCGACAGATCTCCCATGTGTGCCCAGTCTTCTTGCAATAGGTACATCGAGGAGCTTGTTGCACCTGTCTCTAAGGCTGCTATGGTATCTGTTGTACTAGAGCTTGTACTAGAGCAACAATAGGTTCTGGCATCTGATATTGCTGCTGATAGGCTCCGAATTGTACTGAAAACTACTGTTGCTGGAACCGCAGCATCTTTGCCGATCCCGCACTGCTACTGTCACCCCCAAACATATCACGGTCCCTCTTCGGCTTCAAGTTCTACTCCCGCTCGACCTTGCGTGCCTCCGAAAGTATCTCAGAATACGTCTCGTAGAAAGACGGAATAAGAATCTTGACTTCCCAATTCAGACCCTCGCGGAAACGGATAGCTCGAACTTCTGGCTCTCTCACTAAGTACTCCGCAAATCAGCTCAGCCTCTCGAACTCTGCGACATACTCCTCTATGGACATGCTTCCTTATGTAAGGCGCTCAAATTGCCTTCCTAATTCCAATCTGTCCGTCCGAGCAAAGAACTTCTTCTTAAAGAGATCCTTGAATATCTCCCAAGACTATCCCGTATCAGTAAGAATTGGCTCATTCCTGAACCAAGTACGGGCAACGTCGAATAGTTAAAGTCCTACTGCCTCAACCTTCAGATCCTCCGCAAGACGGGACACCCTCATGAGTCACTCGATATCTTTAAGCCAATCGTCAGCATAGACTATACCTTCTGTACCCTTGAAAATTCGAGGCTCAAGCTTCGTGAAATTTTGAATGTTGCCTGGCTTGATCTGAATATCCTGTGGCTGTGGAGGAGCCTCTTTCTGAACTGTTGTTATAGCTATCTGATGGGCGTTTTTCATACTCTGTCGCATCCTGCCTGTGTTGGGCTTCTATTTGTGCCCTCTGTAATTCCATCATCTCTCTAAACAGTGAAACCATCGGCGTGGTATCTAATGAATATGGAGGTGGTGGAAGTCCCTCCGAAGCAACTGGAGTAGTCCTCGGAACAGGTGGAGGAGAACCCTCGAAGGCAGCCGAGACTCCTATATGAACTGATGTCGTAGGAGGTACAAACCCTACTGCCTGAGTGGAAGATTGAGAGGTGGCAGACCTCGTAGAAACTGCTCTCGATCGATGGGATCTATTCTTTGGCGGCATCCGGAAGACAGATCGAAACAAAGGAGATCAATTTGACACAAGATAAGATATCATCAAAGAAGTACAAAAGAATTCAGAAGGAATCAAAAGTAGCGATTCAATTCAGATTGGAATTCCTAGTTGTGATTGAGTATCCCTCTCTCATCCTAGTATCCTATGTCCTATCGCAGGCAGGCAGTAGTACAACTAAGTCGTCGTACTACCACGACATCGCATAACTTGCGAAGCCTGACCTGCATGGGCCACCACTAAAAATGTGTCATGACCCGCACCCGGTGTCGGGATGCATGTCGGGAACAACGCCCAGCCTACGCCGCAGCATCGGTGGTAGAACGCTGTCTTGGTCAACTATACTATCTAATTATCTCACTATAAAGCATAAAACTCCAATAATATTTCAACTCCAAGATGAGAGTATAATCAACTTAGTTTGACACAATACTCAATCACATTACTATGGCACGAGAAGATGTCACAGAAGTCTAACATAACTAAGCAGTTAAAATATAACAACAACAAATATAAATAATATCCAAACACAATAATATGTCGGAAACAAATCCGGTACCAAAATGCTAAAGAGAACTAACTATGCTAACTAGTGAACCCGGTTAAATCTCTCGTAGTCACTCCAGAACTAGTGGGACCAAGTCTGCACCATCTATAGGCTGAGGTCCGTAGTATGTCGGACACCAATATCCCGGATCCTCTGAAAAATGTTTTCTAGTCAGGAATGGAGCAAAGTATAACCCAATAGCAGTTCCAATTAATTGACAAAAACTATAAAGCAGTAGAATAGAAGATGCTATCTACGATGAGGATATAACTGATAATCAAGAACAATGAGAGAATAGGCAATACTAACAACATAATATAATCAATGCGTACAAGAATAAAGGAATGAACTATAATGTCAGAATAGAATAAGGTAATCAATGAACTGAATAATGGAATCTACAATAACTATGTGATTTTAGATACTAACTAAATATATGATCGGCCTGGGAGATTCAATGATTACACTACTAGCCGATAGTTTCTTCATCACATATTTAATTGGTATTTCCCCCGCCCTGACTGATATGATGGATCAAATCCTGACACGTCACTAGCCAATGTATCCAATATTTAATCTACAATATTCAATATTATCCAATACCAACAAGGACAGTATCCGATACCATCTCCATAATCAAGGTAACATCCCATGACTGACGATCCAATAACAATACCAATCCGTGTACCATCAGGTCAAGAATCATAAGTAATATTTCTAAATACTTGAATTATAGTGGTAATCAAATAATGGAAACTATCAGAGAATGTACTCACCTGTGGTCCAGAGCAAATAATAAAATATAATGTCCGAACTGGTGTCACAGACCTATATATGAAATATTGCATTAATACAAGTTTTTGGGAAGAGAAATAAATTAAACTAGTCAATTTCTAGGTCATAAAGTCATTTCTAAGTCAAAAGTGTCACTACCACATTCCAGAAACAGGGGTATTTTTGACTTTTTATAATATTTAATATTATGGTAGTTACAATTAATAAATTGCATGATAGTATATTTGGTTTTAAATAATTATGAGTGATGTGTAATTAAATATAGTATTATATGCAGTGTTTATTTATTTTTAAGCTAGTAGACTTGACCTAGAAGCCCAGTAGATGACCACCTGTCCGAATTATAGAATTCTGGATTTTATTATTTTATCTAGAATTTAATATTTGGAGATTGTAATTAATTACCGTATTTTATTTAATATTTTTGCGCATTGTCTTTGCTTCGACATTTGGAGCGCTACCCTGACTTTTGTCTTCCAACAAATTTTACAATCTTGCCCTAGACATGCCCGTCTTCCATTCTGCTATTTTTGTAACTCATAATTATGCTCTCTGTGCATTAATTTTAGCCGCACAAAAATCGTCGCGGACGTTATTTAATAAATCCCTATTTTGTATCGTTGTGCGTTCCAATTTAAATTGGAGACAATCTTGACCTATTTTTCGTGCGACCCAAATTAGGGTAATATTCTGTTCTGAGTCTTCTTCATTATTGGTATTGATGACCTGGCTTGATTTTGGCCCCATGTACTTCTAATTAATTTTAGAACACAACTTGTATTTTATTCTAATTAAATTGAGGATACTATTTTAACCAATTCTGAAATCCCAATTTAATTCCAGTGCCCTGCAAATTGAGCCCATACCGATCTTACAGCAACCCCTGACCCTACAAAACACCGGACATAGAATCGCCAGCCAAATTTTTGTTATTTTATGTGTTTGTGCAATTTTCCGAATTTAAGGGGCTAAGTTGCAATTATTCAATTGTAGGTGTCATCACCCCATTGTCCAAGACCAAATGGAAAGATTATTTAATTGTGGACCAAATTGCATTTTTCCCCACATGAAATTTCCTTCATGAACAATCTGGACCACCCATTTAATTGGTTGCATCCTCACCTTTGATTTACCCACACCCTCATCCTATTTAATGTCCTATCTACATCAACCCTAATCCCTAGAAAGCTAGGTTTCCCCAACCAAGCCTCCATCCTCAACCTCAACCGTAGGAAGAAAATTTTCTTTCTTTCTTCTTCTCTTTTCTTTCTCCTTCTCTTTCCTTTCTTCTTCTTTTTCTCCTCTTTCCTTCTCCTTCTTCTTTGATTTCTTATTCATTCGAATTCAAATAAGAAAAGGGGGGGGGGAAATAATATGTACTGTTCACCCGACCATCAGTTCCTGAACCCGGCGGCCCTCACTGCGCTCCAGCGGCCAAGTCCGACCGCTGCCTGCTGCTCGATCCCCACTGCACCCGGCCGGCGCTGTCTCGACGCGCCCGGCGGCCCTCTGTCGACCCCAGCCTGTTCAGCCCGACACCGCAACTCCCCCGACCGACCGTCATCCCCAACTCCCTGTGATCCCCTCCGGCCGCTGCTGCTCGGCTGCTACCGCCGAGTACCGCCACCCCGCTCCGCCTGAAGCCGCGGCTCCTCCCATCCTCCATTGTTCTTCCCACCGGTCCGGCACTGTCTCCCCCTCCGGTCCGGCGAGCATCAACAACCACTGACCACCACTGCTCAGCCACTCCCGCCGGCCTGCTCCCCTTCACCCCCTCGCTGACATCAACCATCACCACCCCGTAGCCCTCCGGTCGAGCTCCGGCGAGACTCCGGCCAACCCTCTGTAAGTTCTTCTTCTCCCCTCTCCCTCCTTCTTTATATATATATATATATATATGTATATATATATATAATGTATGTAGGTATGTATGTAAGTATAATTATGCATATGAATATGTATATTATTTATTTTTATTAAATTGTATAATTAAGTATGTATTTAATTAATGTAAATACATGAATATGTATAGTATATAAATACATCGGTAATGTATAATTTAATAATATGAATGTATGTTATTTATTTAATTTATGTTAAAATATGCATATGTATAGTATTTATTTAATTAATGTTTAAGACATGTACTAGTATAGTATATATATTTATATACCTTAGTATAATGTAATATGTGTATTTTAATATAATGTGTATACGTATATGTATATATTAACATATGCATTTAAATTAATGTTTAACAGTATATGTATGTGTATATATATATTTAATGTGATTCTAGTATATATGATATTGAGATATGTATATAAATACGTATACTTGTATTTGTGTGTGTATATGTGTACATCTATATATCTATAAAAATATAGTGTATTTTCTCTATTTGTATATAGTATACGTACTATTTGGAAAATGTACAAACATATATATGTATGTATTTAGTAAAGTGGATACTAGTAATTATTTAATTAATGCATTGTATATATAAATATCTAATCTACTTGGTATATATATAAATACGTATTTTAGTATGTGTATGTTTTAATTTAAATTGGTATAATATGTGTTAATGTATGTTTTCGTATTTAATGTTATATATATTTTTTTAATTGGTATATTTACCTGTATATAGTATAAGTACGATTTGGTATAATTATAAATATATATTTGATTGGTATAGATACAAGACATATTTTGGTATATATATATATATATTTATGTACATCTATTTAGTGTATATATTATATATGTATTTTGTACAAATTACTGATAGGCTTATATATATGTATTATATACGTATTTATTGGTATGTACTCTGAGTGTAAATGTGTATTTATTTATGTATCCCTACTAGACGACCCTAGTTGAATAGTGCCCTGCCTGGCATGGCCTGAGGCCAGTGTTTATAGACTGTGTGTTAGGGTAGCACCTGATACAAGTGTTATTGTGATGTGTTTTTTGGACTGTTGCTTCACCCAGGGGATACTCTGGAACAGGACATCCATAATTACCAGCTAAGGACAAAGGCAAGTACATTCTCTGATAATTTTCAATTCCTTGATAATTTCTATAAATTAAATAATCATGAAATGTTACATCTGAATCCTTGACACTGTGTTACACGGACTGGTATAGCTTGGATCTGCAGTCATGAGATGTTACCTTGATTATCGTATTGACATTGTACACGACATGTATATTAGACATCGTACATGATAGACTGGACTTGCTCGTGTATCGTGACGTGTCATGGTTGGATCCACAGTACTAGTTGGGGGCGGGAAAGTAGTTAGTAAGAAATGTGATCATAATCTCTTATTGTAGTGTAGAACAATGTAAGTGTTAATCATGCTCTTCACCCATGATTAGCCAGGCCCTGTAGCTATCGTACATGTTCCCAAGCCGATCACATTTTGAAACTACTATTTCAAACACTTAGAATAGATTACAGTTTCCTATTTAAATCATATACTACATCACCCGTATATGATACTACTCCTTGTTCTTTTTATTTTCATACATGCACTGACTATATCATATTGCCTATTGCCTGTCTCTTTATATTGCCTGTCTCTCTTTAATTGCTATTGCATTTATTTCACTATCTTCTCAGTAGCTAGCATCACATGTTTATTGCTTTATAGTCCTTATCAATTAAATGAAACTGTTATTTGAGATTTGTACTTTGTTCCTTCCTGACTGGAAACATTTTTCCAAACTATGCCTTAGAGGACCGCTGTCCGACTCTTTATGGACCATATGGTGAGTAGCTGCAGGCTTGGTAGTTAGTTGTGATTCCGTGAGGTCTAGCCGAAAATCACTAATTCTTCTAGTTTTCTGATTAGTTCTTTTAGCAGACTTTTGGTACCGGATTTGTCTCCGGAAATTTTTGATGACTGGGATATTGTTGAGTTTGATTATTACTTTAGACTTGTGTTGTATTTAATTTTATTTCGCTATCTTATCGTGCTATAATCCTGTGATTGAGTATGTGTCCATTTTATTATGTCATCTGTGCCTCCTTATGGAGATTTGATGCTTGTGTGAGATTGGCTAGATAGTACCAAGACCTTGACAGCGTTCTACCGCCGATGCTGCGGCGTAGGCTGGACGTACCCACGCACTCGTGCCCCTAAACCGGGTGCGGGTCGTGACACATTTTTAGTGGTGGCCCATGTAGGTCAGACTTCGGGAGTTGTGCGATGTCGTGGTAGTGTGTCATCTTTGTTACACTATTGCGTGCCTGCGATAGGATCTAGGACATAGGGTACTAGGACGAGAGCGAATACTCAATCACAATTTCTTGAGAGATTCCTGGGATGACCCCTGAGAATCTTATTTTAATTCCAATTTAAAACATTTCCCTTGTTCCGTCCATTCTTACTTGTTGATTAGTTATTAATTTAGGATTTTGGTTTCATAGTAGGGTTTGATTTCATATCGAGGTGAATTTGCAGACTAATTTATGGTATTAACTGATGACGCATGACGATGAGGACAGTAAAAATGATTAATATTAGAGCTATTGGACTACAGAAGGTGGATTTAAATTTTAAATTGAGGATTGAAAATGAATTTCAAATTTTTGAATTTTGAGAAGTTGAGATATTGTCATTAAAACTTTTTGAGGAATTCAGATTCAATTTGATAAACCTAAACAAGCTATAAGGATTTTTGGAATTGATAAGTTTTTTACTTCAGTATTTAGATAATTGGTCTTGAGGAAAGTATATGCATTTTTACTTTAAAATTTATTCGAAGAGTTATTTGAGGAATTTTATTTGAGGATAGGATTTTATAGTGGGAGAGATATATTAGTATATAAGTAGATGAGATGCATGTGTAAGGATATGTTGGCTTGAGCATGATTGAGATTTCACTGCAAACTGACTTGGGTGTTCATCTAGGGTTGTATTAGAGAGTGCAGTACTTAGTATGGTGTGTTGCAATTGATATGCACTTGAGTGACAAGGATAACTAGTATCAACAATTGCAGTAGGAAAGGAAGCTAGCAGTGAGTGTGCTTGTGATAGAACTGTGGTACTTAGAGGGATAGAGGTATCAGACCATGGATGTATCTTTGACCTGTGCAATCACAACTAGGAATATTTATTCCCAATCTTTTATCTTGAATGTTGCTTCTTTAGAACTGTACCGTCCTTCCTTGATGATATCGCATTTTGCCTAAATTGATTCTTTGGGATCTGTCTTCAGGATGTCGTCGCAGACACGGTCTATGAGAGCGGGAACATCAGCTCTAGAGGGGTCTGCCACCTCTCCACCTGAGGGACAGACAGCCGTAGTTCCTCCTACATCTCCGGTGCATGTAGGAGTATCTGCACTTTTCGGGGATCCTCCTCCCCCACCTGTTCAGAGGATCGCCGCAACTGTGACGGACAACCTTCCTCCTCCTCCGACTCCGATTCCCGGAGGTTCGCCCATTGACGGGACGCAGATGTTTACCTTGATCCAGGGCATGGTAGATGCCCAAAGAGTGACGGCAGACGCTCAGCGAGTTCAAGCTGAGGCTCAGAGGGTGCAAGCAGAAGCGCACCAGGCACAAACCAAGCTGATGAGAGAAAGCATGGAGAATGCTCATCAAGTGACTCTCCAAGCTTTGGAGAAAGTAGCACAGTACCAGCAGTCTCCTGGCCAGCAACAACAGAGATCAGACACTATAGTGGATTTCAAAAGGATGATGCCTCGAGAGTTCAAAGGCACCGAAGGGATACTCTACGCTAACGACTGGCTAGAGGATATAGAAAGAAGCCTGCGATTGACCCAGATTCTGGAGAACTTGCAGATAGAAGCCGCTGGCAGTCAGATGTTCGATATCACACTCACGTGGTATCGCACAGAGCCGAGAATTACTGCACAAGGACTTACTTGGGAGACCTTCAAGGAACTCTTCAAGGAGAAGTTCTTTCCCGACGTGGCATTGGGAACCTTGGAAGGTCAGTTTCATGACTTGGTTCAAGAAAACATGTCGGTCGACGAGTACGCTGCAAAATTCTGTAGATTGAGCCATTTTGCATCATCTATGATTCGGGACCCAGGAGATCGAGCCCGGAAATTCAGAAAGGGACTGACAAGAGAGATTAGGTCACGCACTTCTGGTCGTCATACCGCTACCTTTGAGGCTATCTTGATGGATGCCCAGATTGTAGAAGAGGATCTGGATCTCAGGCCTAAGAGGAGTCACGATACTTTTGGAGATACGAATGGTAGCACAGGACCAGCCAAGCATCCCCGTATTCAGCACCAACAGCAGTACCCAGTACCATTTCATATCCAGCAACAACTATGGATATTTCAGCATCCACCGCAGTACCTAACACTAGTTCCTATCCAGCAACATCCATGGGCATATCAGTATCAACAACAGTACCAGGAACCTGTCCGTGTTCAGCAGAATCAGCAACAGCCTCCGAGAGAGACACGGCAGACTTGTCATTTCTGTAAGAAGCCAGGTCACCTTTGGGAGAGCTGTAGAACGAGACTAGGACTTTGTTTGCACTGCGGCGCTGCGGGACATCGAGTAAGGGATTGTCTTCTAGCCCCTTATCTTCCCGGCCAGCGCGCAACTTCAGATTATAGAGATCCAGTTAGGCTATCTGTGGAACCGTATATTGCTCAGCACCCGCGAAGGGAACCACCCCAACAGGGTGGGGCATTTGCGATGACGGTCGAGGAGACCGATACTGCAGGTAATGTGTTAGGAGGTTTTGTTCTTTCCTTCCTTTTGTTCCTATCTACTTGGTTGATTGATTGATTCCTTAGTACAAGTTGTATGCATGATTTTTTTGTTATAATATAGTTAGTTGTACACCTTGACACAGAGACTGCAATACCATGACAAAAGACACCATGACCGTACATATCCCCTTAGGTTGCATGCTGTATGATTATAGGAAAGATTTTTCTTAGACCATGATTATCGGGGTTTGACCATGACGAAGATTCATGAAGGAGTTATGACTTGACAAGAGAGACAAGATGATTAAATTCGAGGATAACCATTGATTTAAATAGAGGGTTAAGAAATTAATATTTCATAATTGGCGGTTTAATTAATTCCAGGAAGAGTATGACATGTTTATTAAAATTTGGAAATTTTGGGAGATTTATCAATATATTTATTTGGTTACAAGTTATGAATTTTAGAATTTTATAGTTGGATGTCGCATTGGAGAACCCTTAAGTATCGCATTGTTAAGTATTTTGAGGAAAGAGGAAATCGAGGAATAAAATTTTTGATGGATTAATATTTGAATTCAAATTTGGGATGAGATTTAAATTTTTTATGTGCATTGATTAAAATCAAATTAGAGGAGTGAATATTAAATTCTGAGTATTGGATTATTAAGTAAAACTTTCAAGAAAAATTTTAAAAAAAAAAAAAGGGACTTTGATTCTATTTCGAGGATTTTTTCAGGAATACAAATAATTTCAGAATTTTTGAAAAAAATCGTGAAAAGACATTGTCAATTATTACCGAATTTCGTGGTTGAATTTAAATTTTTGAGGGAAATAGTAATGTGTATGAATAAACACTACTATGAGGATTTGAATTTCGAGGACGAAATTCTTTTAAGGAGGGTAGACTTGTCACTACCACATTCCGGAAACAGGGGTATTTTCGACTTTTTATAATATTTAATATTATGGTAGTTACAATTAATAAATTGCATGATAGTATATTTGGTTTTAAATAATTATGAGTGATGTGTAATTAAATATAGTATTATATGCAGTGTTTATTTATTTTTAAGCTAGTAGACTTGACCTAGAAGCCCAGTAGATGACCACATGTCCGAATTATAGAATTCTGGATTTTATTATTTTATCTAAAATTTAATATTTAGATATTGTAATTAATTACCGTATTTTATTTAATATTTTTGCGCATTGCCTTTGCTTCGACATTTGGAGCGCTACCCTGACTTTTGTCTTCCAACAAATTTCATAATCTTGCCCTAGACATGCCCGTCTTCCATTCTGCTATTTTTGTAACTCATAATTATGCTCTCTGTGCATTAATTTTAGCCGCACAAAAATCGTCGCGGATGTTATTTAATAAATCCCTATTTTGTATCGTTGTGCGTTCCAATTTAAATTGGAGACAATCTTGACCTATTTTTCGTGCAACCCAAATTAGGGTAATATTCTGTTCTGAGTCTTCTTCATTATTGGTATTGATGACCTGACTTGATTTTGGCCCCATGTACTTCTAATTAATTTTAGAACACAACTTATATTTTATTCTAATTAAATTGAGGATACTATTTTAACCAATTCTGAAATCCCAATTTAATTCCAATGTCCTGCAAATTGAGCCCATACCGATCTTACAGCACCCCCTGACCCTACAAAACACCGGACACCGAATTGCCCGCCAAATTTTCTTCATTTTATGTGTTTGTGCAATTTCCCGAATTTAAGGGGCTAAGTTGCAATTATTCAATTATAGGTGTCATCACCCCATTGTCCAAGACCAAATGGAAAGGTTATTTAATTGTGGACCAAATTGCATTTTTCTCCACATGAAATTTTCTTCATGAATAATCTGGACCACCTATTTAATTGGTTGCATCCTCACCTTTGATTTACCCACACCCTCATCCTATTTAATGTCCTATCTACATCAACCCTAATCCCTAGAAAGCTAGGTTTCCCCAACCAAGCCTCCATCCTCAACCTCAACCGTAGGAAGAAAAATTTCTTTCTTTCTTCTTCTCTTTTCTTTCTCCTTCTCTTTCCTTTCTTCTTCTTTTTCTCCTCTTTCCTTCTCCTTCTTCTTTGATTTCTTATTCATTCGAATTCAAATAAGAAAAGGGGGGGAAAATAATATGTACTGTTCACCCGACCATCAGTTCCTGAACCCGGCGGCCCTCACTGCGCTCCGGCGGCCAAGTCCGACCGCTGCCTGCTGCTCGATCCCCACTGCACCCGGCCGGCGCTGTCTCGACGCGCCCGACGGCCCTCTGTCGACCCCAGCCTGTTCAGCCCGACACCGCAACTCCCCCGACCGGCCGTCATCCCCAACTCCCTGTGATCCCCTCCGGCCGCTGCTGCTCGGCTGCTACCGCCGAGTACCGCCACCCCGCTCCGCCTGAAGCCGCGGCTCCTCCCATCCTCCATTGTTCTTCCCACCGGTCCGGCACTGTCTCCCCCTCCGGTCCGGCGAGCATCAACAACCACTGACCACCACTGCTCAGCCACTCCCGCCGGCCTGCTCCCCTTCACCCCCTCGCTGACATCAACCATCACCACCCCGTAGCCCTCCGGTCGAGCTCCGGCGAGACTCCGGCCAACCCTCTGTAAGTTCTTCTTCTCCCCTCTCCCTCCTTCTTTATATATATATATATAAATATATATATATATATATATATATGTATATATATATATAATGTATGTAGGTATGTATGTAAGTATAATTATGCATATGAATATGTATATTATTTATTTTTATTAAATTGTATAATTAAGTATGTATTTAATTAATGTAAATACATGAATATGTATAGTATATAAATACATCGGTAATGTATAATTTAATAATGTGAATGTATGTTATTTATTTAATTTATGTTAAAATATGCATATGTATAGTATTTATTTAATTAATGTTTAAGACATGTACTAGTATAGTATATATATTTATATACCTTAGTATAATGTAATATGTGTATTTTAATATAATGTGTATACGTATATGTATATATTAATATATGCATTTAAATTAATGTTTAACAGTATATGTATGTGTATTTATATATTTAATGTGATTCTAGTATATATGATATTGAGATATGTATATAAATACGTATACGTGTATTTGTGTGTGTATATGTGTACATCTATATATCTATAAAAATATAGTGTATTTTCTCTATTTGTATATAGTATACGTACTATTTGGAAAATGTACAAACATATATATGTATGTATTTAGTAAAGTGTATACTAGTAATTATTTAATTAATGCATTGTATATGTAAATATCTAATCTACTTGGTATATATATAAATATGTATTTTAGTATGTGTATGTTTTAATTTAAATTGGTATAATATGTGTTAATATATGTTTTCGTATTAGATGTTATATATATATTTTTAATTGGTATATTTACCTGTATATAGTATAAGTATGATTTGGTATAATTATAAATATATATTTGATTGGTATAGATACAAGACATATTTTGGTATATATATATATATTTATGTACATCTATTTAGTGTATATATTATATATGTATTTTGTACAAATTACTGATAGGCTTATATATATGTATTATATACGTACTTATTGGTATGTACTCTGAGTGTAAATGTGTATTTATTTATGTATCCCTACTAGACGACCCTAGTTGACTAGTGCCCTGCCTGGCATGGCCTGAGGCCAGTGTTTATAGACTGTGTGTTAGGGTAGCACCTGATACAAGTATTATTGTGATGTGTTTTTAGGACTGTTGCTTCACCCAGGGGATACTCTGGAACAGGACATCCATAATTACCAGCTAAGGACCAAGGCAAGTACATTCTCTGATAATTTCCAATTCCTTGATAATTTCTATAGATTAAATAATCATAAAATGTTACATCTGAATCCTTGACACTGTGTTACATGGACTGGTATAGCTTGGATCTGCAGTCATGAGATGTTACCTTGATTATCGTATTGACATTGTACACGACATGTATATTGGACATCGTACATGATAGACTGGACTTGCTCGTGTATCGTGACGTGTCATGGTTGGATCCACAGTACTAGTTGGGGGCGGGAAGTAGTTAGTAAGAAATGTGATCATAACCTCTTATTGTAGTGTAGAACAATATAAGTGTTAATCATGCTCTTCACCCATGATTAGCCAGGCCCTGTAGCTATCGTACATGTTCCCAAGCCGATCACATTTTGAAACTACTATTTCAAACACTTAAAATAGATTACAGTTTCCTATTTAAATCATATACTACATCACCCGTATATGATACTACTCCTTGTTCTTTTTATTTTCATACATGCACTGACTATATCATATTGCCTATTGCCTGTCTCTTTATATTGCCTGTCTCTCTTTAATTGCCATTGCATTTATTTCACTATCTTCTCAGTAGCTAGCATCACATGTTTATTGCTTTATAGTCCTTATCAATTAAATGGAACTGTTATTTGAGATTTGTACTTTGCTCCTTCCTGACTGGAAATATTTTTCCAGACTATGCCTTAGAGGACCGCTGTCCGACTCTTTATGGACCATATGGTGAGTAGCTGCAGGCTTGGTAGTTAGTTGTGATTTCGTGAGGTCTAGCCGGAAATCACTAATTCTTCTAGTTTTCTGATTAGTTCTTTTAGCAGACTTTTGGTACCGAATTTGTCTCCGAAAATTTTTGATGACTGGGATATTGTTGAGTTTGATTATTACTTTAGACTTGTGTTGTATTTAATTTTATTTCGCTATCTTATCGTGCTGTAATCCTGTGATTGAGTATGTGTCTATTTTATTATGTCATCTGTGCCTCCTTATGGAGATTTGATGCTTGTGTGAGATTGGCTAGATAGTACCAAGACCTTGACAGCGTTCTACCGCCGATGCTGCGGCGTAGGCTGGACGTACCCACGCACTCGTGCCCCTAAACCGGGTGCGGGTCGTGACAAAAAGTCAAAGTAGGTCAACTCTAAGTCAACTATGGTCAACTATAGTCAAATTATGGTCAACTTCCTATTTCTAGGTTGCATGAGTCTAACTCAAAGATATTGGGCTCACACACTATGAATCTAGGCCATACAAGCTACATCTTAGGATACTAAGATACCGTATCTCAGGATACACAAACAAGGGATAAATATAACACATATGTACATATCAAACAATATTATATATATATAATCCTAATTACAAATGCTAAATGGATACCTTGGTTTCGAACTAACTTGGTATCGCAATAATAAATCTCTATCTTGATATCCAACCCAATACCTTGATTATCCTCCAATACCATGATACTTACCTTGGCATCTCAAGGTAAATTCAAAACCTTATTTATACTAACTACCCAACAATAATTATAAACTACTATGCATTTAATATTTATATAATACTATATACCTTATTTTAGTCACCTTAATACCAACCCATAATTAGTTTACAACTATCCTATTACTTATGCCAATACCTACTACTCATACCTTGGTATATCTTGATACTTACCTTGGTATCTCAAGGTATTTGCCAAAATCTCATATATATACTAACTACCCATCAATAATTACATATATCAATCCAATATAACTCTAGTATATACTAATAGAATAATACTAACTACCAACTACACTAACTATTAATACATATATACGTACATACATACCTACAAATATATAATATATAAAAGATACTCATAACAATTGATAACTAAAATATACTAACTATACTAATAAATTTATATGCTACAACTAAATATATAAATATATAGTATACAATAATACAAATAGCAATTATGAACATATTTATATATATATTAATTACCAAATATATATATATAAATACATATATATAACCCACCATATATATTTATACGATATACATATAAAACTATATATAACTATACATACACTTATACATAGTAAATTGTAAAAAATACCATATAGTAACATATACACACACATATAGTAATATGTATATATAACTATACATATATGTATACATATATATAATCATACAATAATATAAATACATAACAATATATAATATAACTATATATATAACCACATATAAATATATCTACTATATTATATATACATATGCTACCACTTATAAATATATATCTACATACATATATAATCATATAATAACTATAAATAATCTAATTACTTAATTAAACATACACTTATATTATATAAAACATATACATATATTTACATCCCTAACATATATTATAACATATATATTAATACATGTAGAAGAAAGCTACATAATATATATTCTATTAATACATATATAATACATAGATCTATGATACAATAAACACTATAATAAATATATATAATATATATAGATAAATACATAATTATAATTCAAGAATTAAAGCATAATTAATTAGATCTACACATAAACACACAACAATTGGAGAGTATCACACCGTATCCCACTAGATCTAGGATGCGCATACGATACGAGTCCACCACACATCCAATTGCACCCTGAAGGACACAAACAAATCACATATAATATTTATGAACAAAACAAAGTATCAAATGTAGATCTATGTGTCCGTGTCAAAATATGACATACTCAAAGTCCCGTGTCGGAGGAAAATCCCCAAAACAATACGTATCACCAAATTATTGGGATACGACCTACACATACCCAATTGTGGACATGACACTAGCCCTAAACACATAAACATATGCCAAATTGATCTATAGGATCAATTGATACACACAACAAAAGTTATTTTCGAAATTCCCCCAAAATTGATACAAGAAGCACCATAACTTTTTCCATAGGTCTCCTATGAATACAAAACCAAATCCTATGGGTAGTACATAGATATGGGTTGATTATTCATGATTAAATCTTAGATTTAGAAGCTATTTTAAGGGGAATAACTGAATTATACCTATTGGGAGATGGATTCCCAATGAAACCTCCAAAATTGATGAAATTAGCTTCCAACTTGTAGATCCTTGCTCCTCTTTGTAGATCATTGCTTTCTCCTTCTAGATCTTAACTCTTCTAGTATCTAATGGTAATTTAAGAAGTAATTGGGTAGAAATTTGGTAGGGATTTGATGAAATTTAGTTGAGGGAAATTCTAGATCTAGATTTGGAATGAAAAATAAAGAGAGAGAAAGTTTTCATCCCCTTTATATAGGCCTCACTTGCCCCCTTCCTCAAGCTACTATGTAAAGTCTAAAATATCCCTTGGTGCCTCTCATGAAGAAATTAATTAAGGAGGGAAGCTTCTAGTCCAATGGTTTAATTAATTTAATCATCCTCCTAATTAATGGGCTTTCTAGTTGGGCTCAATTCTAACAATTAATACATGTTGGTCCATGAGTCTAAACTAAACTAGTTAGGTCAACTAACACAAGTCCAAAAAATAAATCTAACATGCTAATAATAAATAAATAATACAATAAATAAATATTTAACATGCACAATATTCAATTAATTATGAAATGACCAAAATACCTTTTTCTAGAAAATACGGTAGTAACATGAGGGCATCGTCTATGTTGATGATTGGCTCGAGGATATTGAGCGTCTTATGAAGGTATCCCGTCTTTCTGAGGTTCTGAAGGTTGAGGCGGTAAAAATTTAATTGTTCGACATCGCCCGCACTAGGTTCAGGAATGAGCTGATTCTTGTTGACGCGGGACAGTCTTGGGAGGTATTCAAGGACCTCTTCAAGAAAAAATTCTTCGCTCGGGCAGACAGGCTAGACTGGGGAGGCAGTTTGAGAACCTCATTCATGGAAGCATATTTGTGGAGGAGTATGCTGCGGAGTTCGGCAGGTGTTTGTGGTATTATACGAAACCCGTGCCCTTTGGTTTACAAACAAACTTGTACAATTTAATCCTATACGAGGATGTGGGAGTACAATTTATTTAATCTGGGTATAAATTGCTATAGGTGTCTGATCTGCAGTCGATCACTTTAGCCCTTGGACCACACGATGTTGAAAAAGTGCCGTGGAAGACAGGTAGCAGCTTCGAAGGTTGCAAAGGAGGGTGGATGCATGATGCCAAAGTTGTTGATCCCTACTCTTTGCCTGAGCTCCGAACTCTCTCTCTCTCTCTCTCTCTCTCTCTCTCTCTCTCTCTCTTGACCTCCGGTTCGATCTTTCTGGAAAGTTCGACCTTGTTCGATCCTTCTTTCAAAGTTTCGACCTTGTTCGATCTTCAAGTTTGAAGTTTTTTGACCCTTTTTCCCCATTGATAGGGGTCTCTATTTATAGAGTTTTGGTGACAGTGACCACTCCGTCGATGTAAAAACCGAGGACGAAAAATTACAAGACCCTTTTACACAACGGTTAAAATAACCAATGCCTGCGTATAGATGACCTTTTGAGTGAGCATGTGATGCGTGTCCAACTAAGGGGACAAAATACGTATATCTGCTGCGAAGATCACGGCATAAAAGCCACGTAGGTAGGTATCCCTTGTGTAGAAGAGGTTAGTGTAGAAGCCAAATGACTGTCACCCTGGCGTAGAAGCCAAATAGGCATAGAAGCCGAGTAGACGTAGAAGCCGAATGGGCATAGAAGTCGAGTAGGCGTAGAAGCCAAATGGTCGTAGAAACTGAGTGGGCATTTGAAGCCGAATGGTCGTAGAGACTGAGTGGGCGTTTGAAGTCGAATGGGCGTAGAAGCCGAATGAGCACAGATCTTGAATGGACGTAGAAGCCGCTGCGTACCGTGCCAGAGTGCTGATGTGGACGTCTTAGCCAGAATTACGGCTTTTGAAGATATAATCAAATCTCTTGTAGAGATTTGCCACCATCTTGTGTATTAAATGCGGAGGCGTGTTTTGAAGGTCTGCAGCCCTTCTGTGCATCCGTTGCAGAGACGTGCCTTGAGAGAAACTGTCACCGCTCTGTGCAATTAGACATAGAGACATGCCTCGAGCCCCGTACGAAGTGCATCTTTTGACGTGGCAGGCGGTTTGTCTACTGCGGAGCATAAAACAGCTCATATTTGCCTGTGTAAAACAAGGCAGCGTATCCTCTTGTACGCGAAAGAGCAGTTTATGCTGAGAGGACGTCAGTAAACGACGGTTCGGTAATATTTTAACCAAATCCTCTGCATTAAATGCAGAGATCCACCATCATACTGTGGTGCGCGTCCTGAGGGGCCTGTCCTCGTTTTCAGCCGTCGTCTGGGTAGCCGTGCAGCACTTTTTGTCAGGAGTCAGAGGTCAGGTTCACTGCGTGACTTGATATGTTCATTTCGGGGAAGACGAAGCATTCCTCGTACGCTTTAACGCTGCTTTGAGATCGGCTGAGTTTTACGCCATGGAGGCAATGAAGAACCCTGTTTACGCTGGAGCGGCCTGGACGTACTGCACTTATGCGGATGGTCCTTTGAGCTTGTACTTCACGTTGTGTTTAGCGGAGAAAGCTCTGCTTGTATGCTTGATGGCTCTGAAGGCCTCTGTTTACGCTGCTCTGCATCAGTATGCTGCGTAGCTCCTCCCAGCATATTTTTCATGCTTCTACAAGACCCCCTTTAAAGCTTTTAAATTCCTCGGAATTTGAAATGCTTTGAATGAAGCATGAACGGCCCCTCGTAACTCGAAACATTTTTGAATGGAGCGTTGAAACGGTCGTTGCGGACTTTATGGCAGATTTATTGGGGACTGCTGTGATCTCTTTCGCCTATAAAAAGGCTGGGGGGGTTAACCTGTTCTCCCCACATTCCCATCACCATGCAGAGATGATCGCCGAAGTTCGTCGGGTCGACCTGAGGAAGAAGGAGATCATGTTCTTCCAGCATATAGGGAGCCAAAAAAGACGGCATCTTCGAGCAAGTGTCCACTGCAACGATGGATCATGGAAGGATATCTTAGCCTCCCTTGCTCGGGATAATCAGCAACTTTGTATGGCGTTTGCCCAGGAGAGAGGAAGGGTCGTATTTGACCTCACCGCTTGCAAGTGGTGTCTTCTTCCGTTGCCTCCGGTGACGAGAGTCAGACAGACTTGCTCTGTCCCGGCTTGAGCGGCGCACGGAGCATGGGATCTGCATAATTTATGCAGGCCCAACTCTGTATCCTCCCGCTGTTGATCATTGCCATGTCAGTCAGTTTGTTGGAACTGACTGACTGCTGGAGAAGATGGATGAAGAATTGAAGTCCAGCGAGAACCTGTCAGAACAGCTTCTGGGCGATCTTCAGACGATGAGGGGGGATCTCCTTTGTAGACGGAGTTTCCCTCAGATGTAATCATGAAAAATAGAGAAAAACCCTTGTATATTGGATTTCCCTCATATGTAATCATAATTTTGATTTTAATAAAATCGTCTTCTTCTTCTTCATATGATCATCTTGCCATACGTTGCTGTGAAGTCTGAATATGTATAGCTTCGACATGTCTGATTCTTTATGCCAACTCTGATAAGAAGAGTATTAGGCCCGGTCCTTTACGCGTAGCGAATAGTCCATAGAACGCTGTTAAGCATTTTTGAACATTTAGAATTGTTCTGTTGCTAGGACTGAGGGACCGCGTAGAGCTCTGAACTGCTGCTTCTGATGAGCAGAAATTTTGTTCAGACTTCGTCTTCAAGAACGACCTCTCGAAACTCCCTTGGAATAGGGTCGAGGATTTGTCTGCCAAACTGAGTTTGCCATCTTGATAGATGAGATGTTCAGACTGGAGTCTGGATGAACCTCCAATTTTGGACCCGAGAAGAGTAATTTCTCAATGTTTGAACTCTGTATGTTTTGGGTACTTTGGGGTCAAGAACGAGTATCTTCTGTGTGAACTCTTTGCAATTGATCGCTTCGGGGACTGTTCGGATATGCGAAAAGTCGTGGAGCGTGAAATCATCAGCCTGTAGCCTCTGGGCGTAAAACACCATCGAGCGTGAAATCGTACACTTGTGGTTCCTGAGCGTGAAGTCGTAGGTTTGTTGCCTCTCGAGCATAAAAGCTACCGAGCATAAAGGCATCCGGGCGTAAAACCATAGACTTATAGCTGTCGAACGTAAAGCCGTAGATTCGTAGCTGTCGAGCGTAGAAAGCTCCTTTAGCGTAGGACTGGAGATCTATAGCCTGTGAGCGTAGAACACCATCGAGCATGAAATTGTAGACTTGTGGTTCCTGAGCATGAAGTCATAGGTTCGTAGCCTCTCGAGCATAAAAGCTACCGAGCACAAAGGCATCCGAGCGTAAAACCATAGACTTATAGCTGTCGAACGTAAAGCCGTAGATTCGTAGCTGTCGAGCGTAGAAAGCTCCTTTAGCGTAGAACTGTAGATCTGTAGCTCCTGAAAAGAAAATTTCTCCGAGCGTGAAGTTTGCGGATCTGTTGCTTCTGAGCGTAAACTGAGCACCACCGAGCGTGAGATCATCGATTTGGTATCTGCTGAGCGTAAAGTCGTAGGTTTGTTGCCTCTCGAGCATAAAAGCTACCGAGCACAAAGGCATCCGGGCGAAAAACTATAGACTTATAGCTTGTGAGCGTAAAACCGTAGGTCTGTTGCTGTCGAGCGTAGAAAGCTCCTTTAGCGTAGAAACCGCCGAACTGCTTTGCGCGAAGAATTTTTCGAATTCGCTGACTGTCCGTCTTTTGAGAGTAGTGGGCTGACGTAGCATCCAATCATAACCACCTATTAATTGCGAGATTTGGTTAGGGTCTCGAGGAGTCCGTCCGAGGATTCGAGGAGTCGACTCGAACTCTATTTATATCCCAAGCCTTTGAGAGAAAAACTTTTTATCAGTCTTCTGGAAAGAGAGCTTTTGACTATTTGAGTTTTTCTTCATTCCTTCTCCGAACACTTCGAGTCTTCAGAAATGGCGCCGAAACAAACCCCCTCCACTAAGGGAAAGAGCATAGGTTCTTCTTCTCATTCTTCTGCCCCAGCGAGGGAGTCTTTGGTCGGGCAAGGTGAACTTCACTCTGAGCGAAGTATCCCGCCGACGAGCAGCGCACCCGGTCTTAGAGGTAGAGCCTTTTGGGATGACAAAAATGACAAAAAATCCTTCGCACACGTTGAACGTGACCGCGCTAGGTCATCTTCTGTACTGATAGCATCTTCGAGGAAGATGATGCATGGAGGCATTTTTATCTTTTACGCCCACATTTCTAATGTGCCAGTGTAAAAACTCCATATTTTTGTAGTTCCGAGCGTAAAAGCTCTGGCTAACCAAAATTGGCGTATATCGTAAAATTTGAGTTTTACGCTTGTGAAGGGGACTTCCGGCGTAAAATGACCAAATTTATGCAATCTTGGCGTAGAGCACAGACTGTCATTTCTTTGGTCTGTATGTTTGTGCAAGATTTGTAATGACATATTTTCCTTGCACTTTTGCAGTTGATTTGGGTGAGTCTCCACTGGCCGAGATGATGGGTTCCGTTGTCGGGATACTGCACTCGAACTATCTGGAGGATCTGTCCCACGTGGCATTTTCCATCTCCGGACCCCAGTATCCTGAGGGAAAGGAGTTTTTGATATCGGCTCAGGGCGAGCGGACGCTACTGAACATGATCAACGGGGAGCCCCTGACATACGTAGACGGGGAGCAGTACATAAAGCCGGCTTTCCTCTTTGGGGACATGATTGATAAACAGTCCCAGACGAAGCCCAAGAGGGAACCCTAGGTTTTCCCTGCCAGGAATTTGGTTTTGTATCTGCCAACGATGCCGAAGGATTATCCCATCTCGGCTTTCTTCCATGCGACGCATCCCAGGAGGATGTCGTGGACGTTGACTCACGATCTTCACGGCAAGCCTGGGTAGATCTTTCATCTGAAAGGGGCTGACCAAGGGTCGTTTGTTAGCCGCCCTTCCGGCGTTGTGACGCTGTTCAGGGGACTGTGCCCGGGCAGTGTCCCGAGTGAAGACAGCTCAGTGATCCAACCGGTCCAATTGCCGACCTTCTGCAACGACTTCATGGGATGAGGTAGGGTATATTCCAAGGAGAATCCTCGGTACAACAGGTGGATCACCCCAACAAACCTCCGATGGACTTGCCTAGTCGACTGGGCTTTGAAGCACTTTCGGAGAGAACTGGAGGGCATTGGACTGTATGCCGTTGTGAGTACGACTAGTGTTGGGTTGCCTTCCAATCCTAACTTGTTCTTGGCACTGATGGAGCGATATATTTCGCTCACCGGGACTTTCGCCACTCCACTGGGGGAGTTGGGATTGGCCCTCCATGAGATGGCAATGGTCTCGAGACTGCCGATGGGGGATACCCCATACGAAGAGTATGTTCCCACCAACCGGGAGTTGGAGGACTTGGACCCTCGGGTGGCGGAAGTGTATCAGGAGCTGATGTGTCAATACTTCGCGTGCACCGCTTTTTATAACGAGCCTTCTTATTTGGCTCACACCACCAAGTGGATGTCCTACCTCTTCTTCCACCGAGCCAGGGCCGCCAAGTCGGAGAAAGTCTCGGGGGGCAAGAATGAGCCCGTGAACTATTTGGGCGTGCTTAGTGCCCAGGTCGTTGAGGATCTTATGGAGGAGGCTAAAGCTCCAGATCAGATTCTCGTTGAGGGGGTAGGAAAGTACCCTAAAGGCACTAAGTCCTACAGTTACTTGAGGTGCTACCGCAGGCCTCTGTCTAAGGAAGTCCAGCTGGCCGATTTTCTCTCGATATGGCTGCATCGAGTAGTAGTGCCCGGTACTACGTCCGCGGACCATATTTATAGGAACATCCTGTGGCCGACAGTGCGTCTGGTATTCGGGGCAAGACTGGGCTTGCTTCCTGCAATGGTATGCCGTATACAGGCTGGCCTGAGAGCCATGACTGATGGGTTGCTCGTCGATGAAGCTCGACGTGAGAGTTTTCCCCGGGTGGAATTACTATACCTGTACTTGATGGGATGGTTAATTCTCCACAATCCCCGGGTGATGTCTCCCGGCTCTGGTAGCAGCTCGGGGGGTAACTTCTTGCCGAACTATAAGGACTCTTCCTGGAATGTGAACACAACTTTGGATTGTCGGCTGGTGTTGAACCTCAGTCACGGCTGGAAGCTTCTCTGTACTCCCCCTCTTGTACATCGTAATCAATCAGGGATGAGACTTGAGGATTCAGGTGGAGAGAAGACCAAACTTTTTCTGAAAGCTTTCAATTGGTTTGTCTACATTAGACCCTCCCATCTACTGTACAGGAGCGAAGACCATTGCTTCTTCGAGCCCTACTTGCCTAGTCGGTTCGCCAGGCAGTTTGGGTACGATCAGTTGCACGTGGGTAATGTCGTCACCAACTTTAGGTCCAGGGGCGAACTCATTGATGGAGCCAGAGGGTGGCGATATTTTATCATGGGTTGCACGGGAGCAATCTTTATTGTGCCGGTCGTTACAACCTCCACGGAGCTCCGCATTTTCCATTCTTACGCCCAGTTCTATGTGGCGATTAACACCTTCCATCGCAATTTTGACATGCGTGGAAGCTTCTGGGAGCCTTCTCCCAAGCCTGGGGGAAGAGTTGAAGTCCCCTCGGTTTCTTCAGACGAGGGTGAGGAGTCTGGCACTCCGGATGAGCCTCTGGTGTCGGTGCCGAGGTGTGAAGTGCCTCCGCCTGCGGGGGCTTTGGTAGTCTCTTCCGGGAAGCGACGGGCTTCTGCCCCGAAGGAAGCTTCTCTTCGTAAGAGGAGGAAGGAGACGGTTGCTCGTCATCTCCGCATTCTTGGTATTGAAGCTCCTGGGAGTGAGCCAGCATCTCCCCATATTAGGGATGATTCTTTGGCTGGAGGTTTCTCGCCTTTTAGAGAGGGACCTTCTACAGTTTCGGCCGGCGGCGCCGGAGAATCTTCGCTAGAGGTCGCTGTCATTGCTACTGCTCCAGGTAGTGGAGCGAGATTTCCTGCATGGCCACGGCAGATGAAAGAATCTTTCCCTAGACCAGCAACTGATAAAACTCCCGCTGTGTCAGCGAGCACGCCTAGCGAGATTCCAGTTAACGAACCTCGACTGCATCTCGGTGAAGGCTTGGCAGAACTCCGGGCAATGTCGGTTGGCCCATCTCCTTCTCCAGGTATGATAGTTCGTATTGCGTCATTAAAGCGTAGTTTAGCTACATCGGCTACAGATGCGCCATATATACCGTTGGCTCCTGGTAAATGTCGTCTTTATGTCTCCCTTTAGAAAGATTACCATCATATTGATATCAACTTTCTAGTCCTTTTCTCAGGGGATGGCGTCCACGGGGAGTACAGTGTTGAAGCACCTTCTGGCTCTGCTCCGTCTCCTGGCGATGATACGGAGGCTTTCGACTTCGAGGAGGAAATACCTTCGGGGGCCAGCTCGCCTGGAGTGGTTTTGTCATCTCGAGAGGAGGACGAACCCGTCATCGTGACTTTGCCTCTCGCGAGTATGCTGATGACTTCGACCGTCGTCGTTGCACCTCCTTTTGTCGCACCACCCGTCGAGGCAGCGGCTGTGGCCACTTCGTCTGCAATCATTCCCAAAGGGGAACTTGCTGATATCGCGGCCACTCCTGGCGTTCAATCGGATCTAGTTGCGCTGATCGAGCAACATACCAGCCTCTTTTACAATGGTTTGAAAATGATGATATCAATGGTGTTGGCGAAGAGTCTAGATTTCGAGCGCCTGAAGAAGACTTCTCAGTTTTCGATCGGGGCTGTCAGGGAGTTCGGCGATCCTGGGGTAGCTGACGCCCTGGAGGCGGTGGTTAATAGTTTAGAGCAACCCATTAACGAATACTTGCAGCTGACTCGGGGCAGCTTTGATGCTGAGGTCCAGGCCAGATACGACCTCATGACTGCGCGACTTTCTACACAGCTGGAAAGCCTGGACAACTCCATCAAAATACATAAGTTGGAGATGGATAAAAGAAAAGCTGTCGTGGAAGAGGCACTCGCTCTTGAGACGAAGCTCTGATCCGAGCACGAAGGGAACACAGCGAGGGCCCGCAAGCTGAAGGAAAAAATCGCTCTGGCAGAGGAGTGGGCTTCTCAGTCGTTGGCAGGTCTAGATGTAGCGATTGGTCGACTGAGCGTAGTGCGACGGGATTTGGAGCGTGCAGAAGCTGCCCGTGCGGGCTCTCTTCGGGCAAGGGCTGAGCTGACCCTTACGAACAATCCCGAGGCACGGCTGGAGCGGGCTCGCGCCGATGCCTTGGTTTCCAGGAATGAGAAGATAGCTGCACTGGAGCGGCTGATTCGTGATATGACTGCTCCCCCATCATGATGTATCTTTTCTCTTTTTGCTTCCCCAGATGTAATTATGCTCTTATCGGGAATAAATAAAAGTGACTCTTTTCTGACTTTTGTGGACCCATCATTTCAGAATATAAATGACAGTTTTTTTTTTAGGCGAGAGTGATATCAGAGGTAGTATAGACATGATAGACTCTCGATAAACTTTTTAGCAGGATATATCTATTCAGAGGTCATACAGACATGATAGGATATTATCCAGCTAGTTTCATTTTGGGAGTTATTTTTGTCAGAGTTGAGATCCTTGCTATATTCCACTCGAGCAGGGGATGTCACGACCCGCACCCGGTATAAGGGCACGAGAGCGTGGGTACGTCCAGCCTACGCCGCAGCATCGGCGGTAGAACGCTGTCTAGGTCAAGTACTATCTAAATAATCTCACACTAGTATCCAACTCCATAAGGAGACACGGATAACACTATCAAATGAACAACATACTCAATCACAACTACAGCACGATAAGAATTTGAAGAAACAAAAGAATACAACACAAGTCTAATGATAAAACAATCATACCTGCAATCAGTAACAACCAATCTCCAAGTGTCGGAAACAAGTCCACTAAGGTCACAGTCTGGAAAAATATTTTCCAGTCAGGAAGGAGCAAAGTACATCTCTAAATAGCAGTTCTATATAAATGACATAAACTATGTAGCAGTTCTAGATGGAAATATACCAGATGCATGTATAGGTACGAGAAATGTACAATGAAAGAAATACTGGAAATACTGTAAGTAACTGCAGGAAAAGAAACAATATGTCCATGAGCAAGAAACCTATGACTAAGTGTGTGAGTACTAGCTTTAACATGTGATCGGCTTGGGAACTTGATCAGGCTGGTTACATGTGATTAGCTATGATTCACGAAGGTCAGGCTAACCGTTGGTTAGCTATGATGCATGGAGAGGTCAGGCTAATCACACGTAACAACTATGAGGCACGGAGATGGTCAGGCTGCGCCCGACGTGAGATGTGGGGTGAGCTATGATGCATGAAAAGTTGGGTATGATCACATATCTACACTAAAATACTCCCCACCCCCGACTGGTATAGTAGATCCAATCATGGTACGCTATGGCACGGGATTCCCTAGGAAGGTAGCAAATCTTCCCGGGAATCAGTGTCTGTACATGCACAAGATAACAAGGAAAACAAGTCTTGTACAAGCTACACCATGAATAAGGAATAACATCTCATGACGAGATCCGTGTATACCAATCCGTGTAACCAATGTGTCAAGAACATGGATATTTACACTAGATACAGTGAACATAGGAGATATCATAAATTAGAAACTAATCAGAGAATGTACTCGCCTTGGGTCCTTAGATGGTAATTATTGATGTCCTGTTCTAGAGTATCCCCTGGGTAAACCAACAGTCCTATAAACATAACACAAGCAAAACCACATTTGCATCAGATGCTACACTACACACACAATCAAATACCTAACTCAGGGCTAAGCCTGGCATGGAACTCAGTCAACTAGGGTCATCTAGTTAGACAGACATCTATAACACATTATACCTATTTAACTAACATTAACACCTACAATATTACTTGCACCAAAATAAATACATATACAATATATATATACCATTTAATTCATGCATAATATATATATAGGTTGAACAATATATTTACCATATATATTAATTTATATCTATAAAAATATGCTAAGTAGGTTTACAACTACATAAATATACATATACCAATTTACTTATACTAGAATACGTAGTTATATATATACCAATTTACATATATTATATACAGGTAAATATACCAAATTATATTTATATATATATAACCCAATACAACATATATATATATACATACATATACTAATTCGAAAATATAAATCTACATACATATATATATTTACCAAAATACGTATTAAATTAATATGTATATTACCAATATATTTTTATACCAAATTACATACCTATATATATGTTTATACATATACTAAAAATACACATTTTTATTAAACATATACCCTTACCAAATATATATATATATATACATATATATATTTTTATACCAAAAATAAGAATTATACTATATACAATTTTAGAATTTACATAAAAGCCAATATATTTATATATCTATAGTAAAATTGGTCACCAGCCCCAAATAACAATTTTGAACTAAGTTTTTATTATTGAAATTATTTCTTAAATATAAAATAACCCAAAAATTATTATTTTTGTTCACACAACCAAAATCCTTATATTTTACTAAACTAAATAAAAACTAAACTATTTAATCTTATTAAACTAATTATATATTACCAAACTAAATATATAAATTTACTAAACTAATTACATTAATAAATAACTACTGATTAATAGTTAATTACTGATTATTAATAATTAACTAAACTAAACTAATATAAATTAATTAAATGATTAATTAATTAACTAATTATAAATAATTTACTGATTAAATAATTCACTGATTAAATAATTAATCTAAACTAATCTAATTTATAACTAAACTAATATAATTCAACTAATTGATTTATTAATTCTAACCTAATTATAAATCAATTATCTAATTAATATACTAATTACCCTGATTAATCACAGACAGAAGAGAAAAAGGGGAAGAGGGAATCTCACCTGAGGGTTTCCCGATCGTCGGAGGAGGTCTCGCCGGGGTCGGCCGGGCAGGGCGTCGACGTTCGTCTCGGGCGGAACCGGGGAGCTCAGGGCGGCGGTCGGCGGATCTGGCTCGAGAATGAACTCGAGGCGGCGGGTGCTCGATCTCGGCGGTGGCGGGTCTGCTCGAACTCGGCGAGGAGGGGATCCGCGGCGGCGGCTTCGACAGACCTGAGGCGGCGGCTTCGAGGTGGCTGCGGTGCTTGGTTCCAGCGGCGGTGCTCGGCTTCAGCGGCGGCCACCGGCGGCTTGATCTAGGGTTAGGGTCAGGTTCTGTGTGTCGGGGTCGATCGTGTCCGAGGCTGGACACGATGGTGGTACACTGTGGACGTGTCCGGTATTGGACACGGGTTTGAATGTACTGTGGTGTGGAGTTGTGTCCGGGTGTGTCGGACACGGAAATCTGGTTGTAATATTGTAAATCTGGACATAGAAAATGAATGGATACGGTGGGACACCCGGGGTCGGACCCGAGGCCAACACGGCTGACACGGTGATGCTGGACACACGGACACGAGCACACAAAATGGTGGTGGCTGTTGGCTTGTGGGGATTTGTGAGGGCTAGCTAGGGTTTCTTGGGAATGGTGATGAGAGACTTAAATAGGGAGAGAGAGTTGTGGGCTAAAGGGTGAGGATTGGCCCAATAATGAATGGCCAGGATTAAATATAAAAGGGGTTTCTCATGTGGGAAAATGAGGGTGTAAATGGGAGACGGTAAACTTATAAAATTAATAGAAAATATTATAATTTAAGAAAAATATTTTTAAGGCTTCCAAGGCTAACTGATTATATAAGCTACTAATCAAACCCACATTTGAAAACCCTAAAAATATGAAATTAATTTATTACTATTCCAAAAGGATATGAAAATTTTATTATGAAAATAACTAGTCCTTCAACAATTTTGTTTAACAAATAATTTTATGATTTCAAGCCAAAAATATTCGAAGCTATAGTATTATATATCATTATCATTTTTTACTTTTTTATTTTTTAAGAAGCGACATTTAGAAAAATAATTTTTTTATAAAAGATTTTAAATTACCATTCTAAAATCAAACATTGTTCAAAATCAAATACAAAAATTTAAGGAGAAAATATTTTATAAACTTGGTATTTTAAAATAAATTAAAAATCTAATTATTTCGGAAATTGGAAATCGGAGGTTACAAGTCTATCCACCTTAGAAAAATTTCATCCTCGAAATTTAGGATCCTCAATAATTGCCTTTACTCATCATATTATTTCTATCAAAATTTAAATTTCAAACCAAATAATCATGAAGTAATTCCATATTGTTATTTCACAACCTTTCAAAATTATACAACATCATATTCCTGAAAAATCTTCAAGTTTAAAAAATCAAATCCCCTTTGTCATAATCTCCTCTAAAAATTTTAAGTTCATATCTAAGTATTCCAGGATTTTAATATCCAATCCTCCAAATTGAAATCCAATCAATGCATATTTATAAAAATCGTATCCCAAAATTTAAATTTTTAACCACTAATCCATCAATCATCCTACTCCTCTAACTCAAATTCATTTGATGCTTATTCAAATCTAAATTCTTTTCCGAGAATTGAATTCGACACCATTCCATTAACGATTTTATTTCCCAATTTTCTTTTTCCTCAAATACTCAACGATGCGATACTTTCAGAATCTTCAACACAACATTCATAATATAAAATATAAAATTTCTATCTTGCAATCAAATAGATAAAATGATAATCTCTCCAATTTTCTTAAATTTTAATAATCAATTTAATCATATCAAGACCTTCCTAAAATTAATAAATCCTCAATTTTGCCCTGTGAATTACTTAATTCTCCATTTAAGTTAATGTTTGTCCTCGAATTTCAATCATACCTCAATTTTCATAAAATCAATGATCCATCAACTCTATTATAACAACCCCTAAATTCTTTATTTAAATTAATGCTCATCCACAATTTAATCATCTTGTCTATTTTGTCAGTCATAACCTTGTCATAGATCTTTGCTATGGTCAAAATCCTAATGATCATGGTTTAAGAAAATTCTACCTACAGCCATGCAATTTAAGAAAAATATATAGGTCATGTATCTTTTGTCATGATATTTCAGTCTCTGTTAAGGTGTACTACCAATTTTATTCTAACAAGAAATCATGCATACGAACTATAGTACTAGGAAAATCAATCAATCGAAAGACGGAAAAAGGAACATCAGGAGGGAAGAAAGAACCTGCTAACATATTACTTGTAGTATCTACTATCTCTAACAAACACTTAACTCTAGCACATTCACTAAATAATTCCTATTCCTGTACACTGATATCCTTATCAACTAACCTTTAGTTCACAACACCCATGATTACATCCTCATTGCATACACCTGCTTATAAATACCAAAATCTGATACCAAGAACCTATAATATAACCATGGTTCAATAATGCATCTAAGTTGATACCTCTATCTCTTTAGTACCATACCCGCTGTCAGTTCCTGTTCCTACTACAATTGTTCATACTAGTTGTTCTTATCACTCGAATACACGTCAAATGCAATACCATACTGAGTGCTAAGCCCTTTCTAATACAACTCTAGATGGACACCCAAGTCTGTTTTCAGTGTTATCTCAATCCTGCCCAAGTCACCAGATCCTTACACGTGTATATCATCTACTCTTATATTAATATTCATATTTCTCATCTACCATAGAATTAATCCTCCAAAATAATCATCGAGGTTTAACTTCTCGATCAACTTAAAACTAGATTGCATACACTTCCTCGAAGTCAGATACTCAACATCGAAATAAAATTTTAATCACTTCTAAAATCTTTGTAGCTTGACTATGTTTATTGAATCAAATTTAAATCCTCAATATTTTAACAACATAAGATCTCAACTCCTTAAAATTCTCAAAATCTCATTTCATTTCCATTCTTGAAACGACAAAATTAAATCCACAAGTACACATTTATAAATGTTCACGGTCTCTAATGCTCAAGGTGCACACTAATACACCAATCTAATTATCATCACTTGAAGTGCTTATTGTTTTGAGTGTCATTCTCGACTAACCCTCGAAATAGAGCCATTAGCACTCTTGGTATTATATCACTAGTTTCATTAATGCATCATCTCATCAAGCTCATTAGAACTCATGATTAGCTGTACCTTTTATAACACTCATTTTTTTCTTATTCTCATGGGCAAGTATATGGTTCCTCATCTCGATGGTTGTATATGTATTTCCTTTAATCCTTTAAAGCCTATTAAACTAATCCGTGATACGCTTCACCATCTTCATTACCTATTCCGATATTTCTCTACTCATGACACCTCATTAACTTTATGCGTATATATTTCCTTAACCTTACTTCCGATATCAATCATCAAATTGAACATCATGCTCCATTAATTCTTAACACAATTTTCTTGATACCTAATTGTTTACATAGATCACTCAATTACATAATCATGATTATCCAAGACGGGTAATTGGCTCTGATACTAACTCTGAGAACTATCACTGATACTCTATACTCTCCTTCTACTTATAGTATTATAATGACACTTATCCTAGAACCATTGTTACAAGGTATTATGCTATGGTTAACTCTAGATTAAAGTCTGCTGCTCACATGTCCAACTAGGAAACACTTACAACTCACAAGGAACACTCAGTCAATACCAATACAAGACACAACCAAAATTGCAAGTCACTAATTATCATACTAACAAGGAATCCTCAAAGAAAATAAGCTCAAAAAGGAACTGGATCAAGGACTGAAGGTATCTTTACTGCTAGTAAAGAAAAAGAAGCGATGGAACAAAGTCCTGAATAACAGAAATAGATAAGTCTTGAGATGATACTTTAAGAACCAATTTAAGATACAACCTGATAAACATACACGTCTGTCAGAAATCATGACACACAGAATCCTCGCCACGCCAGTAAGCATAGATGCGATAAAAGACAGGTTCCGTAACTAAGGTATGCAACCCTATAATCATGTCATCTAGAATACTCGCCACGCCAACCGGTATGGCTGCGAGAAACTCTAAATCTCATAACTAAAGTATGTACATCCAAGTTAGGTTCCTACGTTCTCGTCACGACAGCTAATATGGCTGCGATAAACTCTAGGTTCCATAACTAAAGTAGACGTTTACCTTTCTCACTGTCCTCATCAACATATGTCATCAGGTGATACCGTAAAGTTTAGTCCATAAAATTTATCTCGATATGAAATTAAAACTCAACAACGACACCAAGAATTTAAATTTAACAACTGGTCAACAAGAATCAAACTCAACAATGATACCAAGTTTTAATTTAATAACTGCTCAACAAGAATCAAGTTCAGTGACAACAAGCGAGAGCGGACGGAAACAAGGAAAAAGATTTAAATTGGAAATTATAATAAGATTCTCAAGGGGTCATCCCAGGAATCTCTCAAGAATTTGTGATTGAGTATCCTCTCTCATCCTAGTATCCTATGTCCTATATCCTATCGCAGACACGCAGTAGTATAACAAGGATGCTACACTACTACGACATCGCACAACTCGCGAAGTCTGACCTGCATGGGCCACCACTAAAACGTGTCACGACCCGCACCCGGTATAAGGGCACGAGAGTGTGGGTACGTCCAGCCTACGCCGCAGCATCGACGGTAGAACGCTGTCTAGGTCAAGTACTATCTAAATAATCTCACACTAGTATCCAACTCCATAAGGAGACACGGATAACACTATCAAATGAACAACATACTCAATCACAACTACAGCACGATAAGAATTTGAAGAAACAAAAGAATACAACACAAGTCTAATGATAAAACAATCATACCTGCAATCAGTAACAACCAATCTCCAAGTGTCGGAAACAAGTCCACTAAGGTCACAGTCTGGAAAAATATTTTCCAGTCAGGAAGGAGCAAAGTACATCTCTAAATAGCAGTTCTATATAAATGACATAAACTATATAGCAGTTCTAGATGGAAATATACCAGATGCATGTATAGGTACAAGAAATGTACAATGAAAGAAATACTGGAAATACTGTAAGTAACTGCAGGAAAAGAAACAATATGTCCATGAGCAAGAAACCTATGACTAAGTGTGTGAGTACTAGTTTTAACATGTGATCGGCTTGGGAACTTGATCAGGCTGGTTACATGTGATTAGCTATGATTCACGAAGGTCAGGCTAACCGTTGGTTAGCTATGATGCATGGAGAGGTCAGGCTAATCACACGTAACAGCTATGAGGCACGGAGATGGTCAGGCTGCACCCGACGTGAGATGTGGGGTGAGCTATGATGCATGAAAAGTTGGGTATGATCACATATCTACACTAAAATACTCCCCACCCCCGACTGGTATAGTAGATCCAATCATGGTACGCTATGGCACGGGATTCCCTAGGAAGGTAGCAAATCTCCCCGGGAATCAGTGTCTGTACATGCACAAGATAACAAGGAAAACAAGTCTTGTACAAGCTACACCATGAATAAGGAATAACATCTCATGACGAGATCCGTGTATACCAATCCGTGTAACCAATGTGTCAAGAACATGGATATTTACACTAGATACAGTGAACATAGGAGATATCATAAATTAGAAACTAATCAGAGAATGTACTCGCCTTGGGTCCTTAGCTGGTAATTATTGATGTCCTGTTCCAGAGTATCCCCTGGGTAAACCAACAGTCCTATAAACATAACACAAGCAAAACCACATTTGCATCAGATGCTACACTACACACACAATCAAATACCTAACTCAGGGCTAAGCCTGGCATGGAACTCAGTCAACTAGGGTCATTTAGTTAGACAGACATCTATAACACATTATACCTATTTAACTAACATTAACACCTACAATATTACTTGCACCAAAATAAATACATATACAATATATATATACCATTTAATTCATGCATAATATATATATAGGTTGAACAATATATTTACCATATATATTAATTTATATCTATAAAAATATGCTAAGTAGGTTTACAACTACATAAATATACATATACCAATTTACTTATACTAGAATACGTAGTTATATATATACCAATTTACATATATTATATACAGGTAAATATACCAAATTACATTTATATATATATAACCCAATACAAAATATATATATATATACATACATATACTAATTCGAAAATATAAATCTACATACATATATATATTTACCAAAATACGTATTAAATTAATATGTATATTACCAATATATTTTTATACCAAATTACATACCTATATATATGTTTATACATATACTAAAAATACACATTTTTATTAAACATATACCCTTACCAAATATATATATATATATATACATATATATATTTTTATACCAAAAATAAGAATTATACTATATACAATTTTAGAATTTACGTAAAAGCCAATATATTTATATATCTATAGTAAAATTGGTCACCAGCCCCAAATAACAATTTTGAACTAAGTTTTTATTATTGAAATTATTTCTTAAATATAAAATAACCCAAAAATTATTATTTTTGTTCACACAACCAAAATCCTTATATTTTACTAAACTAAATAAAAACTAAACTATTTAATCTTATTAAACTAATTACATATTACCAAACTAAATATATAAATTTACTAAACTAATTACATTAATAAATAACTACTGATTAATAGTTAATTACTGATTATTAATAATTAACTAAACTAAACTAATATAAATTAATTAAATGATTAATTAATTAACTAATTATAAATAATTTACTGATTAAATAATTCACTGATTAAATAATTAATCTAAACTAATCTAATTTATAACTAAACTAATATAATTCAACTAATTGATTTATTAATTCTAAACTAATTATAAATCAATTATCTAATTAATATACTAATTACACTGATTAATCACAGACAGAAGAGAAAAAGGGGAAGAGGGAATCTCACCTGAGGGTTTCCCGATCGTCGGAGGAGGTCTCGCCGGGGTCGGCCGGGCAGGGCATCGACGTTCGTCTCGGGCGGAACCGGGGAGCTCAGGGCGGCGGTCGGCGGATCTGGCTCGAGGATGAACTCGAGGCGGCGGGTGCTCGATCTCGGCGGTGGCGGGTCTACTCGAACTCGGCGAGGAGGGGATCCGCGGCGGCGGCTTCGACAGACCTGAGGCGGCGGCTTCGAGGTGGCTGCGGTGCTCGGTTCCAGCGGCGGTGCTCGGCTTTAGCGGCGGCCACCGGCGGCTTGATCTAGGGTTAGGGTCAGGTTCTGTGTGTCGGGGTCGATCGTGTCCGAGGCTGGACACGATGGTGGTGCACTGTGGACGTGTCCGGTATTGGACACGGGTTTGAATGTACTGTGGTATGGAGTTGTGTCCGGGTGTGTCGGACACGGAAATCTGGTTGTAATATTGTAAATCTGGACACAGAAAATGAATGGATACGGTGGGACACCCGGGGTCGGACCCGAGGCCAACACGGCTGACACGGTGATGCTGGACACACGGACACGAGCACACAAAATGGTGGTGGCTATTGGCTTGTGGGGATTTGTGAGGGCTAGCTAGGGTTTCTTGGGAATGGTGATGAGAGACTTAAATAGGGAGAGAGAGTTGTGGGCTAAAGGGTGAGGATTGGCCCAATAATGAATGGCCAGGATTAAATATAATAGGAGTTTCTCATGTGGGAAAATGAGGGTGTAAATGGGAGACGGTAAACTTATAAAATTAATAGAAAATATTATAATTTAAGAAAAATATTTTCAAGGCTTCCAAGGCTAACTGATTATATAAGCTACTAATCAAACCCACATTTGAAAACCCTAAAAATATGAAATTAATTTATTACTATTCCAAAAGGATATGAAAATTTTATTATGAAAACAACTAGTCCTTCAACAATTTTGTTAAACAAATAATTTTATGATTTCAAGCCAAAAATATTCAAAGCTATAGTATTATATATCATTATTATTTTTTTATTTTTTATTTTTTAAGAAGCGATATTTAGAAAAATAATTTTTTTATAAAAGATTTTAAATTACCATTCTAAAATCAAACATTGTTCAAAATCAAATACAAAAATTTAAGGAGAAAATATTTTATAAACTTGGTATTTTAAAATAAATTAAAAATCTAATTATTTCGGAAATTGGAAATCGGAGGTTACAGGGGAGATTAAGCATAGTACCTTTTCAGAAATTTGCCGTTGATAGGAGCCATTAACAGGTCTCCATTAGGCTGGGCTATCCTGTAGGCGCCATTTGAGAACGTTGTCTCGATCACATAAGGGCCTTCCCACTTGGGCTGGAATTTGCCTTTACTTCTGTGAGTAAGAATCATCGGCCTTCTTACGGCTAGAAATAGCTCACCGACTTTGAACACTCTTTCCTTTACTTTATGATTGAAAGCTTTGGAAATACGTGCTTGGTAGAGCGCGATGCGTTGTTGAGCTTGGAGGCGTTTCTCGTCTAATCCTTCTAGCTCTAGGAGCCTTAACAGGTCATTCTTTTCTCGAGTCAGCTTATTAGTCACGGCTATCCTGAGTGACGGGATCTGGATTTCAATGGGGAGAACTGCTTCGCTCCCGTAGACCAGCGAGAATGGGGTGCAACCTGTCGGTGTTCGTATCGTTGTGCGGTATGCCCAGAGACATTCGCCCAGCTTCTCATTCCAATCTCTCTTGTTTGAAGAGACGAATTTCTTCAAGAGTTTAATAATGGTTTTGTTGAAAGCTTCCGCCAAACCATTAGCAGCTGGATAATATGCCGTAGAGGCAATATTATGTATCCGATTTTTATCGCAAAATCGATGAAACGCTTGGCTGATGAACTGAGGTCCATTGTCATATATTATCCTCCGGGGGACCCCGAAACGATAAATGAAAGTTTTTCTTCATACAGAATAAATCTCTGTTTAAGAAGGATTACCAAATCCTGCCTTCTTATAGGAGTGGCTAAATCTGCAGCTAGACTGGCTAGGGCATCAGCTTCTAGATTCTGAGATCGAGGTACATGCTCTAGGAAGAACCCTTTGAATGTCATGGCTATCTCGACCGTTGCTCGGTGATAGGGGATGAGGTCTGGATTCCAGACTTCATATATTCCCCTGACTTGATTGACGATAAGCAGAGAATCATCGAAAGCTTCCAGGGACTCGACCCCCAGCTCTTTAGCGACTTGGAGCCCGATTAGTAGAGCGTTGTACTCTGCCACATTGTTGGAGCATGGCTCGCTTAGAGAATATGCTCGATAGATGACGAGTTTATCAGGAGTGACCAGGACGACTCCTACTCCTGAAACAACGTTTCCCCTAGGACCGGTTCTGGAGGCACCATCGAAGAATAGTTGCCATGCGTCAGTTTCCATTATGAAATTACTTTCTGCAACTTCATCGGGAATGTCCTCATATAATTTGGAGGCCTCCGGGATCGGATGAGCATCTAGGAAGTCAGCCAGCGCTTGGCCCTTGATGGACTTCTGCGGTACGTATACCATGTCATATGGTGTTAATAGCATCGCCCAAGTCGCGAGTCGGGAATTAAGAGCAATGGGCTTGCTCATCAGTACTCGAAGAGGGTTGATCCTGGAGATGATATGAATAGTCTGGCCGGCGATATAGTGCCGCATCTTCTGGATAGTGAACATCAGAGCCAAGCATTCATTCTCTACTGGGTTGTACCGGTGTCCGGCTCCGACCATCATCCTGCTGAGGTAGTAGATAGCATGTTCATGAACCATGTCGTTCTTCTGTGCGAGAAGAGCTCCTAGCGAATGATCCATCGCTCGAACGTACAGCAAGAATGGTCTTCCCATGACGGGAGGCACCAGAACTGGCGGACTGGTGAGGTAGCGCTTGATATCTCCGAACGCTTGCTGACAGGCTTCGTCCCATACGAAGGATACACCTTTCTTCATGAGATGAGAAAAGGGCTGACATCTCCCCAAGAGGTTGGATATGAATCGCCGGATATAAGCCAGACGTCCTTGAAATCCCCGGAGTTCCCTCAGATTACGGGGCGGTCGCATTTCTACGATTGCTTGGACTTTGTCAGGATCCACCTGGATGCCTTTGGCGGTGATGACAAATCCCAGGAACTTGCCACTGGATACACCCAGAAAGGACTTCGTAGGGTTCATCTTGAGTTGATGTTGGCGCATTAACTCGAATACCGTCCTCAAGTCTTGAATGTGATCGTCCTTGAGGCGACTCTTGACGGCTATGTCGTCCACGTAACATTCTACTGTTTTGCGTAAATACCCATAGAATATGTTACTCATAGCCCGTTGGTATGTAGCTCCGGCGTTCTTCAATCCGAAGGGCATGACCGTATAGCAATATACCCCCAATGGTGTTCGAAAGGCAGTGTGCTTCTCGTCTTTAGGATGCATCTAGATCTGATTATATCCTAAGAATCCGTCCATGAAAGACATGCATTCAAAGCCGCAGGTATTGTCGATCATGATGTTCGTAATGGGAAGAGGGAACTCATCTTTGGGGCAGGCCGCATTCAGATCTCGATAATCGATGCAGATACGTACCTTCCCAGTCTTCTTTATGACTGGGACAACGTTGGCGATCCAGTCGGGATGTTATTCTTCCCAGATGAAACCGCAGGCCATCAACTTCTTGACTTCAGTTTCGATGGCGTTTATCATATCTGGACAGAACCGGCGTTGGTGCTGCTTCACTGGCTTCGAATTGGTCAATATATTAAGTTTATGAGTAGCTACTTTCGGGTCTAGGCCTGGCATGTCCTCATAATCCCATGCAAAGACGTCGATATATTCCTTTATCAGCTGTATGATTTCTTCCCTTTCAGCTGGGGGAAGATTGTTGCTGATAAATATCGGCTTTGGCGAAAGTTCGCCCCCAACATCAATTTGGATAACTTCATCCTTGGTGGGAGGTTCTCTTTGCTCGAAGCAGAATTTCTACTGCGTATCCATTTGTTGAGCCCAAGAGTCATTCTTAAACGGCTCAGAATCCTGTTCATCTGCTTCTGAGGGATCTGTCACTACCATATTTACTGATAGTGTTTGTTCGAGAGCATCAGGTGAGTCGGGGGGCGATGAGCCATTCTGGGAAGAGGGAAAGATGTCCTCGTCTGACTTGGAAGTCGTAAGGGAGGTGGCGTACCCTATCCCGAAACGAGTTTGTCGATAGCGGGGGTCGCCATGCGGCGGCGTTCGTCTGCCTCTTCCGTAGTTGAGGCCTGGCTTCCGCTTCAAGTCGTAGCCCATATTTTGCATGATCTTTAGCGCTTGCGGGCTGTATCGGTGAACTTATATTTTGCCAGTATCATCACCGAAAGGATCTTCCTGGTTAGTCGGTTGATTGCGCATGCAGTCGAAGAATATTGGACGCTAACTGCTGCAGGTAGGCAGGACAATGAAGATAGAATCCTCATATGGTCCATACGTTATGATGACGTTGGATGATGATGCTACTTCCCAGACATACGGACGGTAGGAGTTTATAGCTTCCAAGAATTTTTGTGCTATGGGTTCTACCTCGTCACGGGGAATGGTATCCTGTTTTAGAATTTGAGCATCAATATACTAGAAAAGAGGATATTTATTATCATCTGGAACTCCGTTCCTGGTTGCATTTATATCAGTCGGCTGCCTGTCGCGCCGAAGGTTGATGACCAAGGGTGGGGGCTTCTGGTTCAAAGTGATCACCAGAGGATCACTCCCTTCTCCTGACCTGGTCTTGTTCAGGTGGATAGCCATAGGCTCTATGGATTTTGGATGAGTGGTTCGTCCTTTCACTCTGATTGACAGCGGTAGTGTGGCAGAGGGTTCTTCTGGCTCCCGGTGGGATTCCTTCTCTGCCTCGCCTGACACTTCTTTCGTGTGGTCTTGGGAGTACAATACGGCATCGAAATAGTAGGATTCTATTCCTTTGAACGGGTTTAGGTCAGCCACCTCCGTTTGTACTGTTTCTTGTGCGTCTACATATTTAAGGCATTGATGTTGGGTTGAAGGAACGATGTTGTGGTCGTGGATCCACGGTCTTCCCAGCAAAATGTTGTAGGACACCTCTGAATCGATGACGTAACATGTGGCCACCGATCTAAGGTTGCCAATCTGGATCCTCAGGCAAATTTTCCCCAATGGCTTACTTCTTCCGGCGTTAAAACCCATGATTGTAGTGGTGGTGTAAGCCAATTTGCTGGTAGGAATTCTCAGCGTTCTGAGTAGACTGTGAGGGATGATGCTGATCGACGATCCCGGATCTATGTGAATTCGGTCGACCTCCATAGAACCGACGTATCCGGTGTAATAGAGGGGCCTTTCATGTCTGTTATGTTTTAACAGCATGTCGTTTTGAGTGAAAATGATATTCGGGACCACCTCCATTACACTGTGGCATTGAGGACACGCCACTGGTTCTTCGTCGGGGGACTTGATCTGGGTCAAGTATGCCTCCGCCTGCATCAGCGCTTCACTCAGGGCTAGACGAGTGTCTTGGGAGAGCCTGAGTAGCTCGAAGATGGACAACCTGGCTGGCGTATTAGCTAGTTGGGCCAGGATGTCGAAGTTGTATGGCTTCTCTAAACCTTTGCTTGGAATATTTTTCACAGGTTTATCAAAGCGCACTTCTTTTTGCTTCCCCTTCTCTGCCGGAGTTGGTTTCAAAGGACTGATATCTGGTACGACGGGACTTTGCTCTGAAGGTTTGGGTGCTGGAGCGTCTGCCGGTGCACCTTCCTGACTTGCTCTGTAGTCGTTGAGGTAGGCCTTCCCTGAACGGGTTGCAGCAAATACCTCATCTTCGTCTGATGCCGAAGAAGTCGCTACCATATGGCATGGCCTACATTTGGAGCTCTTTTTGGATGTAGGCTTAGTAGCCTTAGTTTCTTCCTCGAACTCTGACACCAAGTCTGGATGAACCCACATAATCTCGCCTTGTCGGGTAGTCAGGGGTACCAGGTCATGATTTTGATCCCTAGCTGGAGGGAGATTGACGATGTTCATCGTTGTTCGGGAGATGGGTGCAACGCCATCCGGGATCTCTTAGGGAGGCAGATTGCCAAACTGCAGAGAGATCATGTTGGTCGTGACCGTCTTTTCGGTATTGTGCAGAGTGATGGCCTTAGCATCGATTAACCCCTGGATCTTCCTTTTCAGTATATAACACTCCTTTGTTCGGTGGTGTACGTATCTGTGGAAGATGCAGTATTTGGGGTCGTTAGTATTGTCGACTTCCTAGGGCCGCCTCAGCTCTGGAAGGGTGATCTTTCCACTTTTGACGAGATACTCGAATATACTTGGGATATCGTCGTCGTCGAAAGAGTAGACTTCGACGGGCCTGGAAGTCCCGGGTCTCGTTTGCGTGGTTGCCGCAATCTTTGGTCTGGCCGTATTGATTGCCAGGGCTTCTTTCCCTTTGGGACCACGAGGATGGTCACTGCTAGGAGATGACCTCTTGTCTCTGTCAGAGGCGGAGATCATGAGGCCATTGTCGCGCGCCTTGCGACTGTTGTCTTCTGCGGCTACTGCCGAGATGATGAATGAGGGCCAATCATGGAACTAATACGGTCCTGTGAACACCGAGACTACGGAAAGGAGGTTCTTCCTGCAAATGTCTACCAATGCAGAGTCTGGAACTCTTGGAGGCATCTGTAAGGTGGCCTGACGAAAATGTTCGATGAAGATGCGAATGTCCTCCTTTTCCATCTGCTTGACTTCGATGAGAGAGGACATAGACATGTCCATTCCTCCCTCGTAGAATCGCGTGAAGAATAAAGCTTTGAAGTTCTCGAAGGAAGTAATACAGTTGTCCGCCAAGCTACGGTACCATTGATAGGCTACTCCTGAGAGACAGCCTTTGAACACCCGAGTGAGGAGGGAGTCGTTCCCTTGTAGCAACACCGTCATCATACTGAAATAGTTCATATACTGCCTTGGTGATGTTTTTCCCTCGAACAGGGCCATAGTCTGAGGTTTGTAACTCGGCGGGAAAGGGACCTCCTCCCAAATAGCTGGGTAGGGCTCGTTGATTCCCAGTTTCTTGAGCTGATCTTTGTGCTTCAAGGCGTCGAACGGGGCTTTCAACTCCCATACTGCCTGCATCAGATTTTCAGTCGGAAGCGGGGCGACGGAGTGGTGCGGAGTCGGTTGTATCGTAACTCCAGCGGGAGGTAAGGCATTCTCTGAGTGAGGAAGCGGAGGAACTGCTGACTCTTGATCTAGCGCAGGCTCTTGGCTCGAGTTGGATGGTGGTAAGTCTACCCCCACACGTATCTGAGTTGGCGGGACCGATGCTTAAGCCATGGAAGTTGCGTGCTAAGTTAGCATCATCTGGTGCATGTTCTCCATCATGAATTGTATTTGTTTTAGAGATGTCTCCAGTAAAGTGATGCGTTGTTCCGCGTTCCCTGACGGCGAAGCTTTCTCGCATTCATCTTCAATGGCATAAACTCCCATCTCCCGGGGTGTCATTGAAGGATTAGTATAGGTCGCTGTAGAAGTCAACTCTACACTTTCTGCCTCTGATTCGGGGGCTTGGCGACCCCCAGCGTCGGAATCAGAAGAGGACGAAGCTGGTTGTCGTGACCTTGCGCGAGTGTTTTGGAACACCCCGGCTTTAGCGTTCCTGAGGAGCTCACTGAACCTCCTTCGGCTCGAAGGCCTGGAGGGATGACGTCTTGAGCTCGACCCTCCTCTATATATGTGTGAAGCCATGTTCACATATGCATGCGCGGGTTCCTCTTCCTAAAAAGACAGAGAGTAGCTCAACCGGTCGAAAACCGATCATTTTGCTTTGGAACAGCAGCAATTAATCACAACCTTATGACTGTTACAATAGTGCTCGCTAGGAGGCGTAATAGACATGTTGGAAGGTCCCTTCTCTTTACGCTTCTGGATTAGATATTTGCGCAGGTCAGGAGGAGTTGCCGAAGAAGAAGACGAAGGCTTGTTTCTTCTATTCCCATCAGCGGGCATGCGGAGGTTGGGTACCCCGGTTTTCCCTGTGCCACCTGTGTACAATAGATTGGCCATCTGGGTGGCAGATAATCCCCTGGGAGGGTGTCTTTCCGCAACCTGAGCTTGTTTTACCCTGAGGGACCTTGCCTGGCGTAACTTGGAGATTCGCTCAGACTGGCGTAAAGCTGGAGAGGCCCTCAGTCGTCCATCGGCTTCTCGCGTAATCCGGAGGGTAGGCAGACTGTTTCCTTGCTGGCGTAAAGGCCGAGAAGTTGAGTACTCTACCGCTTGCTTTCCCTTGCGGAGATCACAACGCTCATCTGGTTCACCGTAGAGGTCGGATGTTATCTTGTGCGTGGAGCATGATCTGTACCTCCGATTTGGCGTTGAGGCACCATCAGAAGTTTTGTCTGTACCGCGCGGAGCAGAAGACTGATTTCTACGCATAAAGTGCAGTGGATTCTTCTGGGTTAGCGCTGAGGCTTTGCCCCAAGTTTTGTCTGTACCGCGCGTAGCGGGAGACTGAATTTTACGTACGGGGCACGGAGGGAGGGATGCTACAACCTCATTGGTCGAAAAGATCGGAGAGTCCACAGGAATGGCGGAGGATGTCCTGGGCATCCACACCTTGTGCAGCTTTCTGTTGTCTTGGACGGAGAGAGGGTGAGAGCTACCCCCGGTTCGAAGCATGTCTTCATAGGCAGACTGGTCAAAATGAACGACCAGTGTCTTCTTCACGGTTCCTACAGATACCGCATCGTGTTGAGCAATTACTTCCTCATCAGAAGAGAAAGACGTCCCCAGCAGAGTTGCCATCTTGTTTGTGGTATTAAACGAAAGAATAAAAGTGTATTTCAATGACGGGGTTTATACGAAACCCGTGCCCTTTGGTTTACAAACAAACTTGTACAATTTAATCCTATACGAGGATGTGGAAGTACAATTTATCTAATCTGGGTATAAATTGCTATAGGTGTCTTATCTACAGTCGATCACTTTAGCCCTTGGACCACACGATGTTGAAGAAGTGTCGTGGAAGACAGGTAGCAGCTTCGAAGGTTGCAAAGGAGGGTGGATGCACGATGCCAAAGTCGTTGATCCCTACTCTTTGCCTGAGCTCCGGACTCTCTCTCTCTCTCTCTCTCTCTCTCTCTCTCTCTCTCTCTCTTGACCTCCGGTTCAATCTTTCTGGAAAGTTCGACCTTGTTCGATCCTTCTTTCAAAGTTTCGACCTTGTTTGATCTTCAAGTTTAAAGTTTTTTGACCCTTTTTCCCCATTGATAGGGGTCTCTATTTATAGAGTTTTGGTGACAGTGACCACTCCGTCGGTATAAAAATCGAGGAGTGGAAAGTACAGCACCCTTTTACACAACGGTTAAAATAACCAATGCCTGCGTATAGATGACCTTTTGAGTGAGCATGTGACGCGTGTCCAACTAAGGGGACAAAATGCGTATATCTACTGCGAAGATCACGGCGTAGAAGCCACGTAGGTAGGTATCCCTTGTGTAGAAGAGGTTGGCGTAGAAGCCAAATGACTGTCACCCTGGCGTAGAAGCGAAATAGGCATAGAAGCCGAGTAGGCGTAGAAGCCGAATGGTCGTAGAGACTGAGTGAGCGTTTGAAGCCGAATGGTCGTAGAGACTGAGTGGGCGTTTGAAGCCGAATGAGCGTAGAAGCCGAATGAGCACAGATCTTGAATGGACGTAGAAGCCGTTGCGTACCGTGCCAGAGTGCTGATGTGGACGTCTTAGCCGAAATTATGGCTTTTGAAGATATAATCAAATCTCTTGCAGAGATTTGCCACCATCTTGTGCATTAAATGCGGAAGCGTGTTTTGAAGGTCTACAGCCCTTCTGTGCATCCGTCGCAGAGACGTGCCTTGAGAGAAACTGTCACCGCTCTGTGCAATTAGACGTAGAGACGTGCCTCGAGCCCCGTACGAAGTGCAGCTTTTGACGTGGCAGGCGGTTTATCTACTGCGGAGCGTAAAATAACTCATGTTTGCCTGTGTAAAACAAGGCAGCGTATCCCCTTGTACGCGAAAGAGCAGTTTATGCTGAGGGGACGTCAGTAAACGACGGTTCGGTGATATTTTAACCAAATCCTCTGCATTAAATGCAGAGATCCGCCATCATACTGTGGTGCGCGTCCCGAGGGGTCTGTCCTCGTTTTCAGCCGTCGTCTGGGTAGTCGTGCAGCACTTTTTGTCAGGAGTCAGAGGTCAGGTTCACTGCGTGACTTGACAGGTTTATTTTGGGGAAGACGAAGCGTTTCTCGTACGCTTTAACGCTGCTTTGAGATCGGCTGAGTTTTACGCCATGGAGGCGATGAAGAACCCTGTTTACGCTGGAGCGGCCTGGACTTACTGCACTTACGCGGATGGTCCTTTGAGCTTGTACTTCACGTTGTGTTTAGCGGAGAAAGCTCTGCTTGTACGCTTGATGGCTCTGAAGGCCTCTGTTTATGCTGCTCTGTATCAGTATACTGCGTAGCTCCTCCCAGCATATTTTTTATGCTTCTACAGCAGGTTGACCCGATTTGCAGAGTATTTGGTAGGAGAGACGGAGGTTTGGTCAATTCATTTTTGTGAGGGTTTAAACTACGAAGTGATAATCCTTATTCCGTCTTTTTATGATACATACTCAGAAATACTTGTGGAGGCACGCAAGGTTAAGTGGGAGTTGTGTTTGATGCCCAATAGAGACCGTGATTCTTTTCTTGGGGCCAACAGCAGTACAGTATCTGCCAAACGTCCTTATTTCCAGTCTAGGCCTTTCCAGCAGCCAAGCAGCACCAGAATCAAGCTAGGGTACCGTTTTACTAGGCACCACAGCAGCAAAGACAGTTACAACAAGCTTTCTACCACTACTGCAAGAAGCTCGGTCATATATGGAAAGTTTGCAGGAGGAGGCTAGGAGTTTGTTTGTATTGTGGTACTAAAGGGTATCAGCTGAGGGAGTATCCTTCCAATCCTTATCATGCATTTTATTGAGCAGCTTCAGCTCCGAGGGCACATACGAGACCACCTACAGTACAGCCGAGAGGGCCGCTTCCGATACAACAACAGCAGGAGGTGTGCGTCAGGGACGAACGTTTGCTGTGACCGTCGAGGAGGACGAGCCCATCAGAGATGTCATCGCAGGTTCTATTCTTCTTGATTCCATTCCAGCTTTAGCTTTGTTTGATAGTGGTGCTTCCCATAGTTTTGTATCTGTTTCTTTTGCTCTGAAGCATGGTTTGGTAGCTGAGTCTTTGCTTAGGACTTGCAAGATCATGACCGGGGGAGGCATTATCCTGTTTAATGATATTTGTAAGGATCGGAGAGTTATTCTAGGAGGCTGAGAGTTGAGTGTATGTCTACTTGTAATGCCACTTTCGAGCTACGATATTGTATTCGGGATAGATTGGTTGAGTAGGTACCGTGCTAGCATATATTGTAGAGGTGGTAGAGTTTTGTTTGGTTCGCCGGGAGAGCCAGAGTTTAAGTTTGTTAGAGGAGCTGCAGAGTAGGGTGAAGGCATTATTTGTGGAGCTATGGTAGAAGAGAAGGAGTTGCCGCATCCGTTGATAGCAGAGTTCTTGGATATGTTTCTTGAGGAATTACTAGGATTGCTGCCAGATCGAGATATTAAATTCTCTATAGACTTGGTGCCAGGTGCAAAACTAATTTTATAACATGTCTATAGAGTAAACAATAGCGACCTGGTCGAGATGAAGAAGCAGGTAGACGAATTGCAGGATAAGGGATTTATCAGATTGAGTTCTTTACCGTGGGGAGCCCCGATATTGTTTGTACCAAAGAATGATGGATCAGTGCGCATGTGCATTGATTATAGGGCATTGAATAATCTCACTATCAAGAATAAGTACCCTTTGCCATGGATTGATGATCTATTCGATCAGTTGAGTGGTACCAAGGTATTTTCTAAGATAGACTTGAGATCAGGCTACCACCAGGTGAAGGTGAAGCTGGAGGACATACCGAAGACTGCTTTAAAACTCGGTATAGTCAGTACGAGTTTATGGTGATGTCGTTTGGTTTGACTAATGCACCGACAGTATTTATGAACTTGATGAACAAGGTATTCCATCAGTACCTTGACAAGTTCATGGTGGTGTTCATCGACGACATACTCATATACTCGAAGACACCGGAGGAGCACGAGGAGCATTTGAGGATTATGTTGGATGTGCTGAGGAAAGAAAAGCTATATGGGAAGCTGTCCAAGTGTGAGTTCTTCCTGGACAAGTTGGATTTCTTAGGGCATGTTGTGACTGGTGATGGTATTTCAGTGGATCCGAAGAAGATCGCAACAATGGAATCTTGGAAGACCCCAAGTTCGGTAGCAGAGATTAGGATTTTCTTGGGATTGTCAGCTACTACAGGAAGTTTGTGTAAGATTCTTTGAGGATTACCGAGCCGATGACCAGACTCACCAGGAAGGATATAGAGTTTATTTGGATGGAGGATTGCCAGGTTACTTTTAAGGAATTGAAGAAGAGGTTGACGTCTGCTCCTATTTTGACGTTGCCATCAGGGTCTGAAGGTTTTACTATTTATAGTGATGCATCGGGGAAAGGTTTGGGTTGTGTTCTTCAGTAGAATGAGAAAGTGATTGCCTATGCATCCAGGAAATTATGTCCTCATGAAAAGAACTATCCTACCCATGATTTGGTGTAAACCTCCTATCCCAAAATTAGGCCTACTTGGCTTAGATAGTGAGACTAGGGTTAGTCCGAATCCAATTAGAAATAGAACGTGATATTTTATTTAATTATACAATATTTAAATCACATAGTGCCCCTTACCATTGCTTCGATAATTGGAGCACCTTACTAGCCATTGCCTTCCTACAAATTTCACACCCTTGTCCTAGACCTGCCCACCTTCCATTCTGACCTCGGTGTAACTTATGATTATGCTCTCTTGTGCTACATTTTAGTCGCACAATATTCGTCGCAGACGTTTGTATTTAATTTTAAATAAATTCAACTTTGTATCCTTGTGCGTTCCAATCGAAATTGGAGACACAATCTTGACCCATTTTGTGCAACCCAATTTATGACAATATTCTATTCTGAGTCTTCTATGTCCATGACACTTGTGTCCCACTTAATTTTAGCCCCATGTACTTCTAATTAATTTTAGAACGCCCATGATATTAATTTTAATCAAATTAAACCATAAACCCAACTTTGTGCAAATTTCCAATTGTTGGGTACATTTACGCAAAAGTGTATTAAGGTGTCCACCCCGTTGGACACGACACGTGAATAAACCCATTTCTTCTAATTCATTTTGAATCAAACCTAATCCTAGCCCTTGAAATATCTCCATGGCAAACCAAGGCCCAATCCCAAGGGTTTGACCAAGCCCTAATTCTAGGTCAACCCAAATACTACCTATATATAAACATCCTTTCTTTTACTTTTTCTTTTTCTTATTTTCTTAAACCTATATACTCAGCCGACTTCTCCCCCTCCCTTACCATCATCCCTCTACAACCCGACGCCGGAGTTGCCACAGTCCCCAGCCACCCCTTCCTGTCAACCGGACCCCGCCTTCCTCCTCTTCCCTTCCTTCTTCGGTGACCCACCGCCGAGCCACCATGCTGTCAGTCACCCCGACTTCCCTCCACAGTCCCCGAGTCCTCCACCGCTCAGCCTGAGCACCTGCCGGCCATGTCCCTCCTTGATGACTTACTGTCCTCGACCGGAGACTCCTCCATACGACGACGCTATAACCCGCCTCACCTCGTCGACGACCACTACACGACCCCGCTGCCATCCCCGACTTTGAACCCGCCTGCACGACGCTGCACCCACCGACCTCCCATTCTCTCCCCGCTGATCGCCTGAACTCCTCCACCCCCGCAGACGTCATCTCCTTCTCCCTGACGTCTTCTCCTCTGTCCAGGAGCAGACCCACCGCCCCGGCCATCCTCGACCATGCTGACTGGACAACGACTAACACCACCACCATTAACGACTGTTCTCCCTCGCCGACTGGAGTATACCAGACCGGAGCACGACTGAACGTCCCTGACCCAACTACCATGCTGGACCACCCTTCTCCTCCTGCCTGAGCTCCTCCAGCAGCCTCACCATGATCATCACCATCATCTTCACCATGATCATCACCATTATCATCGTCGCCGTAGTCATAATCATCGCCATCATCGTAGCCATCGTCATCGTCGTCATCATCGTCATCGTCGATCCCGTACATGCCGCCAAGTTTCGTACCTGTCCCCTCCTCCGTAATTTTATGTACATATATGTATATGTATTCAAATAGGTATATGTATGTACTTAGTGTATGTATTAGTATAGGTATTTAGTATATGTTAGTATGTATAATTGGTATATATACGTATAGTATATGTATTTCCTAGTACATGTTTAATATAAATATATAGTATAAATTCAATTATTGTACATATACATATATATATTGTATATGTATTTAATTGGTGTACATATATATTATAAGTATTAATGATATATATGCTAGATAATAATGTGTAGATTTATATATGAACTAGGTGACCCGAGTGTAAATACGGATACCCCGTAGTTGCATTGACCTGGGACCATATGAAGTGTTAGAAGACTGCAATTATGTACACTGACGTACTGGCAAGCCCGTATCATTTTGACTGTCTATTTTGTACAGCAATTACAGACGCGACACCCGTGGAACTAGACGCATACTTGACCCTAGTTGACCAGTATCATACCTAGCGTACCCTCTGAGTTCAGTGTATTTAAGGTTGTGTATGTGCTAGTGTAATGGCTGATATTGTATTGTATTATATTATTTGTATATAGGATATTAGATTGATCTGCACAACTTCTGGAGCAGGTTATTGGTACTACGCAGCTTTCTTGCTAGGCAAGTATACCTTGCCTTATTTTACTGTTTAAATTTAGTTATTATTTTAGTTGCATGTTTATTTTTTTATATTATATAACTGTGCGCATCCGAGAAAGACTCGTGTGCAGTCAATGAAGGCGTTGACATTAGGACTTGTGTTTGACCTAATGTCTAGTGGACCCACCTAAAGTTATGGAGTTATCGGTATGACTCCCCAGGCCTTGGCACGTATCATTGCACGTCACAGAGTGAGTATATGTAGGGGCGCGTGCCTCATTCTCGACTGGCCATCGGTGTGAGCAGTACGCATGACGGTATTTAGCTTAGTTATTTATTTCTTTAGAGACTTGCATTATAGTACGAGAAGTCCCCGTCATATTTGGGACTTGTACATTTGCATTGGGCGAGAAGGATGACTAGTAGGCGTATGGGATACCACTTCCTTTATTCAGATTCTACGCTCGACGGAGCGATATGGACAATACACTATTCAGATTCTACATTCTACGGTGCGATATGGACGATACACTATTCAGATTCTACGTTCTACGGAACGATATGGACATTATACTATGCATATTCCAGGCTCTTCTGAGCTGGACGTTATTGTATTGCAGAGCGCCCTCATATGGGGGCATATATGGCATATACTAGCCAGTCACGACGATTGGTGAATTACGTCAATATATGTCTAGCCTACACTTCCCATACGCTCTAAGTTGTCCTCAAATTACATTTCACTTAGCTGGTTGGTTCACCCTTGAGTTTTCACAGTATTTTCTTTATGGCATGCTTCTATGTATCTTGTTATGTCCCTCTGAGCACCTGGTCCCTTTCTAGGTGTAGATGTTCATGACTTAGCAGGAGCGCAGATCCGGACTTGCTACTTATCTTTGAGGAGGTCTTCTCTTCGAGCCTCGTGATTAGTAGTTGATGTACTTATATTGTGTTTGCTTTTATACTCTAGTTGGCAGTGGATTTGTTTTTATCCGACTATCATCTTTAGATACTTTATATTGAGATATAGTTTCATAGATATTGGTTATTTTTCTATATATGATATCCGTGGATAAGATTTAGTTTATGCCCTATGACTTGTGATAGTTTTACCACTTGTGGATTTATCATACATATTACAGCGTACGTGTGTTATGGGTTCCATATATTGGAGTCTCCATATACATGCGGCTGGCATGCTTATGTGTCCTAGTCCTACGTATTTTGGGACTGGGGCATGACATTTGGAGTTTGCAGCAGTCATCTTCGTCCTGAAGTTGGGAAAATATTATTTGTACGGAGAGCGTATGGAGATATTCATAGACCACAAGAGCTTGAAGTACGTTTTCACGCAGAAGGAGTTAAACATGAGGCAGCATCGGTGGTTGGAACTTATGAAGGATTTTGATATATCTTTGCAGTATCATCTTGGGAAAGCTAATGTAGTTGCCGATGCCTTGAGCAGGTATCTAGTAGCTATGTTCTTGACGCAGGATCGATATTGTTGGAGGACATGGAGAGCTTGGGCATTGAGGTGATAGTTCCTGGTTGTGCGATGCAGATGTAGGGATTGCAGATACATTCATAATTGATGGACAAGATCAAGGAAGCACAGTATGAGGATGTATCTCTGAGGAGAATCAGAGCTCAGGTGAGAGCAGGATTGGAGGATGATTTTACCATTGCCAAGGATGGATCTTTACGGCATGGAGTTAGATTATGTGTGCCTAGTGGGAAGCTGCGTGAGGAGGTATTGTAGGAAGCGTATCGCTCTCAGTATTCCATGCATCAAGGTGCTAATAAGATGTATCGGGATATACGAAAGAGTGTGTGGTGGTATGGCATGAAGCAGGAAGTGGCACAGTTTGTATCCAGATGCTTAGTGTGCCAGCAGGTGAAAGCCGAGAGGCAGAGGCTAGGAGGTTTACTTCAGCTATTACCCATTCCAGAGTGGAAGTAGGAACACATTACTATAGATTTTGTATCCGAACTTCCATGATCTCCAGGAGGAAAAGACGCAATTTGGGTCATCGTTGATAGGTTGACCAAGTCGGCCCACTTTTTGCCTTTCAAGGTAGGTTTGTCTTCGGAGAAGCCGGCAGAGATGCATGTGAGGCTGATCGTCAGGATACATGGAGTTTCCGTCAGCATAGTCTCGGATCGGGATAGTTATCTTACTTCTCATTGTTGGAGGAGTTTGCAGAAGAGTTTGGGCACTCAGCTCAAGTTCAGTACTGCATATCAATCCCAGACAGATGGGTAGTCAGAGAGGACTATTCAGACTCTTGAGGATATGTTACGCACTTGTATACTAGATTTCAGGGGTTCTTGGGAGGACCATCTCCATTTGGTAGAGTTTTCTTACAATAATAGTTACCAGGCTAGTATAAAAATATCACCATTTGAAGCTCTGTACGGTCGGAGATATCATACTCCCTTGTCATGGGACGATGTTGGAGAGAGAGTTTTGCTTGGGCCAGAGATATTTGTAGATACAGCGGAGAAGGTTCAGTTGATAAGAGACAGACTTCGTGTAACGCAGGACAGACAGCGGCATTGGGTCGATAGCCAACGAAGACCTTTGGAGTTCGAGGTGGATAGTTTGGTGTTTATGAGGATTTTTTTGACACAAGGCACGATTCGCTTCGGTGGAGGTGGGAAGCTTAGTCCATGATTCAACGAACCTTTCACTATTTTAGAAAGGGTCGGTGCAGTTGCTTATAGATTGGACTTGCCACCTGTATTGGAGGGAGTGCACAACGTGTTCTGCGTGTCGCAGTTGAGACGGTATATGACAGATCCTAGTCATGTATTGGATCATTCGGAGATAGAGGTGGGCCCTACTCTTAGCTATCCAGAGCAGCCAGTTGAGATTCTGGATCGGAGAGAGGAGGTACTGAGGAACCAGACTATTCCTTTGATATGTGTCGCATGGAGGCATCACTCTCCGGGGGAGTCTACCTGGGAGAGAGAGGATAAAATACGAGAGCGTTATTCATATTTGTTTGTGCCTTGAGGTACATCCTTTCATAATTAGTTATGTTCTTCAGTTCTGTTCATTTGCTATGTTATGTTATTTTCTGTGGGTAGTTTTCGTCTTTGAATTTCGAGGAAAAAAAAATTTTAAGGATTGTAGACTTGTCACTACCACATTTTCTAGGAAAGGATATTTTAGTAATTTTATAATTAATTAAATATTATGCTTGATAAATAATTATTGTTGTATTATTTAATTATTGTTAGATGTTATTTATTTATTTTGGACTTGTGTTAGTGGACCTAACTAGTTTAGTTTAGACTCATGGACCAACATGTATTAATTATTAGAATTGAGCCCATTTAGAAAGCCCATTGATTAGGATGATGATTAATTTAATTAAACCATTAGACTAGAAGCTTTCTTCCTTAATTATTTCTTTATGAGAGGCCCCAATGGGTATAATGGATATTACAAAGTTACTTGAGGAAGGGGTAAGGGGCCGGCCTATTAAAGAGGGGGAAAATATTTCTTTCTCCTCTTTTTATTTGCAAACTAAATCTAGAATTTCCCTCAACCAAATTTCTCTATTCTCATATCATTTTTCTACCAAATTTTATTCCAATTCCTTCCCAAATCACCATTGGAGGCTAGTGAAGCAAGCATCTAGAAGGAGAAAGCAATGATCTATAAAGAGGGGCAAGGATCTACAAGTTGGAGGCCAATTTCATTATATTTGGAGGTTGCATTGGGAATCCATCTTCCAATAGGTATAATTTAATTTTTTTCTCCTTAATTTAGGTTCTAAATCTGAGATTTAACCATGAAAAATCAACCCATATGCATAGGCTACCCATAGGATTTGGTTTTATATTCATATGAGGACTATTGAGAAAGTTATAGTACTTTTTGTGTCAATTTTGAGGAAATTCTAAGATTAACATTTGTTGTGTTTGTCAATTGGTCCTATAGATCAATTTGGCATGTGCTTGTGTGTTTGGGGTTAGTTTCATGTCCACAATTGGGTACATGTAGGTCGTATCCCAACAATTTTGTGATACATGTTGATTTGGGGGTTTTTCCTCCGATACGGACTTTGAGCATGTCATATTTTGACACGGATACGTAGATTTGAGTTTGACTCTTCGTATTGTTCATAAATAATATATTAGACTTGCTCATGTCCTTTGGGGTACGTTTGGATGTGTGATAGACTCGTGTCACAAGCGTATCCTAGATCTAGTGGGATACGGGTGTGATACACTCCATGTGTTGTGCAATTTAATTTCTAGATCTATTTTTCTTGTGTTCGTAGTCATTGTGGTGTGTAATTATATGTATGCATATATATATTGTTGTGTTTATATATTTATGTATTGATGTGTCTTAGATCTATGTATCTATTATATCTATGTGTATATATTTTTATGTAGCTATTCTTCTACATATGTAAGAGCGAAGGATGAGGCGTCAAACGTTTATGAGGAATTTTATTGATAGTAGGAATATGTTTACAGAGCACACAAGCTTACAGAATAGCAAATGAAAAACAAACACTCCAAAGAAAAGCCTTGATATTTCTTGTGGAGTAAATCGAACTTCCACCTCTCCATCGTGAGTTTGAATTATTTGATCAACTTCTGTATCCACAATAGGTTGTGGTAATACAGCTTGACTTAACACCCATTCTTTTGGGAAATTTATTTCATCCCATCTAATTATACGATTAGTTGCTACATTTGATGTCAACAAATTAGTTTCTATCAAAGTAATCTTTCCAGGCTTAGTAATATGTTTAGCCTTTGGGGCAATGGTATTCATTACCTTATAATGAACTCTATAGATTATTGCTATAGTTTCAGATCCAGGAAGAAAATTATAACCATTTGTCTTTATATTTAAAGTAACTGCATCATATAGATGATGATCAGTCAAAGACAAGGTTAAGTTTGGATAAACATTAAAATATACTGGGCCATGGCAAAGACTAGTTTGCATAACTCCCATTAAGGATTGGCTCCAGTCTAAACATCTAGCATCTCGTAAAGATGTCATTATTGAGGCATTTAACCCTGGTAAAGTTAAGGGTTTAAACGCTATTTGAATTAGTCCAATATGGACATAATTATAAACATCTCTAACATGCCCAATGTCTTCTTCGCTTATTAATTTAAGCGAGTGTTCTGTATTATTAACAGAGACAGTTCGTTCCATTGTTTTAATAGCAATGGATGATTTAAAGTCAAAAGTACCTATTTGGTAAATTTCTTTTGGCTTCACATTTGGAATTGTCCATTTGTTTAATTCCTCCATTTCAGAAGGATACTCAACATTTTGAGCATTCTTTAGAGATTTGCCCTTAGTAAGAGCTCTCTTACTGGTTCCAATTGCTAAGGGTTTTTCCATAGCAAATATGAGGTTCTACTTCTTTGACATACATGTCAATATGCATAGTTATTAGGAAGTTGTTAATGAAACTAATTATGAAAATTCTGTTGTTTTACTTAACTAATCAAATAGTTGTCATATATCCTAGACGATAGTAAAGACCTAACACGACTGTCAACGATTTATGCCAAAACACAGCCATCACGGCATAAACAGGCTACGCGACTTTGATGTCGTTCCATTAGGTAGAAGACACATCTCTAAGATAAATTCTAACATATTTCATAATTAAATAACTTGCCTACTCTTGTATCGTGAGAAAACTTCAGCCATATTATATGCTTCAGTAGGACTTTGAATAGGATTATTATCCTCTAATTTTTCTTGACCAATAAAGTCAATAATTTTATTCTTAATATTAGGGCTAATTTGATCCCGTAACAAAGCTTCAATTATATCCTTTTTCTCATCTAGAGTTAAGGTATTAATTGATAAGCCATTCATTTCTACTATAGATTTATAGTAGTCAACATTCTTTTCTGTAACACATTCGTTACATTGACAATTTTCTCCACATTCATTATCAGAATTGTCTGATGATTCATCATTGGACGAACTTTCTTCATAGTCAGAATTAATCATTAACTTATAAAGAGTATTTCTCAATTCTTCATCTTCAATTTCTTCAATTTTCTTTTTTGTGTAACATTTGTTAGCATAATGGCCTAACACGACTGTCAACGATTTATGCCAAAACACAGCCATCACGGCATAAACAGGCTACGCGACTTTGATGTCGTTCCATTAGGTAGAAGACACATCTCTAAGATAAATTCTAACATATTTCATAATTAAATAACACAACAGCTTTAAACATAATAAGAATCCTAACAATCTTCCTATACACAACTATACAATTACATGTTATGCAAAGAAGTAGAATTACCTCAGCCAAACATTGGTTTCTTCTTTTTCTTGAATTTGAATGCCTCTATTAGAGGGCTTTCCTTTTCCAAGAACAGTTTTCTTGGATTGATAACGAAACTCATTGGAGTCCGCAGTCATGGGTCTTGGAACCCATGGTTGTTTTCCCTTCTCCTTCCTACTCATGGTTCTGCAAAAATTCACGAGTAAGAAAATCAGGAAGAGAATTATTAATTCCCTTAATATATTCAATATCAAATTCAAATATGGCTAATTCAGATTGCCATCTAGCAAATATTTGTTTGGATGCTAAATTTTTAACATCTTTTTCTAAAACAGTCTTTGCAGAGCTACAATCAATGCGCAATAAGAATTTTTTATTGAGTAAATCATCCTGAAATTTATGAATACATTGAATAATAGAAAGAATTTCTTTCTTAATAGTAGAGTAATTACTCTGAGTAGTATTCCATTTTCCTGAATGATATCTTACTAACATTTCTTTATTAGTAATAGGATTCAATTGTTTTAATATGCCACCATAACCAATATTACTGGCATCGGTCTCAACAATTTTAAACCATTCAGCATTGGCTAAATGTAAACAAGGTAAATTCTTAACCTTTTGTTTTATTATTTTTACTGCCTCAGTATGAGCATTAGTCCAAGGCGTAGGATTTTTTCTCAATCTTTGATACAAAATTTTTGTATCATTAGCAATATTCTTATAAAATTCTGCAACATAATTTAGTGCACCAAGAAATCTTTGTAACTGCTTATTGTCAGTTATTTCATTAGGGAATTTAGAAGCAAATTCAATACTCCTATCAATTGGATGTATTGTATTATTAGTAATATTATGTCCCAAAAATCTTCCTGTTCTAGAGAGACATTTTATGATTAAATGGTGGAACAGAATTGATGAAAAAGAAAAAGTACAAATTGTACAAAAGTCTATTAAGGATAATGAGATCCTTATAGAGGAAAAATTGAAAAAAGAAATTATTGAAGACAGTCCTTTGAAAAGGCTAAAGGAATCTTTGCGAAGAAGAAATCCTCGAATTACTGAGGAAGAGTTAAAAAGAAAATGTCTTCATTATATGCAAACTCAATTTGAGTCAATTTTTGAAACAGATAATATGTCTGTTAGCTCTACCAAATCTGGTAACGAGGATCAAGAAAATTTGGATGAAGAAACTTTCTTCAAACGCATGCATAAGAGAGTCACTACTCAATCTGACAATGAAAGTGACAATGAAAGTCTACAGTAAAGATGTATTATTGCCAGAATACAGGTGGCAATCACTGTTTACTTTACTTTTTATAAAGAGAATCTCTTTAAATACTGGCCGACAATGGTGGACCCTACCACTCACTCCTTTCGATAAAGGCTACTTCGTGGACGATGGAGAATTAAAGAAGATAAAGTAAAGATGATGGCGACAGGCACTCATGTTGCTGTTTATTGAAGGAATCCTACCTACAGTTGCCGGTTACCTTACCTGCATCTGCCTGTCGATCAATGTCGACCTTTGTAGTATAAATAGAGGCCAAGTCCTCTCTATTAGGCACGCTTTTCTTTGGAGTGTTTGTTTTTCATTTGCTATTCTGTAAGCTTGTGTGCTCTGTAAACATATTCCTACTATCAATAAAATTCCTCATAAACGTTTGACGCCTCATCCTTCTTATCCTGCTAAAATTTGGTATCAGAGCCATGATGGCTCAAGGCTGAGGTAATTCTACTTCTTTGCATAACATGTAATTGTATAGTTGTGTATAGGAAGATTGTTAGGATTCTTATTATGTTTAAAGCTGTTGTGTTATTTAATTATGAAATATGTTAGAATTTATCTTAGAGATGTGTCTTCTACCTAATGGAACGACATCAAAGTCGCGTAGCCTGTTTATGCCGTGATGGCTGTGTTTTGGCATAAATCGTTGACAGTCGTGTTAGGTCTTTACTATCGTCTAGGATATATGACAACTATTTGATTAGTTAAGTAAAACAACAGAATTTTCATAATTAGTTTCATTAACAACTTCCTAATAACTATGCATATTGACATGTATGTCAAAGAAGTAGAACCTCATATTTGCTATGGAAAAACCCTTAGCAATTGGAACCAGTAAGTAGAACCTCATATTTACCAAATAGGTACTTTTGACTTTAAATTATCCATTGCTATTAAAACAATGGAACGAACTGTCTCTGTTAATAATACAGAACACTCGCTTAAATTAATAAGCGAAGAAGACATTGGGCATGTTAGAGATGTTTATAATTATGTCCATATTGGACTAATTCAAATAGCGTTTAAACCCTTAACTTTACCAGGGTTAAATGCCTCAATAATGACATCTCTACGAGATGCTAGATGTTTAGACTGGAGCCAATCCTTAATGGGAGTTATGCAAACTAGTCTTTGCCATGGCCCAGTATATTTCAATGTTTATCCAAACTTAACCTTGTCTTTGACTGATCATCATCTATATGATGCAGTTACTTTAAATATAAAGACAAATGGTTATAATTTTCTTCCTGGATCTGAAACTATAGCAATAATCTATAGAGTTCATTATAAGGTAATGAATACCATTGCCCCAAAGGCTAAACATATTACTAAGCCTGGAAAGACTACTTTGATAGAAACTAATTTGTTGACATCAAATGTAGCAACTAATCGTATAATTAGATGGGATGAAATAAATTTCCCAAAAGAATGGGTGAGGAAGAGAATTATTAATTCCCTTAATATATTCAATATCAAATTCAAATATGGCTAATTCAGATTGCCATCTAGCAAATATTTGTTTGGATGCTAAATTTTTAACATCTTTTTCTAAAACAGTCTTTGCAGAGCTACAATCAATGCGCAATAAGAATTTTTTATTGAGTAAATCATCCTAAAATTTATGAATACATTGAATAATAGAAAGAATTTCTTTCTTAATAGTAGAGTAATTACTCTGAGCAGTATTCCATTTTCCTGAATGATATCTCCACCACTGTAATGGTTTTGTATTATTGAATCATTTTCTTCAAATAATACATCAGTTGGAGTGGGTCTTTGATAATAATATTTCATTAGATTCGGCTTATTATATTTAACAGCCTGTATCTGCGGATTATTGATTAGTTTAGTTTCAACAAAAGATTGTTGAATAGCATCAATTTGCTCAATATCCACTTCTTCATCTTCTTCCTCAAGATCATTGATCTCAGAAGACGAATCCTTCATTTCAAAACTATTAAGCACTTGAATTTGCTTTTGCTTTTCAGATTGCTGAAGCATTTCTTTAGCAAATTGTTTCTTTGCATGAGCAATTAAGTTTCGCAATTCAATTTCTTCAGCATTAATTGTCTGAATATTAGTTCTTTTAAACTGAGCTATTAGCTCTTTAATATCTTCTTTAGTAACTTCAGGATTCTTTCGAACCTTAAAGTCTTTTACCTCAAGAGGAGGTTTAATAGGGATATTAGAAGTTTCCCTTAAAGAAGATTTTCCTGATTTAATGGAAAAATCCAATTAATTACAAGTCTAGGTACTCCTCTTTCTTTTTCAGCATTATTATTTACATAAAATGCTGTACAACTCCATGGGGAGTATGATTTTCTGATTAATTTTTTATCCAATAATTCTTGGATTTCTTTCTTACATAATTCAAGATATTCTTGATTCATCTGACAAGGTCTAGCCTTTGTCGGAATATCCTTTTCATTAAAGGATTCTTCATAAGGAAGAGAAACAATATGTTGTTTTCTGTTCCAAAAAGCATTTGGCAAATTGCTACAAGTTTGTAGTTTGAAATCTTCTTCAACTTGTTTTATTTTATTTTGTATTTCAAATTGTTTTAACTGCTGGGTTATTGTAACCTGAGCAAGTTCCTCTTTTAGGAAATTAACTTGATTTTCTTTCAAGCGAACATTGTTAAGAATTTTAACAATAGGATTAGTTATAAATTCAAAAGTTATTCTTTTGCCTTTATAACAGGTAGTAATACCTTCTTTTGTTATCTCATTAATTGGCATTAGTTTTTCTAGGAAAGGAGTTCCTAGAATAACATGCTGAGATATTTCCTTTACAACTATTAGATGTATAGGAATACAAATATCCTTCTTACAAATATTCACATCGGTGATTTTGTAAGGAGTAGTTAATGCTTTATTATTAGCAGCACTAAGTGTCTGAGTAGTTCGTTCACAATATTTTATAGGAACGATACCCTCTTTAACACAATTTAAATCTGCACCACTATCAACAAGTGCAATTAAATTATCAATATAATACTCGTTATTAACAAGCATATTGATTTTTATATACCATTTATGGGTAATAAAAAGATCCATCTTTTGTAGGAAATTGCTCCTATCAATTTCATCTTGTTCTACTAAATTCTCCCCCTCATGTTCTTGTGAGTGTGAAGAACTAGCAGAAGTGTTACTAGTAGTAACAGTTTTAGTTGAGTGTCTAGAAATATTTTCTAGCTCAAGCTTATCCAGACGTATCTTAATATGTTGATCTTGAGATTTCAAATTTTTTATTTCTATCTTCAAAGTCTTTATTTCAGACTGAAGATCCTGCATTGTGACAGGTTTAACTTGCCTACTCTTGTATCGTGAGAAAACTTCAGCCATATTATATGCTTCAGTAGGACTTTGAATAGGATTATTATCCTCTAATTTTTCTTGACCAATAAAGTCAATAATTTTATTCTTAATATTAGGGCTAATTTGATCCCGTAACAAAGCTTCAATTATATCCTTTTTCTCATCTAGAGTTAAGGTATTAATTGATAAGCCATTCATTTCTACTATAGATTTATAGTAGTCAACATTCTTTTCTGTAACACATTCGTTACATTGACAATTTTCTCCACATTCATTATCAGAATTGTCTGATGATTCATCATTGGACGAACTTTCTTCATAGTCAGAATTAATCATTAACTTATAAAGAGTATTTCTCAATTCTTCATCTTCAATTTCTTCAATTTTCTTTTTTGTGTAACATTTGTTAGCATAATGGCCTAATTTACCACATTTATAACATTTAATAACTTTCTTAGAAAATTTCTTCTTTCGAAAGTTTCTACCATCTTTATTATTGGTAGTATCTTTTCGTTTAGAAGAGTATTTCCTTCTTCTATAAGGTTTCTTATTATATTCCTTATAGTCATTGACTTTCTTTTTCCCCTTATTATTAGGAGATTTAGGAACATCCATAGCAAATTGGTCACAAAATTCTCCCAATTGCTTTCTCTCAAAAATTCTCTGAGTTTTTAATTGATGTCTTAGCTTTAAATCATTACATAAAGCTAATCCTTCTTCGATACACTTATTAATCAAACTACCATAAGTGTAACTATCATAAGGAATTACTCCATTATTCTGATTTCTTAATCCTTGCCTAATTCTTTCAGCAAATAGATTAGGAAGTCCATCAATAAATTTAGATTTCCAGTGAGCATTATTAGCATCACCAAGTAACATAACTCTATTTAAGAAAGTATCTTTATACCATCTAAAATGAGTAAGAGTTGGACATCTCAAATTCTGTAGAAGAGTCCTTATTCTTTCTCCATGATCAGAAAGACCACCAGTAAAGTGTTCTAAAATTGTGATTATTAAGGTATAGACTGCATCAGTCTTAGTGACCTGAGTATTATCGTCGGAATTTGTCTCAGTTTTAACAGCATTAATAATTTCTTGCCGTTGAGATTCAGTAAGGCAGTTATTCCACCAACCTCTGAGAATTCCTGTGAAACCACAAGTAATAAATTGTGCAGTTTCTTTGTCATTATTGCCAGTAGCTTTAGCAACATTAGAATACATCATCATTCGATGTAACTGATCATGAATTTGTTTATCAGTAAGAAGTAGAACCTCATATTTGCTATGGAAAAACCCTTAGCAATTGGAACCAGTAAGAGAGCTCTTACTAAGGGCAAATCTCTAAAGAATGCTCAAAATGTTGAGTATCCTTCTGAAATGGAGGAATTAAATAAATGGACAATTCCAAATGTGAAGCCAAAAGAAATTTACCAAATAGGTACTTTTGACTTTAAATCATCCATTGCTATTAAAACAATGGAACGAACTGTCTCTGTTAATAATACAGAACACTCGCTTAAATTAATAAGCGAAGAAGACATTGGGCATGTTAGAGATGTTTATAATTATGTCCATATTGGACTAATTCAAATAGCGTTTAAACCCTTAACTTTACCAGGGTTAAATGCCTCAATAATGACATCTCTACGAGATGCTAGATGTTTAGACTGGAGCCAATCCTTAATGGGAGTTATGCAAACTAGTCTTTGCCATGGCCCAGTATATTTCAATGTTTATCCAAACTTAACCTTGTCTTTGACTGATCATCATCTATATGATGCAGTTACTTTAAATATAAAGACAAATGGTTATAATTTTCTTCCTGGATCTGAAACTATAGCAATAATCTATAGAGTTCATTATAAGGTAATGAATACCATTGCCCCAAAGGCTAAACATATTACTAAGCCTGGAAAGACTACTTTGATAGAAACTAATTTGTTGACATCAAATGTAGCAACTAATCGTATAATTAGATGGGATGAAATAAATTTCCCAAAAGAATGGGTGTTAAGTCAAGCTGTATTACCACAACCTATTGTGGATACAGAAGTTGATCAAATTATTCAAACTCACGATGGAGAGGTGGAAGTTCGATTTACTCCACAAGAAATATCAAGGCTTTCTATATCAAGTAGAAGTCGAAAACCTTTACCATCTACAGTTGGATCTACTTCTTCTAATAAAGAAGAAATTAATAAAATACAAATTTCTGATAACGCAATAGCACATCCTCTCTACAAAGAGAAGGGCAAATTGAGCTCACCGATAATGTCGGAAATGGCATTTTCTACTTTTTAATGGTTTTTACAACCAATAAAATAGTTCGGGACATTCTCAATAGAATGTACTATGAAGATATTAATTTCAGAAAATGGTTTGAGAAAACCTTCTCTCTTAAACAGAGATATGAATTAAAAGATGAATACTACAATCATCTTGAAAGATCAAAATGTCTTATACCTTTTACTGACTGGTTTATCCAAGACCATGTTACAAAGGAATTAACACAACTAAATGTGTTAGAAGAATATTATAAGACTTGGAGTACCGATGAAGGTACAAGTAAAGGAGTTGTGAGATCAATGTATCCTCCTACTGAGTTAATAAAACTCACGGTAAAAAATATGCCGGAGAAAATTGATGCTTCTTCTTTTGCTAAAACCATTGATAGCAAGGAAGTAATTATCAAAGAATTACAAAAGGTAATTAAGCAAAATAATTACACTAATGTTTCCATTCAAGTTATGGGTCAACAATTGACTCGAATTGAAACAGACTTGGAAAAGGTCTTGCATCAAATTGATGTTATTAAAAAATTAGATTTTTCCATTAAATCAGGAAAATCTTCTTTAAGGGAAACTTCTAATATCCCTATTAAACCTCCTCTTGAGGTAAAAGACTTTAAGGTTCGAAAGAATCCTGAAGTTACTAAAGAAGATATTAAAGAGGTAATAGCTCAGTTTAAAAGAACTAATATTCAGACAATTAATGCTGAAGAAATTGAATTGCGAAACTTAATTGCTCATGCAAAGAAACAATTTGCTAAAGAAATGCTTCAGCAATCTGAAAAGCAAAAGCAAATTCAAGTGCTTAATAGTTTTGAAATGAAGGATTCGTCTTCTGAGATCAATGATCTTGAGGAAGAAGATGAAGAAGTGGATATTGAGCAAATTGATGCTATTCAACAATCTTTTGTTGAAACTAAACTAATCAATAATCCGCAGATACAGGCTGTTAAATATAATAAGCCGAATCTAATGAAATATTATTATCAAAGACCCACTCCAACTGATGTATTATTTGAAGAAAATGATTCAATAATACAAAACCATTACAGTGGTGGAGAAATCTATGAATGGAACATAGATGGTCTTATTGATAAACAAATTCATGATCAGTTACATCGAATGATGATGTATTCTAATGTTGCTAAAGCTACTGGCAATAATGACAAAGAAACTGCACAATTTATTACTTGTGGTTTCACAGGAATTCTCAGAGGTTGGTGGAATAACTGCCTTACTGAATCTCAACGGCAAGAAATTATTAATGCTGTTAAAACTGAGACAAATTCCGACGATAATACTCAGGTCACTAAGACTGATGCAGTCTATACCTTAATGATCACAATTTTAGAACACTTTACTGGTGGTCTTTCTGATCATGGAGAAAGAATAAGGACTCTTCTACAGAATTTGAGATGTCCAACTCTTACTCATTTTAGATGGTATAAAGATACTTTCTTAAATAGAGTTATGTTACTTGGTGATGCTAATAATGCTCACTGGAAATCTAAATTTATTGATGGACTTCCTAATCTATTTGCTGAAAGAATTAGGCAAGGATTAAGAAATCAGAATAATGGAGTAATTCCTTATGATAGTTACACTTATGGTAGTTTGATTAATAAGTGTATCGAAGAAGGATTAGCTTTATGTAATGATTTAAAGCTAAGACATCAATTAAAAACTCAGAGAATTTCTGAGAGAAAGCAATTGGGAGAATTTTGTGACCAATTTGCTATGGATGTTCCTAAATCTCCTAATAATAAGGGGAAAAAGAAAGTCAATGACTATAAGGAATATAATAAGAAGAAATTGTGGTAAATTAGGCCATTATGCTAACAAATGTTACACAAAAAAGGAAAGATACTACCAATAATAAAGATGGTAGAAACTTTCGAAAGAAGAAATTTTCTAAGAAAGTTATTAAATGTTATAAATGTGGTAAATTAGGCCATTATGCTAACAAATGTTACACAAAAAAGAAAATTGAAGAAATTGAAGATGAAGAATTGAGAAATACTCTTTATAAGTTAATGATTAATTCTGACTATGAAGAAAGTTCGTCCAATGATGAATCATCAGACAATTCTGATAATGAATGTGGAGAAAATTGTCAATGTAACGAATGTGTTACAGAAAAGAATGTTGACTACTATAAATCTATAGTAGAAATGAATGGCTTATCAATTAATACCTTAACTCTAGATGAGAAAAAGGATATAATTGAAGCTTTGTTACGGGATCAAATTAGCCCTAATATTAAGAATAAAATTATTGACTTTATTGGTCAAGAAAAATTAGAGGATAATAATCCTATTCAAAGTCCTACTGAAGCATATAATATGGCTGAAGTTTTCTCACGATACAAGAGTAGGCAAGTTAAACCTGTCACAATGCAGGATCTTCAGTCTGAAATAAAGACTTTGAAGATAGAAATAAAAAATTTGAAATCTCAAGATCAACATATTAAGATACGTCTGGATAAGCTTGAGCTAGAAAATATTTCTAGACACTCAACTAAAACTGTTACTACTAGTAACACTTCTGCTAGTTCTTCACACTCACAAGAACATGAGGGGGAGAATTTAGTAGAACAAGATGAAATTGATAGGAGCAATTTCCTACAAAAGATGGATCTTTTCATTACCCATAAATGGTATATAAAAATCAATATGCTTGTTAATAACGAGTATTATATTGATAATTTAATTGCACTTGTTGATAGTGGTGCAGATTTAAATTGTGTTAAAGAGGGTATCGTTCCTATAAAATATTGTGAACGAACTACTCAGACACTTAGTGCTGCTAATAATAAAGCATTAACTACTCCTTACAAAATCACCGATGTGAATATTTGTAAGAAGGATATTTGTATTCCTATACATCTAATAGTTGTAAAGGAAATATCTCAGCATGTTATTCTAGGAACTCCTTTCCTAGAAAAACTAATGCCAATTAATGAGATAACAAAAGAAGGTATTACTACCTGTTATAAAGGCAAAAGAATAACTTTTGAATTTATAACTAATCCTATTGTTAAAATTCTTAACAATGTTCGCTTGAAAGAAAATCAAGTTAATTTCCTAAAAGAGGAACTTGCTCAGGTTACAATAACCCAGTAGTTAAAACAATTTGAAATACAAAATAAAATAAAACAAGTTGAAGAAGATTTCAAACTACAAACTTGTAGCAATTTGCCAAATGCTTTTTGGAACAGAAAACAACATATTGTTTCTCTTCCTTATGAAGAATCCTTTAATGAAAAGGATATTCCGACAAAGGCTAGACCTTGTCAGATGAATCAAGAATATCTTGAATTATGTAAGAAAGAAATCCAAGAATTATTGGATAAAAAATTAATCAGAAAATCATACTCCCCATGGAGTTGTACAGCATTTTATGTAAATAATAATGCTGAAAAAGAAAGAGGAGTACCTAGACTTGTAATTAATTACAAGCCTTTGAATAAGGTTTTGAAATGGATTAGATATCCAATTCCTAATAAAAGGGATTTACTAAATAGAATTGTAAAAGCCAGAATTTACTCTAAATTTGACTTGAAATCAGGTTACTGGCAAATACAAATTGATGATAAGGATCGGTATAAAACCGCTTTTACTGTTCCTTTTGGACATTACGAATGGAATGTAATGCCTTTTGGTCTGAAGAATGCTCCTTCAGAATTTCAGAATATTATGAATGAAATATTCATTCAACATTCTAATTTTATATTATCATATATTGATGATATATTAATCTTCTCTAATTCAATTGAAGAACACTTTAAACATCTTAGTATGTTTAAACACTTAGCCATTAAAAATGGTTTAGTAATATCTGCTCCAAAAATGAAACTTTTCCAACAGGATATAAGATTTTTGGGACATAATATTACTAATAATACAATACATCCAATTGATAGGAGTATTGAATTTGCTTCTAAATTCCCTGATGAAATAACTGACAATAAGCAGTTACAAAGATTTCTTGGTGCACTAAATTATGTTGCAGAATTTTATAAGAATATTGCTAATGATACAAAAATTTTGTATCAAAGATTGAGAAAAAATCCTACGCCTTGGACTAATGCTCATACTGAGGCAGTAAAAATAATAAAACAAAAGGTTAAGAATTTACCTTGTTTACATTTAGCCAATGCTGAATGGTTTAAAATTGTTGAGACCGATGCCAGTAATATTGGTTATGGTGGCATATTAAAACAATTGAATCCTATTACTAATAAAGAAATGTTAGTAAGATATCATTCAGGAAAATGGAATACTGCTCAGAGTAATTACTCTACTATTAAGAAAGAAATTCTTTCTATTATTCAATGTATTCATAAATTTCAGGATGATTTACTCAATAAAAAATTCTTATTGCGCATTGATTGTAGCTCTGCAAAGACTATTTTAGAAAAAGATGTTAAAAATTTAGCATCCAAACAAATATTTGCTAGATGGCAATCTGAATTAGCCATATTTGAATTTGATATTGAATATATTAAGGGAATTAATAATTCTCTTCCTGATTTTCTTACTCGTGAATTTTTGCAGAACCATGAGTAGGAAGGAGAAGGGAAAACAACCATGGGTTCCAAGACCCATGACTGCGGACTCCAATGAGTTTCGTTATCAATCCAAGAAAGCTGTTCTTGGAAAAGGAAAGCCCTCTAATAGAGGCATTCAAATTCAAGAAAAAGAAGAAACCAATGTTTCTTATAAACAGGCTGTTGAGGTAGAAACAATTTTCACCCATAATAATTATTCTAATCATTACTCGGAAGAAATTCTTCTACTCAACAAATCTGACATTCCAATGATGGATGAACCTTGGAAAATAAAGGAAAAATATCTGGAACATCATATGTTTCCAATCCATGGTAAAGATAGAAATATCTTTGAGGGAATCTTGCTACAAACCAAATCAGTGGAAATTGAGCATTTTTATCAGAAGACCAATGATTTTCGAAGTGATGTGAATTACAGCAAGATAATCATCAAGCAGATACTTACCCCTCAATCTTGGGGACTTCATCCTAACCGAACTAGACAATTAGTTCACCGTGAAAAAGGAATAAATACTTCCTTTACTTATTGGGATTATGTTGAGGCTTTCACTAAAGTCTTTTACTATGACAATAGCAAGCAGAAGCATTCATGGTTTATTCGCATCTGCCCAGAAATTCTGAAACAGGAAATTCCTGTTTGGTTCAATAAATGGTGGCTTAAATTTGGCACTACTCTGGAAATTTTGCCTCCTTCATTGCAGGACCTATTTGCCACTTGGAGTCAATCCTATCCTTTATGTCAGAATGCTGACATTCTTATGGAAGGGGAGAGTACAATGTACTTCGTCCACTTTGAAACAAATTTTAGCAGGATAAGAAGGATGAGGCGTCAAACGTTTATGAGGAATTTTATTGATAGTAGGAATATGTTTACAGAGCACACAAGCTTACAAAATAGCAAATGAAAAACAAACACTCCAAAGAAAAGCGTGCCTAATAGAGAGGACTTGGCCTCTATTTATACTACAAAGGTCGACATTGATCGACAGGCAGATGCAGGTAAGGTAACCGGCAACTGTAGGTAGGATTCCTTCAATAAACAGCAACATGAGTGCCTGTCGCCATCATCTTTACTTTATCTTCTTTAATTCTCCATCGTCCACGAAGTAGCCTTTATCGAAAGGAGTGAGTGGTAGGGTCCACCATTGTCGGCCAGTATTTAAAGAGATTCTCTTTATAAAAAGTAAAGTAAACAGTGATTGCCACCTGTATTCTGGCAATAATACATCTTTACTGTAGACTTTCATTGTCACTTTCATTGTCAGATTGAGTAGTGACTCTCTTATGCATGCGTTTGAAGAAAGTTTCTTCATCCAAATTTTCTTGATCCTCGTTACCAGATTTGGTAGAGCTAACAGACATATTATCTGTTTCAAAAATTGACTCAAATTGAGTTTGCATATAATGAAGACATTTTCTTTTTAACTCTTCCTCAGTAATTCGAGGATTTCTTCTTCGCAAAGATTCCTTTAGCCTTTTCAAAGGACTGTCTTCAATAATTTCTTTTTTCAATTTTTCCTCTATAAGGATCTCATTATCCTTAATAGACTTTTGTACAATTTGTACTTTTTCTTTTTCATCAATTCTGTTCCACCATTTAATCATAAAATGTCTCTCTAGAACAGGAAATTGAAGTTTATTTATCTCACATTTAAGTATCCACTTGAAAATATAAGGAATTTCAAAGTGGACAAAGAATATATTTATGTATTGATGTGTCTTAGATCTATGTATCTATTATATCTATGTGTATATATTTTTATGTAGCTATTCTTCTACATATGTAAGAGCTATTTAATGTTGTTGTATATATATATACATTATATATATATATATATATATATATATATATATATATATATATATATATATATATATATATATATATATATATATATATGTAGTGTATATGTTATGTGTAAATATATATATATGTTGTTATATATATGTTACTATATATATGTATGTTATTGTTTTATGTATTATTATGTACATATATATGTATGTAGAGGTGTATATATGTACAAATATCTTATATAGTTGTAATTATGTATATATTATACTATATTGTTATATGTATTATTGTGTACATATATATGTGTATGTGGAAGTGTATGTGTGTATACATAGTTAAATATTAAGAGTTATATATATTAGTATATATATTATGTGTTATATTATATATATATATATATATATAAGAGGAAGAGAATAGGAGATACAATCAACAACAATAGTCATTGCAGCGTCACCAAAAACAGCAGCAGCAATAGCACACAACAGTAGCAAAGCAACAGCAGCGGCAGCAATAGCGACAACTGCGCAGCTATAGCGACAGCAGCGCAGCAATCAGCAACAGCAGCACAGCAATCAGCAACAGCAGCGACACCAGTTTTAGTGACAGCGACAAGAACTGTCACGGAAATAGCAGTGGTATCAGCAGTATCAGCATCTTTCAGCGATAGTTGGTAGGTTTTTATGATAGTTTTGCGGTTTATATTAGATTTTATGTATTTATGTATTATAGGTATATATATATATGTATATATATGGTATTAATATATATGTAAATATGTTCCTAATTGCTAATTATATTTTGTATACTATAATTATAATATTTATTTGTTAGCATATATTTATTATTGGGTAGTTAGTATAAACAAGGTATTTGATATTACCTTGAGATACCAAGGTAAGTATCAAAGTATTTTAGGATACCCAAGGTATTGAGTTTGGGTATCAAGATTATGGTTTAGTTTTGCGATACCAAGTTGGTTCAAAACCAAGGTATCCATTTAATGTTATAATTAGAATTTTATATACATATTAATATTTTTTGACATATATATATGTGTTATTTTACCTATTGTTTCACGTATCCTGAGATACGGTATCCTAGTATCCTAAGATATAGCTTTTATGACCTAGACTCTAGTGTTTGAAACCAATATCTTTGAGATAGACTCTTGCAACCTAGAAATAGGTAGTTTGACATATTTGACCATAGTTTGACCATAGTTGACCATAGTTTGACCATAGTTGACTATAGTTTGACTTTTGACTTAGAGATGGCTTGTTGACCTAGAAGTTGACTAGTTTAACTTATTTTCTTTCAGAAACCTTGTATTGATATTATATTCCATATCTAGGTCTTCAAGACACCGTATTAGACATCTGTGAGACTATTCTTTGGACTTCAGGTGAGTATATTCTCTAATAGTTTCAAATTTATGATATCCTCTATGTTCATTATATCTAGTATAGATATCCATGTTTCTTGACACGATGGTTACACAGATTGGTATATTCGGATCTCATCATAAAATATTATTCTTTGGTATATGGTGTATCTTATGCAAGCCTTGTTTCATTGATTATCTTGTACATGTACAAACACTGATTCTCGGGTAGAGTCGCTATCTTCTTGGGGAATCCCATGCCATAGCATACCATGGTTGGATCTATTATACCAGTCGAGGGTGGAGAGTATTTTAGTGTAGATATGTGATCATACCCTCCTTGTATTAAGTCTTGCTCTTGAATAGTGTTAATTATACACCGCACGTATGATTAGCTAGGCTATAAATATTATATCATGTTCCCAAGCCGATCACATGTTAAAGCTAGTACTAACATACTTATATTATTATTCTTGTTCATTGTCATATTGCTCATTATTGTATTATTCCAGTATTTTCTTATTGTATATCTCTTCTATCTATTGTGCATCTTGTGTATTTATATCTATTTACTATTATATAGTTTTTATCATTGATTAGAACTGCTGTTAGAGATGTACTCTGCTCCTTCCCTGACTGGATATATTTTTCCCAGATGACATTGAGGAGTGATACCCTACACATTATGGACCTCAGGATATTGTGGATTTAGAGTCAGAGACCTTGGCTAAGGAGGGACTTATCCCAACTGAGATAGATGACCCGGGTTTAGTAGCTTCTTAGTATTCTTTGTACTGGATTTGTCTCCAGCTTATTTTTATAGTATTCTTTTAGACTCATTGATGTTATTATTTTAGACTCATGAGTTGTACGTGACTATTCTATTCCTTATCATATTCGTGCTCATTTCCATCTTAGATCTGTGATTGAGTATATTGTTATTGTTGGTGCCTTATTATATTACTAGATAGATTACCCAGATGGCGTTGTACCGTCGATTTTGTGGCGTAGGCTAGGCGTTGTTCCCGATTTGCATCCATACATCGAGTGCGGGTCATAACACTTGATGCCAATGTCATCTACGTAGCATTCCACTATCTTTCACAGATGTTCTTGAAAGATTATACTCATGGCTCGTTGATACGTTGCCCCCATTTTCTTCAAACTAAAGGGCATGACTGCATAGCAATACACTCCTAGTGGTGTATGGAAAGAAGTATGCTTTTCATCATCGGGGTGCTCTTTAATTTGGTTATATCCCGAGAACCCGTCCATTAACGGCATATGCTCGAAGTCGCAGGTATTGTCGATCATAACATCCGTTATAGAAAGAGGGAACTCATCTTTTAGGCAGGCCCAGTTTAGGTCCTTTAATCTAGGCCGACAAGAAATTTCTTATTTTTCTACATGACTGGGACTACATTAGCTCCTAAATTAGGATATTGTTCTTCCTGAATGAAGTCGCATGATATCATCTTTCTGACTTTGGCTTCGATGGCGTCCATCATATCTGGTCAAATCATTGTTGTTGTGTTTAACGGATTTAGCATTAGGAAGAATATTGAGCTTGTATCCAGACGAGACATATCCTCATAACTCCAGGTGAAAACATTAATGTATTGTCTTATCAACTGAACCAAGGCTCATTTATCCTCCTTTGAAAGGCTTTTTCTTATGAAGAGTGGTTTAGGGGAGGATTCTTCTCCCATATCAATCTAAATGATTTCATCCTCTATAAGTGGTTCACATTGCTCGAATCGAAGCTCCCATTGAGAACCCATCCGTTGTGCCTATGAATTATTTTTGAAGGGTTCTATAGTTAAATCATCTTCGTTATCTGAATTGGTTGACACCATGTTGACAGAAAGAGTGTGTTTGAATAATTCACCGGTACTTCCATTTGAATCCCAGAATAATGAGTCAGATAAATGGGAACAAGTTTCATACTCTAATTTTGAGCCTTAAGGAGTTGTCGGAGATGTGAGGTACCCTCAACCATGATCGATTTTCTGCTAATAGGTTTAAGACTTGCCTTTTAGAGAGAGGTGACATATAGGGGTACGTCTACCTTTTCCATAATTGAGTCCTTCTCCAAACTCTAAATCGTAGCTCATCTTCTAAAAAATTTCCTTAGTTGGCCGACTGTAACGATGAAGTTATAATCTTCCACTATCATTATTAGAATATTAGGCATGTGTAACCTTTTTGTTCCTACCCTTACAAAAAAGCATTTGACGTTGGTCGTTTAGCTTTGCTCGGACTATGAAGCAGGTGTCATCATGGGGACTATATGATGTGTCATCCTAGAATGGCACAGCCACTGGTTAGGAAAGAGGTTCATAAGCGTATATGGCATCTAAGAACCCTTCCGCCAAGGGATCCATATCAATATAGTGCAAAAGCGACTCCATTATTTATAAAATACATGATTTCCTCCTCCCCTACATAATCAACAAAAGCTTCATTCTTGACTGGATGCTCAGTGAGATTGATGATCGAAGGTTGATTTTTTGGCATCGGTTGCTTGTTACAACGAAGGTCGATGACTAGCGGACACATTTTTTAAGTGGGTTTATCACCATTGTCGTTTTTGCTTTTTCCTCATGCTTCGGTTTGTGGAGGTTGATGACAAGCGGCTCCGAAGGGGTTGGACAAGTAATACGCCTTTTGGTTCGGATCATGAGAGGTTCATCCTTCGGAATATTCCTAACTTCATGAACATCTTCATTAACTTGCTCTCCTATATGCTCTAGTTTATAGTGCATAGAATCAGAATAATAAGCTTCGACGCCTTTCAACGGGTTGAGGTCAGAAATCTCCATTTTAACTTCTCCATGGTTGTCTATGTACTTAAAATACTGGTACAGGATGGAAGGTGCATTCTTGTGCTCGTGTATCCATGGTCGTCCTAGCAAGACATTATAGGATACCTCTGAGTCAATATAATAACATATGACTTCGGTCCAAAGATTGACTATCTGAATCTTTAGGCGTAGTTTCCCTAGGGGTCGACTTCTTCCAGCATTGAAACTAAGGATAGTAATGGTAGTAGCTGACAGGTTATGCGTCGGTATTCTCAGAGCTCATAGCAAGCTCTTAGGAATGATGTTGAGTGATAAACTTGGATCGAGGTAAATCCGATTTACTTTTATGGAAATAATGTGACTTGTGTAATACAGAGGCCTGTCATGCCTGTTGTCTTTAAGTAACATGTCATCAAGTGTGAAGGTGATATTAAGAATTTTTTCCATCATGTTGTGGCACTGGGGACATGCTATTGGCTCTCGATCAGGATTCTTGAGCTGATCCAAGCATGCATCCGCATCGACCAATGCTTCACTATAAAGCATTACAGGTTTCCTTCGATAAATGGAGCAACTCAAATATGGAAAGTTGAGCCGGTATATTGGCCAGCTGCGCCAATATATCAAAGTTGTATGGCTTCTTAAGCCCTTGAGTGGATTCTTCTTTATAGATTTGTCAAAGCACACTTCCTTCTGTTTTCCTTTTTCTGTTACAATGGGTTTTGAAGGACCGGGTTCAATATTGACTGGAGCAACATGAGTCAAAGTGGTGGAATAATGAATAGGATTATCTTCCGGAGTAGGCTCATAAGTCTTAAGGTATTCTTTTCTGGATATGGTGCCGGTCATGGCTTCTTCTTTATGAATCGGAGAAAGAAGGGCCATATGACACAACCTGACCTTCCTCCTTTTATGTCCCTTCTTTGGACAAAATTGCTGGGTAGCATCCTCATATCCTAACCCGCTGAGGGATTTGACAGACCGCCCTTGAGGAGGTAAAGGGATATGCAGCCCTTTATAGAAGTTCAGACCTTTGCCCTTTTAAAAATCAAATCCTATGTTTTGTATAATATGCACAGACTACTGACTATATCGATGGAACTGAGGTCGCTCGTCATCAACTGCACTGGTGGAAGCTGATGTCTCAATTATTGCAAACGAAGCTTAGTCCAAGTGGTGGTCGAGAGAAATCATGTTGTACGACTTATTTTTCTAATCTTCCTTTTTGAGCTTAGAGTTGAAAGATACTGCTTCCTGTTCCAAGTCTGGTAGTAAGTCAAGATGAATCCATATGACTTAACCATGATGTGTAGTAAAGGGGCACTAATCCTTCTGTTTGACCTTGAGCTGGCAGAATATTGACTATTTCCATGGTAACCCTAGGTATCGGAATAATACCATCTGGGACTTCTTGAGCAAGAAAATCTCTAAATTGTAGTGACACCAAGTTGGCTGTGACAGTTTTCTCGACACTATAAAGAGTGATCACGTTGGAATCTATCAACTGCTGGATCTTCCATTTCAGTACATAACACACCTTTGTGGGACACATAACCCGCCTTTGTGGGATTATGTATATAACGATGGAAGAGAAAATACTTAGGATTGTCTATTTTATTTGCTTTATCCGGCCTTTTGATATCCGTCAACTTCAGTTTATTACTCTTGATCAAGCAATCGAAGATACTGATGATGTTTCTCTCATCAAAGAAATATTTTTCTTTAGGCTTAGAAGACTCCGGAGGTTTCTATGTCGACGGAGTGGTGAGTCATTCAGAGACATTTATGGTGAGGGCCTCTTTTCCTCTGTTGTTACAATTATTCGTATTATTGAGGGAGCATTTTCCTTTATCCTCAACACAGGGCATGTACAGTCCTAGCAAGGATGCTTCCTCTACGGTACCTTCAGCATCTTCAAAACCTATGATGAATGTTGTCCAATCTCGAAACTAAGTGGGACCAACATAGGGCCTTATTGCGGGCAACAGATTCTTCTTGTAGGTATCTATGAATGAAGAGTCAGGGATACCAGGAGAAATTTTAGAGTTGCTTTTAAGTAACGCTTTATGAATTCAAAAGATGTTTCCTTCTCTTTGTATTTGATGTCGATGAGTGAAGATATAGTCATGTCCATACCTCCATCGTAGAACCGGGTAAGAAAGAGGCATTTGAAGTCCTCAAATTATGATATACAGTTATCAGGCAAACTGTAGTACTAGTCATAGGCTACTCCTGCTAAACAATCGACAAATAACTTGGTAAGGAGAGTGCCCTCTTTTTGTAGGTGAACAATCCTCAAATTGAAGCAGTTGAGATATTGACTTGAATAAGCCTTCACTTCAAACAAGATCATTGATTAAGGCTTGTATTTGGGAGGGAAGAAAATATTATCCCAGTGAGGTAGATAAGGCTGTTTTAATCCTAGCTTCTGAAGTTGGTCTTTGTTCTTCAAAGCGTCAAACAGGGCATGTAACTCCCGAATAGCTTCGTGTGGATGTTCAGTTTGAAAAGGTGCAGCCGATTATAGTGACGCAGGTTGAACCTATATAACTATTTTTGGGGGCCCACCCTCAGCATTAAGGGGGTTAAGAGTTTGCACCGCCGAGTCTTGATTAGGAATTGCATCTGAATTTGTATCGGCCTGAGGAGGTGTCATCCCTGGAGTGGGTTATGCGGGAATAGATAAAATTTTTTGAACAGATACTAGTTCTACAGAGCATTGGACCATCATCATCTGATGCATATTCTACATCATAGAGTGCATGTCTTTGAGTGCGGCTTCCAATGAGTCGAGACATTGCTCGGTACTTCCTGATCGAGAAGCATATTGTTTATCGCCTACGGCATATATACTAACTTCTCTGTGTATAACATAAGGGCTAGTAGATTTCACTATGTAGTTGGAGTCTACACTGTCTCTGACTCAAGGTGATTGCTACCCCCAATATCAGATTCTAAGGAGTGAGGATTCCTAGAGAGAGAGAGTTCTTATCTTCGGTAGCAGGTATTTCTGTATACCCCTTCAAACGATTAAACAATTTGGTCGAACCTCCTCTAACTGGGCGTCCTCGAAGAATGACATCTTGAACATCTCGCATTACAGGAAAGGCATGAGGACATGTACACTGGGGCAAAAATAAGTTCATATTCATCTTCTTTATCTTCGGGTTGCTCTTCTGTATGTTGTCTAGTAGACAGAGTGTAAGTCAACTGGTAAAACACAGACCATCTTGCTGGTGCACAGCAACTCTTGATTACAATCTTATGGAAACCAGAATAATGCTCATTTGGGAGCACCATTGCAGGCAAAGAGGAAGAGGAGATGCCCCTCGCCTTATATTATTCTTTTCGGAAGGCCCCCTACATGAGGGAAAGTCAGAAGTCCACCACCTCTAATCCGTCGCTCTCATCCAGCAAGTCAAAAAGATGAAGCCAAGGAGGACAGACAACTGAACCCGTGAGAGGAGTTTCCCTGGGCACTCGCTCAAAGAAAAAGCTGTCAACCACTAGGGGTAGTTCTTCCTTAGTACCTTAGATGGCTACGCAAGCTGGGGGTTGTAATTTTCTGGACCTCTATGACAATACTGCGTTCTAAGAAGACAATAATTCTTAAGGAATAGATGATGAGATCCCTGGGGATAGCCACCCTCGTTAAGAGGATGCAGCTTCCTACGTTGGGGGTAGTGTTCCCTCCGAGTCCGAAGAGGATGCGGCACTATCAACTTTCCCGGATAACTATTCACGGCAAGTGCAAAAAGTGCGACGTCCATTGTCCCATCCATTTCTTTCTATGTGAGAACATCATACATGGTAGGGGACGATTACGAGGGACCCAACGATCGCCAAAGCCTCAAAATACTCGAGGCCATGATGCAGACTATGAGTGCACCAATACAATCTTTGACATAGACAATGCTTGAAATGAAGGCAAATATGGTCTCATAACCAGCAAGGGTCTCTGGTCAAGCAAGCCTAGACCTCGGGATCAACAGAGATTAAAATGCAATGCTCTACCCGTTGGCAGTAATATCCCCTGCCCGGATCATCCGCTCGTTCCGTATTCGATAAAGCTCGAAAAGCATTGCAGGATATCCAAGAACTTTGTATCCGCCTAGACTCAATGGAAAATTGGGACTCACTGCACGAGCATGGGATCCGACAACCGTATTCCCTCGAATAGAGAGATATACCATACCCGTCCAAGTACGAGCCCTTCAACTTGACTCTATTTGATGGGAAGAGATCTCCCCATTTTCATGAGTTACTTCAAGACGGCAATGGAGCATATGCCTCAAAATGACGCCCTCCTAACCAAGCTCTTTGTCGAGGTATTGTCTGAAAAAGCCTTCGATTAGTTCTGCAGTCTCCAGGACAATTGTATTTTATTGTTAGACTATCGCAAAGGTCCTTTCCTCACTCAGTTCTATGACATGAGAAATAACACGACGATGTCCTCTTTAATGGACATCACACAAAGAGAGAAAAAGTTTATATGGGAGTACATCGAGCGGTACAGGCAAGCGGAGCTAAAGTTACCCCCCGGTAACCCTGAGTTCACACTGATGGTCACCTACCAGATAAATCTTCTCCCTACAGTCAGACTCTGGATGAGTGACTCTCAGTTTAAAGACTGGACGACATTCATCATAAATGTTGTCGGTTCTGAGAAGAAGGTAAATGATGCCCGTCTCTTGGGAATACAGATCCTCGTAGTTGATGATAGGGAAAATGACCCTACAACAGCAACAACAATAGCGGCAATAGCATCCGGGACAGCTAGGGGAAGCAAGCTTTTGTCCCCAAAATAACTAAGAAGCCCGAGCAAAAGTCCGAAGAGGCTCCAAAATCGAAGGAAACTTACTCCTTCGAAGATGATGATGTCATGGCAATCTTCGACGTACTAATGAGGGGAAATAAGCTTCGGCTCTCCAACGTCAACCGTCATGTTGATGCAATCAAGGTAAATAAACTGAAGTACTGCCACTACCATCGGTACGTCCACCATACAACTCGAGATTGCTACACAATAAAGTGATACATCCAGCGTCTGTTCGACACCAAGGCCCTTTGTCACTACCATATTTTTAGATAAGGGTATTTTGGTCATTTAGCATATTTATTATTTAGTAATTAAATATTTATATTATGTTCGACTAATTAATTAACATGAGTTTTGCTATTTAATTATTTGTTAGTAGGCTAGCCTATGTTTATTTGGATTTGGCATTTGTGGACCATTAGCATGGCACATTGAGCCCAACATTAGACTAGGCTCATTAGAACTATTACCTTAATTAATTAAGGAGATTAGATTAGTTCATGAAGAATTAGAAGCTTCATAATTTAGCCCTTTCTAATTAAACCTTATGACTAGCTAGTAGGGGTACCATAGACATCGTACATTACTTAGGAAGGGGGAAAGAGGGGGCCGCCACTATAGAGGGTCCTCACTCTCTCTCCTTTCATTAGTTCATTCCATTAGATATCCCCAATTGTGTTCTTTCCCAAATTTACTCATTCTTCCACCAAATTCAAACCAATTCACATCCATTCCCTCTCAATTTTATCATCCAAGAAGTATTAGAGCTTGGATTGCAATGAGCACTTAAATGAGGAGAAATTGACAAGGAGTTTGTGTTCTAATTGTGTCCATTGAGTATTTTATTGGAAATCAATCTCCTAATAGATAAATTCTGAATCCATCCCTTAATTTAGACTCTAATTCATGCACTTAACCATTAGGAATCATCCCTTCGCTTAGGGCTACCCATAGGACCAATAACTAGGTTCATATGACTTGTATTATGGATTCTTTATATTAATTTGTGTCCAATAGCACTTTGTATTGCTTCTAATTATGGCTTTAGACTTTTTCATATTATTTGTGGTGCATTGGGTGGTGATTTGAAAGAGTGTTGTCACGACCAACACCCGATGTAGGGATGTAAGTCGGGAACAATGCCCAGCCTACGCCACAGAATCGGCGGTAGAATGCTATCTGGGTAATCTATCTAGTAATATAATGAACCACCAACAATAACAATATACTCAATCACAGATCTAAGATAGAAATAAGCACGAATATGATAAAGAATAGAATAGTCACATACAACTCATGAGTCTAAAATAATACATCAATGAGTCTTAAAGAATACTAAACAAAAGAAGCTGGAGACAAATCCAGTACTAGAATACTAAGAAACTACAAGTCTCGGATCATCTGTCTTAGTTGGGATAAGTCCCTCCTGAGCCAGAGTCTTTGACTCTAAGCCCACAATATCCTGAGGTCCATAATGTGTAGGGTACCACTCCTCAGTGTCATCTAAAAAAAAAATATCTAGTCAGGAAAGGAGCAGAGTACATCTCTAACAGCAGTTCTAATTAATGATAAAAACTATGTAACAGTAAATAGATGTGAATATACAAGATACAACAATAGAGACAAGAGATATACAATAAGAAAATACTGGAATAAATACAATAATGAATAATATGACAATGAACAAGAATACTAATGTCTAAGTAAGAGAGTACTAGCTTTAACATGTGATCGGCTTAGAAACTTGCACAAGAGTATAATGGCCTAGTTAATCATACGTGTGGTGTATGATCAATACTTACAAGGAACAAGACATGCACAAGGAGGGTATGAACACATATCTACACTAAAATACTCCCCACCCCCGACTGGTATAGTAGATCCAACCATGGTATGCTATGGCACGGGATTCTCTAGGAAGGTAGCAAATTTCATCGAGAATCAGTGTCTGTATATGCACAAGATAACCAATAAAACAAGAATTGCACAAGATACACCATATACAAGGAATAACATCTCATGACGAGATCCGGATATACCAATACGTGTAACCATCGTGTCAAGAAATATGGATATCTATACTAGATACAATAAACATAGAGGATATCATAAATAAAAAATTATCAGAGAATGTACTCGCCTGAAGTCCAATGAATAGTCTCACAGATGTCTGATATGGTGCCTCGAAGACCTAAATATGGAATATAACATCAATACAAGGTTTTGAAAAAAAATAAGTTAAACTAGTCAACAACTAGATCAACAAGCCATTTCTAAGTCAAAAGTCAAACTAGGTCAACTCTAAGTCAAATTATGGTCAACTTTGGTCAAACTATGGTCAATCTATGGTCAACTATTTATTTCTAGGTTGTATGAGTCTGTCTCAAAGATATTGGATTCAAACACTAGAGTTCTAGGTCATAAAAGCTATATCTTAGGATACTAGGATACCGTATCTCAGGATACGTAAAAATAGGGATATGAATTATCACACTTATACAATATCAAACAATATTACATAAATAAAATCCTAATTTCAAACATTAAATGGATACCTTGGTTTTGAATCAACTTAGTATCACAACACTAAACCTTGATACCCAAACCCAATACCTCGGTATCCCCAATTACCTTGATACTTACCTTAGTATCTCAAGGTAATATCCAATACCTTACTTATACTAACTACCCATAAATAATATATGCTAACAACTAAATATTATACATATAGCATATTAAAATACAATTAGCAATTAGGAACATATATATGTATATATTAATATCATATATATATATATATATATATATATATATATATATATATATATATATATATATATATATATATATATAATTAAATACATAATAACTAATATAACCGCATATGTGTTACTAAAAACCCCTGGCTACCATCGCTAAAACTTCTGATACGCTGCTGATACTGCTGCTGTACTGCTACTTTAGCAACAGTTTTTTGCTACCGTCGCCGTTGGTAATCTGCTGCTGTCGCCGTTGCTACTGCTGCTGCTGTTGCTATTGCAGCTGCGGCGGCTGTCGCTATTTTCCTGTTGCTGTTTGTGATACTGAGGCTGTCACTAAAACTGTTGTCGCCTCTCCTATCTCTTATATAACACGATATAATATATATATATATATATATAACACAATATAATCTATATATATATATATATATATATATATATATATAACACAATATATATTTACTATATATAACTTACTACTATAATATATGTATGTACACAATAATACATATAACAATATAGTATCATATATATACATAATTACAACTATATATGATATATGTACATAATAAATACATATAACAATATCATACATATATATATATATATAGCATCATTTATATATATTTACACATAACATATACCTATATATATACTATAATATATATACATACACTACAATATTAAATAGCTCTTACATATGTAGAATAATAGCTACATACAATATATACACATATATATAATAGATGCATAGATCTAAGACACAATAATACATAAATATATATACACCATAATATACATATATACATATTTATAATTACACATTACCAAGACTAAGAACACAAGAGAAATAGATCTAGAAATTAAATTGCACAACACATAGAGTATATCACACATGTATCCCACTAGATCTAGGATACGCTTGTGACACGAGTCCACCACATATCCAAACGTACCCCGAAGAATACGAACAAGTCTAATATATTATTTATAAACAATACGAAGAGTCAAACACAAATCTACGTGTCTGTTTCAAAATATGACATGCACAAAGTCCCGTGTCGGAGGAAAACCCCCCAAATTAATACGTATCACCAAATTGTTGGGATACAAGCTACATGTACCCAATTATGGATATGACACTAGCCCCAAACACACAAGCATATGCTAAATTAATATATATGACCAATTGACACACACAATAAATGTCAATCTCGGAATTCTTCCAAAATTGACACAAAAAATACCATAACTTTCACAATAGGCCTCCTATGAACACAAAACAAAATCCTATGGGTAGCCTTTGTATATTGGTTAATTTCTTATAATTTAATCTCATATTTAGAACCTAAATTAAGGGGGGAAATTGAATTGTACCTATTGGCAGATGGATTCTCAATGAAACCTCTAAATGTAATAAAATTGGCCTCCAACTTCTAGATCCTTGCTCCTCTTTGTAGATCCTTGCTTCCTCCTTCTAGATCATTGCTCTACTAGCCACCAATGGTGATTTGGGAAGGAATTGGGATAAAATTTGGTAGGAAAATAATATGAGAATGAAGGAATTTGGTTGAGGAAAATTCTAGTTCTAGTTTGCAAATGAAAAGAGAAGAGAGAAATTTCCCCCTCTTTAAATATAGGCCGACCCCCTTTTTCCTTTCTCAAGTCACTATATAATGTCCATTATACCCCTTGGGGCCTGTCATGAAGAAATAATTAAGGAGGAAAGCTTCTAATCTAATGGTTTAATTAATTTAATCATCCTCCTAAACAATGGGCTTTCTAAATGGGCTAAAATCTAACAATTAATACATGTTGGTCCAAGAGTCTAAACTAAAATAGTTAGGTCCACTAACACAAGTCCAAAATAAATAACTAACATCTAACAACAATTAAATAATACAACAAATAATTATTTATCATGCACAATATTTAAATAATTATGCAATTACTAAAATACCCTTTCCTAGAAAATATGGTAGTGACAAGTGTCAAGGATGTATCACAAGCATATCATAGATCTAGTATGATACGGGGTGATGCACTCCTTGTGTTTGTATAATTGCTTGTGAGTATATTTGATATCCTAGCTAGTGTTGTTGCTCTTGTTTAATTAGTATATTAATAATATATATATAGGTATTAATCCTTTTTTATATGTGTTCATATATATATAAATAAGGATGAGACTTGTATGTATTTATAGTGATATATATTAGTGTTATTATCTTTATTGTACCAGTTAGTAGTAGAGTAGGGGGACTGTCATGTACTTATGAGTACTTGTGTTGATTATCGAGCAAGTCAGGAATATGGTAGCTTAATGGTTACTTGGTAGCAGCAATGGGGGTTCAACAGTCGGTCATATGAGCCAACACAGCAACAGCTATGGCTTTGGTTGGTCTGTTGCATTGCAACATGAGAAGTAGTCGGGTAATATGGTAGCAGCTCAAGTCAGGGGTCGGGTTTGTGTGGACTGTCCCTATGGACAGTCGGGTTTAGGCATATTTGGCAGCAGTGGTCTGAAAAGATGATGAGCAATACAACAATGTGTTAGCAATTTGTAGGTATCAGTTAGTGTATTAGAAAGTTAGTATTAGTTGTTGATTAGTTAGTGTATTGCTAACAGTAACATAAGTTAGTGAGTTACCAGTTAGTATATATAAATGTACATTAGTTATAAGTTAGTCCCGTTTGTTAATCTTGGTAAGTTAATGGATATGTATTAGTTAGTAAGTTATCAGGTAGTATATTGTCAGTTAAGTTAGTAAATTAGTATATGGTTAGATATAAGTTAATGTGTTAGATATTAGTAGTGTATTTTAAGTATTGGTTAGTATGGGTTTTGAGACTTGTTTAGTTTACCTTGAGATACACCAAGGTAATGTTAAGGTATTGGTCATATATTTGGATGTTGGTATTGGGTATCAAGTGGGTAGATAGATATTGACACAAAGATGGCTCAAAGCCAAGGTAACCAATAATAAGTTAGTGTTAGATAAGGGGTAACTAGTGTTATATATATATATGGTTCTATTTATTGATAGTTAGTAGTTATGATACTCTAGTATCTTGTAATAGCTAGTATAGCCTAGATAAGTAAGGTATGGACCCAATAACCTAGATATAGACTCAAACAACCTAGATTAGCTAGTTTGACCCTAAAAGTTAACCTTTGGCCTAGTTTGACCTAGTTAGGCTAAGTGTTAGTATGGACCTAGAATATTATATTTAGTGCATTTATAGCTCATTTATCATTCTTTACACCCATTGACTTATATTATGGAATGGAATATGCCACAGGTGGCATAGCAGATTACCTTACCAGTAAAGGAAGACATCCTAGCAGGGCAGAGACTGATTTCATGATAGTTAGAGACTATATCCAAGTATGATTTCCCTTTCAGTAGAATGATATGATTGTATGTTATAGGATATATACTATTTTAGACAGTGATTGATGGGGTTTGACCATAGTAAGATTTGAATGAATAGGATATGACTGGCCCAAGAGAGAGGGATGAGAGTTTTAATTTCGAGAATGAAATTCTTCTAAGGGGGATAGATTTATCACTACCATATTTTCTAGGAAAGGATATTTTAGTTATTTTATAATTAATTAAATATTGTGCATGTTAAATATTTATTTGTTGTATTATTTATTTATTGTTAGCATGTTAGATTTATTTTTTGACTTGTGTTAGTGGACCAACTAGTTTAGTTTAGACTCATGGACCAATATTTAATTCTAGTTAGAATTGAGCCCAATAACTAGAAAGCCCATTGATTAGGAGAATGATTAAATTAATTAAACCATTAGACTAGAAGCTTCCTCCTTAATTAATTTCTTTATGAGAGGCCCCAAGGGGTATTTTAGACTTTATATAGTAGCTTGAGGGAGGGGGCAAGTGAGGCCTATATAAAGGGGATAAAAACTTTTTTTTTCTTTATTTTTTATTCCAAATCTAGATCTAGAAAATTCTCTCAACCAAATTCCTACCAAATTTTCACCCAATTATTTCCTAAATCACCATTGAAGGCTATTAGAACATGGATCTACAAGAAGAAAGCATAGATCTATAAGGAGGAAGCATGGATCTACAAAGAGGAGCAAGGATCTACAAGTTGAAGGCCAATTTCACCAATTTTAGAGGTTTTATTGGGAATCCATCTCCCAATAGGTATAATTTAGTTTTTTTCCTTAATTTAGGTTCTAAATCTAAGTTTTAATCATGGAAAATTAACCCATATTTATAGGCTACCCATAGGATTTGGTTTTGTGTTCATAGGAGGCCTATTGAGAAAGTTATGGTGCTTTTTGTGTCAATTTTAGGGAAATTCTGATATTGACATTTGTTGTGTGTGTCAATTGGTCCTATAGATAAATTTTACATGTACTTGTGTGTTTAGGGCTAGTGTAGTGTCACAATTGGGTACGTGTAGGTCATATCCCAATAATTTGGTGATACGTGTTGATTTGGGGGGTTTTCCTCCGACACGGGACTTTGTACATATCACATTTTGACACGGACACATAGATTTGTGTTTGACTCTTCGTATTGTTCATAAATAATATATATGACTTGCTTGTGTACTTTGGGGTACGTTTGGATGTGTGTTGGACTCGTGTCGCATGCGTATCCTAGATCTAGTGGGATACGGGATGATACGTTCCATGTATGTGCAATTTAATAGTAGATCTAATTCTTTTGTGTTCTTATTTCATGGAGAAGTATAATTATATATATATATATAATATTATGTATATATATTTATGTAATATTGTGTCGTAGATCTATGTACCTATGTATATACTATATGTGTATATTTATTATGTAGCTATTTTTCTACATGTAGATATATATTTATAAGTGGTAGTATATGTATATATAATATAGTAGATATATTTATATGTGGTTATATATATAGTTATATTATATATTTTTATGTATTTATATAGTGTATGATTTCATATAGGTATACATATATGTATAGTTATATATATATATATATATATATATATATATATATATATATATATATATATATATATATATATATATATATATATATATATATTACTGTGTATGTGTATGTATGTTACTATGTATTTATTATGTACATATATTGTATATAGTTGTAGCTATGTATATATATGATACTATATTGTAATATGTATTATTATATACGTATGTATATATGTCTGTATGTTATTGTAGTGTATATATATACTATGAGTTGTATATATATATATATATATATATATTATATATATTATTTGGTTTATATATATTATTATATATATATATTTGGAGAGAGAGTGCAACAGCTATTGTGGCAAATCAGCGTCACAAATAGCACGCAGCAGTAGCCAAGGCAGTAATAGCAGCAGCGGGAGCTACAGCGACAGCCGTAGCATCGCAAATAATAGCAGAGGCAACACAGCAGCAGCGGCAGCAGGGAAACAGCGACAGCAGCCACCGACAGTTGTAGAAAACTGTCGCTGAAACAACAGCATATCAACAGCGTATCAGGAGCTTTAGTGACAGTTTTTAGCGATAGTGCAGAAAACTGTCACTAAAATAGCAGTGTATCAGTATCAACAGTAGCTTCTGCGACGGTAGACAGGGGCATTTAATGACAGTTTGGCAGTTTTTAATATATTAGATATTAATATATATAGATATATATGTATATATATGGTAATTAATATATACGTATATATGTTCCTAATTTTCTAATTGTGCTTTAGTATATTATATGTATAATATATTTAGTTGTAGCATATAATATTATTGAAATAGTTAGTATATTTTAGTTATCTATTGTTATGAGTATCCTTAGTTATATATATTATATATTTGTAGGTATGTATGTATGTACGTATATATGTATTAGTATTTAGTGTGTAGTTGATAATTAGTATTTATTCTATTTAGTACATACTAGAAGTTATATTGGATTGATATATGTATACATATAGTTATTGATGAATAGTTAGTATATATATATGAGATTTTGGCAATTACCTTGAGATACCAAGGTAAGTATCAAGAGATACCAAGGTATGAGTAGTAGGTATTGGCATAGTAATAGGATAGTTATAAACTAATTATGGGTTGGTATTAAGGTGACTAAAATAAGGTATATAGTATTATATAAATACTAAATGCATGGTAGTTTATAATTATTGTTGGGTAGTTAGTATAAATAAGATTTTTAATTTACCTTGAGATGCCAAGGTAAGTATCAAGGTATTGGAGGATAATCAAGGTATTGGGTTTGGGTATCAAGATCGAGGTTTAGTGTTGTGATACCAAGTTGGTTCAAAACTAAGATAATTATTTAGCATTTGTAATTATAATTTATATATTTAATATTGCTTTATTATAGATATGTGATATTTACCTATTATTTTGTGTATCCTGAGATACGGTATCTTAGTATCCTAAGATATAGCTTGTTGACTTGGATTCATAGTGTATGAACCCAATAGCATTGAGATAGACTCATGCAACCTAGAAATAGGTAGTTGACCATAGTTTGACTATAGTTGACCATAATTAACTTAGAGTTGACCTAGTTTGACTTTTGACTTAGAATTGACTTGTTGACCTAGAAGTTGACTAGTTTAACTTATTTTTCTTCTAGAACCTTGTATTAATACAATATTCCATATATAGGTCTATGTGACACCAGTTCGGACAGTTTGACATTCATTTCTCTGGACCACAGGCTTGTACATTCTCTGATAGTTTCTCATTTATGATATCCTCTATGTTCATTGTATCTAGTATAGATATCCATGTTTCTTGACACGATGGTTAAATGGATTGGTATATCCGAATCTCGTCATGCGATGTTATTCCTTGTATATGGTGTATCTTGTGCAAGTCTTGTTTCAATGATTATCTTGTGCATGTACAGACACTGATTCTCGGGAAGAGTCTCTATATTCTTGGAGAATCTCGTGCTATAGCATACCATGATTGGATCCACTATACCAGTCGGGGTTGGGGAGTATGTAGTGTAGATATGTGATCATACCCTCCTTGTGCAAGTCTTGTTCCTTGTGAGTGTTGATCATACACCGCACGTATGATTAACCAGGTCTTTTACTCTTGTGCAAGTTCCCAAGCCTATCACATGTTAAAGCTGGTACTCACTCACTTAGTCATTAGTATTCTTGTTCATTGCCATATTGTTCATTCTTGTATTTATTTCCTGTATTCCCTTTATTGTGTATCTCTTGTACATGTATATGCATCTTGTATATTCACATCTATTTACTGTTACATAGTTTATATCATTGATTAGAACTGCTGTTAGAGATGTACTTTGCTCCATTCTTGATTGGAAAATATTTTTTAGAGGATCCGAGAGATTGGTGTCCGACATACTATGGACTTCGACTTATAGATGGTGCAGACTTGGATCCACTAGTTCTGGAGTGATTGCCGAGAGGTTTATCCGGATCACTAGTTTTCATAGTTAGTTTTTTCATGCATTTTGGTACCAGATTTATTTTTGGCTTATAGTTTGTGATTGGATATTGTATTTATTGTTGATTATTATATTTTGGTGTATAGTTAGACTTCCTTCATATCTTCTCGTGCTTTAGATTATGGTTGAGTTTTGTGTGAGCTATCGTTGGCAGACTTTATATTATTGTGAGATTTTAGATAGTATAGTAGACCAAGACAGCGTTTTACCGCCGATTCTGCGGCGTAGGCTAGGCGTTGTTTTCTACTTGCATCCCTACATCGGGTGCGGGTCGTGACATATGTATTAGTTAGCAAGTTATCAAATAGTATATTGTCAGTTAAGTTAGTAAATTAGTATATGGTTAGATATAAGTTAATGTGTCAGATATTAGTGGTGTTTTGAGTATTGGGTATCAAGAGGGTAGATAGATATTGACACCAAGATGGCTCAAAGCCAAGGTAGCCAATACTAAGTTAGTGTTAGATAAGGGATAACTAGTGTTATATATATATGGTGCTATGTATTGATACTTAGTAGTTACAATACTCTAAATCTTTTAATAGCTAGTATAGCCTAGATAAGCAAGGTATGGACCCAATAACCTAGATATAGACTCATACAACCTAGAAATAGCTAGTTTGACCCTAAAAGTCAATATTTGGCCTAGTTTGACCTAGTTGGGTTAAGTATGACCTACTATGGACCTAAAAAATTATATTTAATGCATTTATAGCTTATTTATTATACTTTACACCTATTGACATGATATTCATATATAGGTGTGTGTGACACCCGCTTAGATACCGAGTTTTACTATTTTCTCAAGACCACAAGGGAGTACATTCTCTGATAGTTTCTTATTTGATAGCCTCTATATTATATTTATTTAGTATTAAGATATTTGATTCTTGACACGTTGGTTTCACAGATTGGTATATGTGGATCTTGGTTATGAGATATTATTGTCGTGGTTACTCAGTGATTGTCGTGTCGTGATTCATGATTACTTAGTGATTACCGTGATATCTAAGTGATTATATAGACAATGATCATAGTACATGATATTATAGACCGTGCAATATGATATACGTGTTATAATGTATCATGATTTGGATCTGTATTAGTCGGAGGTTGGAGAAGTATTAATGGATATGTGATCATACCTTATATCATATGATAGTTTACAGATCATGCAACTCATGCGTGATCACGCTAGCTCACCTATTATATAGAGTCAGTGCTAGGTCCAAGCCGATCATATTTACATTATCTTACTAATATTTCTAGGAACATTTATATATTGTTTCCTTTATTCCAATTCATTATATTATTGTTCCTCACCATATTTTTCTCAATTTTTGTCATTATTTACCATGATGCTTCTTCTCATAATTTATGCTAGTTCAGTTACTTCCATCTTTTTTTCCTTGCTATTGTTGTTTTATAGTTTTTGTCAATTATTGGAACTTCTATTTAGGTTATACTTTGCTCCAATCCTGACTGAATATAATTTTCAGATGATTCATTAGTGAACTGTTATCCTACATACTATGGGCCATAGGATGGCAAGCCAGTTGAGTTATCACCCGTAGAGCCTGTTGAGTTAGTACCAGCAGTTGATGAGACATACCTAGTTCATTCATGATATTGTATATGTCAGTTAGACTTTGGTATTGTATTATTATTTGATGTCTTATGTTGAGATTAGACTTGGACTTGTAAGGTATTGTGACCTTATTTCTTTCCTTCTATTCTATATCGTTCCATATCTTCCTCTAGTTTGTTATTGTGATTGAGAATTCTTTACCATTATCATATTATCATATTGTCCTCTATTTAGGAATTGAGATATCTTGACTGGTACATAATATATATTGTGTGAGATATTTAAACAGTATTGTTGACCTAGACAGTATTCTACCACCGATACTATGACATAGGCTGGATGTACCCACGTACTCGTGCCCTTACACTGGATGCGGATCGTGACACCCTCACCTTGGACTTCGATGACAAAATAGTTACCGCTAACATGGTATCTCTCTAGTTCGGCAACTTTTTGGCGACGGAAGCCCAAGACGGAGTGATTTCGATCCCCAAGGGAACAATGGAAGTTGTCAATCCCCCGCCAACTCGTGACCAAATAGCCGGGCTGATACCTCTGTCCACATAACAAGGGAAGGTCATGTGGGTTCATCCGGATCTTGCACTTGACTTGATGAAGCAGGCAACACCTTCTGCCACTAAGTCCATGGGCACGAAATCCAAGTCTTGCTACACGATTTCTATCCCCTCTGAAGAAGCTATAGTAAAAACAAGGAGGTCAGACTGGCGTACCAACGAGAGTAAGACATCCCTGACGATGGTGCACTCCCAATTACCGTACCCAATCCGGGTCCTTCCTAGCTTCCAGCAGCGAACAAGTCCAAGTAGAAAGAAATTCACTTTGATAAATCGCTACACAAATATACCGCTTAGGGGCTAGAGAAGCCCTATAACTTTAATATCTTGGCACAACTGGCCAATACCCCAGCGAAGTTGTCATTATTTGAGCTTCTTCGACTCTCCAAAGATACTTGGGTTGCTCTGAGTGAGGCATTATAGAATGCCAACACCTACCTGGCGTAAGTAAAGATGTTAGTTGAAGATCCTGCCGTATTCTCCCACTATAATAATATGATGGAGGCGATACCCAACATCACGTTCTCACAATAAGACATGTTGCTGAAGAACAATTGGCACGATCGTACTCTGTATTACACAGGGTACATCGGTGCCATCAAGGTAGACCGGATATACAATGACCCCGGTTCGTCAATCAACATCATCCCGCAGAATCTGCTTCAGACCTTGGTCATCCCAATGCTTCGCCTGGCAGCAACCAATACTGCCATCAGTGGCTTCAATGCTGGAAGGAGCTACCCTCTGGGCAAGATTTGCTTGAAGTGTTAGATCGGTGACTTAAAACAGAGATAACCTGCTATGTCAAAGACGTAGACGTATCCTACAATGTCCTATTAGGATGTCCATAAAAATACTAGTACATGATCGTATCGTCAACCTTGCACTAGTGCTTGAAGTGCATGGATGATCATAGAGTCGTCAAGATAAAATTTATCGACTTGGATCTATTCAAAGGGGTTGAGGCATATTTCTCTGACTCGATCCTCTACAAGCAAGTCCACCAAGATGAAGGTGGAAATGATGCCGAAGATCAGGCAGAGACGAGAATAACATTGGACGAGCCCTTGAGATTCCATCTTAAAGTATGCGCTCCCGACCCAGCCGCTCCCCTCATGGTGAAGCTATACAAGAAAGCATCCAAACGTCTGGTTGTTCACCTTCATAGACTGATTTGACCACTGAAGGAAGATCCGGCACCTACTACGTCTTCCAAACCTCTAGTGGTAAAGCTGTGCAGAAGACCTCCGAAGTCGTCGCTCGTACTGGAGATAGATCTCGAGAAGGATGAACCGGAGGAGTATATAGCCGCTCATGCTAATATCCCTTCTCTTGATGATGTAGTTCATGAGGATAAGATATCTTATTTTATGAATAATGGGCTATCTTTGAACTACTTGGATGTTGCACATCTCAACACATTATATTTCATGGAGCATGGTCTAAGCTAGCACCTGCATACATAAGTGAGTTCCACCTATGTAATCAACCAATTTCTCTCCAGTAAAAACTCCTACTTCATAGTTCCAGCAAGGAAGAGGGGAGACAAACTCATCATCTTCTACAGAGTGAACGTCCCCAATCCTCCGTCTCAGAGAAATTGGAGCCAGAACTCGATACCTATAAAATACCACTTTATCGGTACAGTTCTGATACCAAGCTCCTCATCCAGAAGATGGGATATGATCTAAAAGGTGCTAGGGGCTTGAACTACGATAAAGGATGATGGCTGTCTCTGCATCTCTAGGCTCCTGCAGGCAAGTCTGAGGACTACTATAATAAGACCAAGCATGGCTTAGGATACATCACGCCTCCCACAACCCCCGAATGCTCGGATGAAGAAGACAAGTCATACTCTAACTCTTCAGAATCTTCCACTTGGGACTCCGATGTCAGTATCGAAAAGATGCTCAAACAAACATTGTCGGCCAATATGGTATAAACTGACCCTAACGAAGACGACGAGGATCCACTTGAACTCTTTGAAATAGAACCTTAGGCCCAACGCTTAGACGCATAATGGGAGATATGTTTCAAATAACGAGAACCTTCTACTATGGACGAAGTCATACAAATCGATCCACGCAATGAATCCTCTCCTAAATCAAACTTTATCAGCAAGATTATGTCCAATAGAGATCAGGAATCCCTACTACATCTTATCAGGGAATACATCGATGTATTCGCCTGGAGTTAAGAAGGCATGCCGGGACTAGATCCCCAAATAGCGGTCCACAAACTCAATATTTTATCGAACACTAAGCTAGTCAAGCAACAACATCGGTGATTTCGGTCAGACATCATTAATGCAATTGAAGTTAAAGTCAACAAACTGATAGCTAGTGGCTTTGTTCGCAAAAAACAACATACAAATTAGGTAGCCAACATCATGCCCATCGTCCAAAAGAACGAAAAGATCCGGATCTGCATTGACTTCCGTGATCTAAATGCGGCATGCCCTAAAAACGAGTTTTCCCTTTCGATCACTAAGATAATGATCGACAACACTTGTGGCTTCGAGTGCATATCCTTTAGGGACGAATTCTCAGGCTACAATCAAATTAAGATGTTTCCTGATGACGAGAAGCATACATCATTTCGAACGTCGATAGGAGTATACTTCTACACATGCATGCCCTTCTGTTTGAAAAACGTAGATGCTACATACCAGCGAGCTATCAACACCATCTTCCATAAAAATATATGCAAGACGGTGGAGTGTTACGTTGATGATATTGCTGTCAAGAGTCCCTCTAAAGATGATCACCTTCGAGACTTGAAGACTGTGTTCGTTCTGATGCGTGCGAACCAGCTCAAGGTGAATCCTACCAAATCAATCATGGGAGTCTCCAGCGGTAAATTCCTAGTTTTTTTTTTGCTTCTGCTCTGAATACAATATAATTGTGTGTGTCTGAGAATGCCTCAGGTGTAGTCACGACGACGCTAATTTTTGGTCTTCGTTGTTAACTTAGTTCTAGTGGATGTACCTAATGTTGTCGAGTTATTCTTATAAATCCCAAGACCTAAAAACATATCAATTTAGGACACTGGGGTGAGAATAAGAGCATAGTAGAGCATGGATATACACACTCGATTAGCTACCGGTACGAGTACCACATATGTTGGTTTATAGAACAGATAATTTAACCATAGTTTATATGGTAACTTACATTTAGTTATAGAATGTCCATGTCGTAGATACGATATGTACATTGGCATTGGACGGGGAAGACAATTTATAGGCCTATGGGAAAGGCAATTGTTTGTCGTTGGTTTTCAGATAAAACCACAGATGTTATGAGCCTTAAAGTTACCCGATTATGGGCATTCATAGTTACTCGGTTATATTCATATATGCTAGTCAGTATATCAGGCGTTGGTCGCTAGATATACACTATGTCGGATATTGGTTTATGGTAGCATATATACATCTGGCATCAAGTTTGCAGCTAATGCAAGATACTTTCCCTATTTTACCTACCCATGAGTACCAAATTTATTTTCAAAGTGCATTCAAATAGATTGTTAGTTCACCCTGATGTTTTTACAATATTTACATATGGCATGCACTATTGTATCTTGTTATGTCCCTTTGAGGACTTTGTTCCCTGCCAAATTACAGAGTTGATTGGCGTTGTGATTTACTGGAGCAGTTGATGGATATCATCTTGGTATAAATGTATTTGTTATTAGTTATGTGTATCATATTCTTATTATCGTGTTTTCTGCTATTATAGCCTAGTGTTTGTAGACTCTTATTGCTCATTCCAAGTCTATGCGGATATATATGCTAGTGAGCTCCAGACCAAGATATATATTATTTATTCTTATATATTATTTTCTATATGGATTGAGACATAGATATATTTATTAGTATACTTTTAGAGCGTAGTACATCTAGATGTAACCATTAAATTGGGAACTCTATTCTAGACTGTATTAGCTGGCCATTGCCACGTGGCCTGGTCCTGTATATTTTATGACTGGTGGTGACATAGTTTTTGTGGTGGCCTATGATGGTCAGAGTATATCTTCTCGGTTACGTAACTGTACAGAACGAGCCCTACATTAAGATAAGAGTGCTAGGATCTCAGTCCACAACTGCTATTAAAATTTTATTTTTAATATTGTCCTTGAACATCGTATTTGCATTCAATTAGACCTTCTTGAACTCATAACTTCTTATCTTCTCCTATTTCGGGAAGTGACATAGTTTTTGTGGTAGGCCATGTAGGTGATATAAAACAGATTCTGGTTAGAGTTTTGATAGTAATATTCTTTTTGAATTAGATGTTATCCTAGAAAACCAGAATAATTAGACTAGATGCTAGAATAGGTAGGAGTGCAACTCCTTTAATCTATTTGATCATCTGGAATCTAGGGCTGTTCTGGTTATCTGATGTTTAATTCGTAATCGATTGTACCACTATACTTTATATTTTTATTACTTGTCTTATTTTCCAAATGCAGTCTTGTGATGTTGTTGTGATAAAATATTTTATTTAGATGATGTGGAAGAGTACTTGTTCCTTCCCTAATCGTGCCATAAATTCGAAAACCAACTCATTAATTAAAACCACTTCTTGTATTTAATGGTCATATCATTGTAGGAACTAGTTCTTTTTCTATTACAATTTTCTTGACCCAGTCACCATGACTTAAACCTCCATATGTGTAGTTAGTCATGCCTTATATTCAAATACAATTTAATAGAATTACCTCATGAGCATATCATTAATCTTTTATCCTGGACTGCTGTCACGTCCCAATCACAAAATACGTAGGACCAGAGTACGTTAAAATGCTTAGCTATGTATCAAATGGACTCCAGTCCAACTCGAATACGTATACGCTATATATACTATGATAGCATGTCTAATATGGAGGATCAACTACATCTTAATCCACATAAAGAATAAGTAACAAGAATGAACAATATGTAATACAATCGGTTGCCCTGTAGTACACATGTCCGAACTAGCTCAAAAATAAGAATAAAGCTTGCAAAGCTAGGCTATACTGCAGAATATGTCATTGTAAAATATAAAAGATGGAAGAATGATAAAAGTACTACTAGTAAAACCTGAATCATGGAGACGCAATCAAAACCATCTATCTACTCTACCAAGCGAGCTCAGCAATAACTTGGAAAAGAACCAGGTCCTCAGTGTCACGTGACAAGATACATAAAAATATATTACATCTACAGTATATAATGTCACTACCATATTCCAAAAACAGGGGTATTTTTAACTTTTTATACATTATTAATATTATGGTATTTATATTAAATGATTTCATGATATGTGTATTTAAATTAAATAATTATATGAGATATATAATTAAATATATTATTATATACAGTGTTCATCAATGTCTGAGCTGGTAGACTTGACCTAGAGGCCCACTAGACAAACACCTGACCGAATAATGGGGATTATGTATTTAATTGTTTTATTTAGAATTAAATTATTGGAGGTAGTAATTAATTACCGTAATTTATTTAATTTTTGCGCCTTATCGTTGCTTCGATATTTGGAGAGCTACCCTAGCTTTTGTCTTCCAACTAATTTCACAACCTTGCTCTAGACATGCCTGCCTTCCATTCTGACATTTTTGCAACTCATAATTATGCTCTCTTGTGCTTCATTTTAGCCGCACAATATTCGTCGCAGACGTTTATTTAATTCCAAAATAAATTTCAACTTTGTATCGTTGTGCGTTCCAATCAAAATTGGAGATAATCCTGACCCATTTTTCGTGCAACCCAAATTAGGGTAATATTCTGTTCTGAGTCTTCTTCACTAATGGTATTTGTGACCTGACCTAATTTTGGCCCCATGTACTCCTAATTAATTTTAGAACACAACTTGCATTTATTTCTAATTAAATTGAGGATACCTTTTTGACTGATTCCGTTTAATCCCGATTAATTCCAGTACCCTACTAATTAAGCCCATACAACACACACAACGCCCCCCTCATCCTACAAACTACCAAACACCAAATCGCCCACCAATTTTTCATCATTTCCTGTGTCTGTGCAAATACCAAAATTTAAGGGGGCTAATTTGCAAATACTGCATTAGGTGTCAACACCCCATTGGTTCAACCCAATGGAGGAGCCTAATATTTGACTAGTCAACCACCCTCATCCCTATATGAAGAATTCCTTCATGACAAATCTAGACCATCCATTCAATGGGTGCATCATCACCCTTCATTCCCCCACACACCACCCTATTTAATGTCCCATCACCCACACTCTTCCCAACCTAAACCTAATCCCCAAACCTAGGGAAGCCCCCATTTTTCTCTCACCTCACTCCTCCCTCATCTCCCTAACGTAGGAAATCTCCTTTCCCTTCTTTTTCTCTTTTCTTCTTCTTCTTCCCTTCTTCTACTTTCCTATGTTTTTTGAATTTAGAAGAGGGGGAAATCATCATCCCTCACCACACTGTTCATCGGCCGGCCACCCGTCAGGCCCCGACCCGCATCTCCCTCGAACCACCCAGCTTTCACCCTGTCTCCTTTCGCTGCATTCCCTCCGGCGCGGCTCCGCCACTCCCCGGCCACGAGGCCACATCGAGCCGACCCCCATCGAGCAGAACCACCAGCCCCACTGTCATCATCCCCACCCGGCCAAGCCCGACTCCGGCCATCCGAGTCTCCCCCTGCGGCTTCCACTGTTCATCGGCCCAACTGACGTCCTCCAGTCCCAACTCCGGTGGCCAACCGAGCTATACCACCACCCCGGCTGCTCTTCCCGAGTTCGCAGCTCCGGCCTGCACCAACTCCGACTCGCCACCCCGCTCCGTTCATCCCTTCCCGGAACCAAGCCAGCCATCTCCGTTCATCCCGAACTCCTCCAACATTCCTCGACGAGCTCCACCCTCAGTCCGGCGAGTTCCCCCTCAGCCATCCCAGAGCTGCCACTCTGACACAGCCCCGACTCCCTGCATCCCCTCCTGCTCCTCCCACCGGTCGAGCATCCCCGACTCTCCTATGCTCTTCCCTGCTGCTCCGGTCACACTCCCCCGACCCCGGAGCCCCCTCGCACCACCACCCGGCGGCCAACCCGACTGCCACAACCACCATCATTATCATAAAACCACCACCATCATCATTATACTCCACCACCACCACCAGTGTCATCACCCGCAGCTCCACCTCCCTCGACCCGCAGATCCGGCCAGCCAACCGACTGTTGCTCCTCCTCCAACTTCTACCTCCGGCGGCTGTGCACCACCACCACCGTGAGTTTTCTCTCCTTCTTCCCTCCTTCATTATATATATATATATTTATATTTATATATATATATGTATATAAATACGTATATACGTATATGTGTATGTGTATTTGTGTATGTGTGTATACGAGTATTAAAAATGTATTTTAGTATAAATACGTATTGGTATATATATAAGCATGTATGTATTAGTATACTTTCGTATAGTATGTGTATGTATGTATGTATGTATGTATGTTTCGTGTATTTCTCCTTATATATATGTATTCAATATATATATTGTATATATGTATTAAATAATAAATATTAATATGTATTTTGGTGTATATATATACATAGCATATATATAATTATTTTGGTATATGTACGTATTTTGGTGTGTATATATACGTAGCTTATATATATATATATATATATTATATTGGTATATTTATACTTTTATATAGTATAAGTATTAATTTGGTATGTATATATATATATTTGTTGGTATATATAAATATATATATATATATTCCTTGTATACATATAAAATATGGTATGTATTTTTAAACATATATATATACTTGTTATATAATTCTATTATTGATATACCCTTATATGTAATAGTACGTATTTAATTGGTATAATTATGAGTATAATATGTACATTTTTATACATGTCCATACTAGGTAATCGAGTGTAAATACGGATACCCCGTAGCCACCCTGACCAGTGCCCATGTAGTATGATAACAAACTGCCATATGTACACTGACATACTGGCAAGGACCGTATCATTGACTGTCTGAATTCACAGAATTACAAACGCGACGCCCGTGCAACTTGACGCACTTAACCCTAGTTGACTAGTACCTGGCATAGCCCTGAGGCCAGCGTATTATGATTTTGTGTTAGTGTAGCATCTGATACAAATATTATATTTGTGATATGTCTATAGGACTGTTGGTTCATCCAGGCGATACTCTGGAATAGGACATTGCTATTACCAGCTAAGGACCCAAGGAAAGTACATTCTCTGATAATTTCTAATTCCTTGATAATTTCTATAAGTTCATTAATATAGAAATGTTACATCTGAATCCTTGACACTGTGTTACACGGACTAGTATATAGCTTGGATCTGCAGTCATGATATGTTACATTGATTATTGTATTGACATCATACACGACATTTATATTAGGCATCGTACATGATAGATTGGATATTGCTCATGTATCGTGATGTGTCATGGTTGGATCAACAGTACTAGTTGGGGGCGGGGGAGTAGTTAGTAAGAAATGTGATCATACCCCTTTTATACAAGTATAGAACAATGTAAGTGTTAATCATGCTCTTCACATATGATTAGCCAGGCCATATAGCTCTCGTACATGTTTCCAAGCCGATCACATTTTGAAACTACTATTTCAAATACTTAGAATGGATTACAGTTCTCTATTTTAGATCATATACTACATCACCCATATATGATATTGTACCTTGTTTTCTTCATTTCATATTGCACTGACTGTAGCATATTGCCTATATTGCCTGTCTCTTTACATTGTCTGTCTCTCTATTTTGCCCTTACATTATTTCACTGTCTTCTCTCAGTATATAGCATCATCTGTTTATTGTTTTATAGTCCTTATCAATTAAATGGAACTGTTATTTGAGATTGTACTCTGCTCCTTCCTGACTGGAAACATTTTTCTAGACTATGCCTTAGAGGATCGGTATCCAACACTTTATGGACAATATGGTGAGTAGCTGCAGACTTGGACTTGGTAGTTCAGTTATGATTCCGGGAGGTCTAGCCGGAATCACTAGTTTTCTGGTTAGTTCTTTTAGTAGACTATTTCGTACCGGATTTGTCTCCGACATACTTGTTGAGACATGGATATTTGTTGAGTTAGATTATTACATTTAGACTTGTGTTGTATTTTATTTTATTTTTCGATATCTTATCGTGCTGTAGTTATGTGATTGAGTATGTTGTTCATTTATATTTGTGTCATTCGTGCCTCCTTATGGAGATTGGATGCTCGTGTGAGATTGTATAGTTAGTATCATGACCTAGATAGCGTTCTACCGCCGATGCTGCGGCGTAGGCTGGACGTACCCGGGTACTCGTGCCCCAATTTTGGGTGCGGGTCGTGACACGTTTTTAGTGGTGTCCCATGCAGGTCAGACTTCGCGAGTTGTGTAATGTCGTGGTAGTGTGACATCTCAGTTGTACTACTGCGTGCCTGCGATAGGATCTTGGATATAGCATACTAGGATGAGAGCGAATACTCAATCACAATTCCTTGAGAGATTCCTAGAATGACCCCTGAAAATCTTTTTATAATTTCCAATTTAAAATATTTCCCTTATTTCCGTCCATTCTTATTTGTTGTTATTGAATTTGATTCTTGTTGATCAGTTAGTAAATTAAGATCTTAGTGTCATTATAGAGTTTGATTTCTTATCAAGATGAATTTACGGACTAATTTATAGTATTATCTGATGACACATATTGACGAGGATAGTGAGAAAGATTAACACTAGGGCTATTGGACTAACAAGATATGGATTTAAATTATAATTTGAAGATTGAAAATGAATTACAATTTTTAAGAATTTGGAGAAGTTAAGATATTGTTATTAAAATTTTTGAGGATTCAGATTCAATTCAATGAACCTAGACAAAGCTGTAAGGATTTTTGGAACTGATAAAAATTTTGTTTCAGTATTTGAATATTTGACTTTGAGGAAGGTATATGCATTTTACTTTAAATTATTCGAGGAGTTAGTTTTGAGGATTTTATTTGGAGGATAAAATCTTATAGTGAAGAAGATATATATTAGTATATGAGTAGATGAGGTGCATGTGTAAGGATCTATTGGCTTGAGCACGATTGAGATTGCACTGCAAACTGTCTTGGGTGTTCATCTAGGATTGTATTAGAGGAAGCAGTACTTAGTATGGTGTGTTGCATTTGATATGCACTTGAGTGATAAGGACAACTAGTATCAACAACTGCAGTAGGTAAGAAAGCTAGTAGTGAGTGTGCTTGTAGTAGAACTGTGGTACCTAAAGGGATAGAGGTATCAAATCTTGGATGCATCTTTGACCTGTGCAATCACAACTAGGAATATTCCCATCTATTTATCTTGAATGTTGCTTCTTTAGAACATTACTGTCCTTCCTTGATGATACCGCATTTTTGCCTTAATTGATTCTTTTAGATCTGTCTTCAGGATGTCGCCGAAGACACGATCTATGAGAGCGGGAACACCAGTTTAGAAGGGTCTGCCACCTCTCCACCTAAGGGACAGACAGCAATAGTTCCTCTTATATCTTCGATATATGTAGGAGTTTCTGCACATTTTCGGGATCCTCCTCCCCCACCTGTTCAGAGGATTGCCGCAGCTGTGACGGACAACCTTCCTCCTCCATCGACTCTGATTTCCGGAGGTTTACCCATTGACGGGGCACAGATGTTTACCTTGATCCAGGGCATGGTAGATACCCAGAGAGTGACGGCAAACGCTCAGCGAGTTCAAGCTGAGGCTCAGAGGGTGCAAGCAGAAGCGCACCAGGCATAAACCGAGCTGATGAGAGAGAGCATGGAGAATGCTCATCAGGTGACTCTCCAAGCTTTGGAGAGAGTAGCACAATACCAGCAGTTTCCTGGCCAGCAGCAGTAGAGATCAGGCACCATAGTGGACTTCAAAAGGATGATGCCTCGAGAGTTCAAAGGCACCGAAGGGATACTCTACGCTAACGACTGGCTAGAGGACATAGAGAGGAGCCTGAGATTGGCCCAGATTCCAGAGAGCTTACGAATAGAGGCGGCTGGCAGTCAGATGTTCGATATCGCACTCACGTGGTATCGCACGGAGTCGAGACTTACTGCACAAGGACTTACTTGGGAGACCTTCAAGGAGCTCTTCAAGGAGAAGTTCTTTCCCGACGTGGCATTGGGAACCTTAGAAAGTCAGTTTCATGACTTGGTTCAAGGAAACATGTCGGTCGACGAGTACGCTGCAAAATTCTGTAGATTGAGCCATTTTGCATCGTCTATGATTCTGGACCCAGGAGATCGAGCCCGGAAATTTAGAAAGGGGTTGACGAGAGATATTAGGTCGCGCACTTCTGGTCGTCGTACCGCTACCTTTGAGGGTATCTTGATTGATGCCCAGATTGCAGAAGAGGATCTAGATCTCAGGCCTAAGATGAGTCACAATATTTCTGGAGATACGAACGGTAGTGCAGGACCGGCCAACCGTCCCTATATTTAGCAACATCTATGGGCATTTTAGCACCAACAGCAGTACCAGGCACCAGTTTATATTCAGCAACATCCGTGGGCATTTCAGCATCCACTGCAGTACCAGGCACCAGTTCATATTCAACTACATCCATGGGCGTATCAGTACCAACATCAGTACCAGGCACCAGTTCATGTTCAGCAGGATCAGCAGCAGCCTCCGAGAGAGACACAACAGACTTGTCATTTCTGTAAGAAGCCAGGTCACCTTTGGGAGAGCTGTAGAACGAGGCTAGGATTTGTTTGCACTGCGGTGCTGCGGGACATCGAGTAAGGGATTGTCTTCTAGCCCCTTATCTTCCCGGCCAGCGCGTAGCTCCAAATTATAGAGATCCAGTTAGGCTACCTGTGGAACCGTATATTGCTCAGCACCCGTGAAGGAAACCACCCCAGCAGGGCGGGGCATTTGCGATGACGGTCGAGGAGACCGATACTGCAGGTAACGTGTTAGCAGGTTCTGTTCTTTCCTTCCTTCTGTTCCTATCTATTTGATTGATTGACTGATACCTTAGTACCGTAGCTTGTATGCATGATTTTCTTGTTATAATATAGTTAGTAGTACACCCTGACAGAGACTGTAATACCATGACAAAAGACACATGATCGTACATATATTTTTCTTAGATTGCATGACTGTAGGTAAAATTTTCGTAGACTGTGATTATTAGGGTTTGACCATAGCGAAGATTTATGAAGAGGTTATGACTTGACAAGGAGAGACAAGATGCTTAAAATTTTGAGGATAAGCATTAATTTAAATGAAAGAGTTAAGAAATTAACATGGCATAAATAATAATTTATTAATTTTAGGAAGATTATAATATGATTAAATTGGTTATTAAAATTGGAGAAAATTAGGGAGATTGTCATTATATCTATTTGATTACGAGATATGAATTTAAAATTTTATATTATAGGTGTTGCATTAAAATCCATAGGTATCGCGTTGTCGAGTATTTTGAGGAAAAAGAAACCAAGGAATGAGATCATTAGTGGATTAGCGTTTGAATTCAAACTTTTGGGACGAGATTTCAATTTTTATATATATGCATTGATTGAAATTAAATTAGAGGAGTGGATATTAAATTTCGAGTATTTAATTTTTTAAACTTAAAAGTTTCGGGAGAAATTTGTGATAAAATAAAAACTGATTTTATTTCGAGGATTTTTCAGGAATACATTAATTTCAGAATTTAAAAACAAATCATGAAATGACAAGGTGGATTATTTCAGGATTATGTGGGTAGATGAATTTAAATTTTGATGGAAAATAATAATGTGTATGATTAAATACTACTATGAGGATTTTAAATTTCGAAGACGAAATTCTTTTAAGGATGGTAGACTTGTCACTACCACATTCCAAAAACAGGGGTATTTTTGACTTTTATACATTATTAATATTATGGTATTTATATTAAATGATTTCATGATATGTGTATTTAAATTAAATAATTATGTGAGATATGTAATTAAATATATTATTATATACAGTGTTCATCAATGTCTGAGCTGGTAGACTTGACCTAGAGGCCCACTAGACGAACACCTGACCGAATAATGGGGATTATGTATTTAATTGTTTTATTTAGAATTAAATTATTGGAGGTAGTAATTAATTACCGTAATTTATTTAATTTTTGTGCCTTACCGTTGCTTCGATATTTGGAGAGCTACCTTAGCTTTTGTCTTCCAACTAATTTCACAACCTTGTTCTAGACATGCCTGCCTTCCATTCTGACCTTTTTGCAACTCATAATTATGCTCTCTTGTGCTTCATTTTAGCCGCACAATATTCGTCGCGGACGTTTATTTAATTCCTAAATAAATTCCAACTTTGTATCGTTGTACGTTCCAATCGAAATTGGAAGCAATCCTGACCCATTTTTTGTGCAACCTAAATTAGGGTAATATTCTGTTCTGAGTCTTCTGCACTAATGGTATTTGTGACCCGACCTAATTTTGGCCCCATGTACTCCTAATTAATTTAGAACACAGCTTGTATTTATTTCTAATTAAATTGATGATACCTTTTTGACTGACCCTACTAATTAAGCCCATACAACACACACAACGCCCCCCTCACCCTACAAAACACCAAATCGCCCACCAATTTTTCATCATTTCCTGTGTCTGTGCAAATACCCAAATTTAAGGGGGCTAATTTGCAAATACTGTATTAGGTGTCAACACCCCATTGGTTCAACCCAATGGAGGAGCCCTAATATTTGACTAGTCAACCACCCTCATCCCCACATGAAGAATTCCTTCATGACAAATCTAGACCATCCATTCAATGGGTGCATCATCACCCTTCATTCCCACACACACCACCCTATTTAATATCCCATCACCCACACTCTTCCCAACCTAAACCTAATCCCCAAACCTAGGGAAGCCCCTATTTTTCTCTCACCTCACTCCTCCCTCATCTCCCCAACGTAGGAAATCTCCTTTCCCTTCTTCTTCTCTTTTCTTCTTCTTCTTCCCTTCTTCTTTTTTCCTTTCTTTTTTGAATTTAGAAGAGGGGGAAATCATCATCCCTCACCACACTGTTCACCGGCCGGCCACCAGGCCAGGCCCCGACCCGCATCTCCCTCGAACCACCCAACTCTCACCCTGACTTCTCTCGCTGCATTCCCTCCGGCGCGGCTCTGCCACTCCCCGACCACGAGACCACATCGAGCCGACCCCCATCGAGCAGAACCACCAGCCCCACTGTCATCATCCCCACCCGGCCAAGCCTGACTCCGGCCATCCGAGTCTCCCTCTGTGGCTTCCACTGTTCACCGGCCCAACTGACCTCCTCCAGTCCCAACTCCGGTGGCCAACCGAGCTATACCACCACCCTGTCTGCTCTTCCCGAGTTCGCAGCTCCGGCCTGCACCAACTCCGACTCGCCACCCCGCTCCGTTCATCCCTTCTCGGAACCCGGCCAGCCATCTCCGTTAATCCTGAACTCCTCCAGCATTCCTCGACGAGCTCCACCCTCAGCCCGGCGAGTTCCCCCTCAGCCATCCCCGAGCTGCCACTCCGGCACAGCCCCGACTCCCTGCATCACCTCCTGCTCCTCCCACCGGTCGAGCATCCCCGACTCTCCTCCGCTCTTCCATGCTGCTCCGGTCACACTCCCCCGACCCCGGAGCCCCCTTGCACCACCACCCGGCGGCCAACCCGACTGCCACAACCAACATCATCATCATACAACCACCACCATCATCATCATACTCCACCACAACCACCAGTGTCATCACCCGCAGCTCCACCTCCCTCGACCTGCAGCTCCGTCCAGCCAACCGACTGCTGCTCCTCCTCCAACTTCTCCCTCCGACGGCTGTGCACCACCACCACCGTGAGTTTTCTCTCCCTCTTTTCTCCTTTATTATATATATATATATGTGTATATAAATACGTATATACATATATGTGTATGTGTATTTGTGTATGTGTGTATACGAGTATTAAAAATGTATTTTAGTATAAATACGTATTGGTATATATATATAAGCATGTATGTATTAGTATACTTTCGTATAGTATGTGTATGTATGTTTCGTGTATTTCTCCATATATATATATATGTGTATTCAACATATATATTGTGTATACGTATTAAATAATAAATATTAATATGTATTTTGGTGTATATATATACGTAGCATATATATAATTATTTTGGTATATGTACGTATTTTGGTATGTATATATACGTAGCTTATATATATATATTATATTGGTATATTTATACTTGTATATAGTATTAGTGTTAATTTGGTATGTATATATATATATTTGTTGGTATATACAAATATATATATATATATTCCTTGTATACGTATAAAATATGGTATATATTTTTAAACATATATATATACTTGTTATATAATTCTATTATTGATATACCCTTATATGTATTAGTACGTATTTAATTGGTATAATTACGAGTATAATATGTACATTTCTATACATGTCTCTACTAGGTAATCGAGTGTAAATACGGATACCCCGTAACCACCCTGACCTGTGCCCATGTAGTATGATAGCAGACTGCCATATGTACACTGACATACTGGCAAGGACCATATCATCGACTGTCTAAATTTACAGAATTACAGATGCGACGCCCGTGCAACTTGATGCACTTAACCCTAGTTGATTAGTGCCATACCTGGCATAGCCCTGAGGCCAGCGTATTATGATTTTGTGTTAGTGTAGCATCTGATACAAATGTTATATTTATGATATGTCTATAGGACTGTTGGTTCATCCAGGCGATACTCTGGAATAGGACATTGGTATTACCAGTTAAGGACCCGAGGCAAGTACATTCTTTGATAATTTCCAATTCTATGATAATTTCTATAAGTGTAGTAATATAGAAATATTACTTCTGAATCCTTGATATTGTGTTACATGGACTAGTATATAGCTTGGATCTGTAGTCATGAATGTTATATTGATTATCATATTTACATCATATACGATATTTATATTAGACATCGTACATGATAGATTGGATATTGCTCGTGTATCGTGACGTGTCATGGTTGGATCCACAGTACTAGTTGGGGGCGGGGGAGTAGTTAGTAAGAAATATGATCATACCCCTTTTATACAAGTATAGAACAATGTAAGTGTTAATCATGCTCTTCACATATGATTAGCCAGGCCATATAGCTCTCGTACATGTTCCCAAGCTGATCACATTTTGAAACTACTATTCCAAATACTTAGAATGGATTACAGTTCTCTATTTTAGATCATATACTACATCACCCATATATGATATTGTACCTTGTTCTCTTTATTTTATATTGCACTAACTGTAGCATATTGCCTATATTGCCTATCTCTTTACATTGCCTATCTCTCTATTTTGCTATTACATTATTTCACTGTCTTCTCTCAGTATATCGCATCATCTGTTTATTGCTTTATAGTTCTTATCAATTAAATGGAAATGTTATTTGAGATTGTACTTTGCTCCTACCTGACTGGAAACATTTTTCCAGACTATGCCTTAGAGGATCGATATCCAACACTTTATGGACCATATGGTGAGTAGCTGCAGACTTGGACTTGGTAGTTCAGTTGTGATTCCGGAAGGTCTAGCCGGAATCACTAGTTTTCTGGTTAGTTCTTTTAGTAGACTATTTGGTACCGAATTTTTCTCCGGCATACTTGTTGAGACATGGATATTTGTTGAGTTAGATTATTACATTTAGACTTGTGTTGTATTTTATTTTGTTCTTCGATATCTCATCGTGCTGTAGTTATGTGATTGAGTATGTTATTCATTTATATTTGTGTCATCCGTGCCTCCTTATGGAGATTGGATGCTCGTGTGAGATTGCATAGTTAGTATCATGACCTAGACAGCGTTCTACCGCCGATGCTGCAACGTAGGCTGGACGTACCCGCGTATACGTGCCCTAATTTCGGGTGCGGGTCATGACATATAAAATAGTATCATGGAAACTAAGCAAGTCTAGTTCAAAGAAAGGTTGAAACTACGCTAATCATGGTACATATATAAGAACAACTACGTGTGTGTGAACTGCCAAAAAGAAACGGAGTCAAACCACCATAGCCCTCAGCGAACTATGACGAAACAAGTCAAACCATAGACCTTCGTGGCCACTATGATAACAACATAACCCTCTCCTTCATGGATACTAGGTTAATACAAAAATTAAATAAGAACATATATAATCGTTCTTTCCATCCCGTGACTCGATCTATAAAATATGACAAGAACTAGAGGATAATACAAGTAACAAATGGTGCCGGTAACAACGTATATGAACAACAAGTCTAGTAAATATATGCCTAAGCATAAGATAGAGACAACTCTAGTAACAACTCATCATATGTGCTAACAAAAGGAAATATACCTAACATATCCCATGTACTACTAAACAGAAGACAACATAAATATAGGAAAAAATAAATGACAAGAAATAACTATTTATATGCAAGTATAATTTGGCAAGGTTGACTTGCCTGTTAATGTTCACGATGAGTTGCGAGCCCAAAGTTTAATCAAGTCCAACCATGAACCACGTTTATCATCATCATGAATATCTATTTATCCCAAATACAACCAATAATATGTTATAGACCAATATAATTTACCAATAACCACTTATAACTAAGAAAGTGGGATCGGTCTAAGTTGACTATCATCAATCTTATCTAAGCCGTTTATTAGTCATATCGTCTAGAACTAAGTTACACTTATCTCTATAATTAATATTTATCAATTAATGTTCTAAATTATAAATTATACTTAAAAATAAATTATGTTTGCATGTTCAGGATTTGTGGCACGTAAATCGAGGTATTTTGTTAACCAAAAAGTTAATCGATGCAAACAAAAAATTTGAGTACATAAACACATAGATTTCAGCATTACAAGAATGTTAGAATTGCGGATTGCACAAATCTCGATTCATTTGCGAGATATCATAGTTACAATTTTTAGTTTATCGATCAATGGATCGTTACTTGTCTATGGCTTGTATGAATTCAATAGGTATAAAACTAATCTAATAAATTCTAGAATAAATTTAATGTAAAGGGATATGTATCATTTTTCTAAAACATCAAATGGATTATGAATCTGAGTTTGGGATCTCCCATAATCTCAAAAATAACAAATCAAAAACTTGTTCGGACGTTCTAACAAAAAAACATTATTATTATGATTAATTCTACAAACATTTATTTTTTTAATTATAGGAAAAAATTTATAGTTTCAGAAACCTTACCTCGATACGGTTCTAACAAAAAAATGGCACTTGATTTAGATTCCGGAGTTAAGAGATATGGTACTTCCAACTCAATGTAGCTGCAGAAAAATATGGCTGATTTTGTGACAAATTTTGGGTTAATTTTGTGGCAAATTTGGGGCTGTTTTGGACAAAAAATTGAGGCATATTTTGAATGATATGAAGGAAATAAAAAATAATTATATTTGTATTTATTTTAGATTTATTTACTTTAGTAGATAGGATTTAATTTAAACATGTAGGAGTTAATTTGTTATAATATGATATGGATAAAGTTGGTTTCCTAGTAGACTTAGTATTTTGATTAATTTAAATTAAAGTTTATATTTATCTGAATAATTTACATCATATATAGAATTACGTAGATAATACCTATAATCTGTAGATATATTTTATTTGAATAATCTATATCTGATCTTATTTGTATAAGGTGTATTTATTAACACTAAATTAACATATATCCTATATTAAGTATATAGTATAATCCAAATTCTAAAATAATTATTTATTCTATTTGTTATTTCTAATTACTTATTTTATAGTCTAATTTAATAATTAAAAAATATTTAAAAAAATAGAAATTGGACAGGGGGTTTACATTTTACCCACCTTAAAAGAATTTTGTCCTCAAAATTAAATTTTCAATTTTTTGTAAAATCTTCAAATTAAAAATGCATTATAAGAACAACAAACTTTTTAAATAACCAAATTTTATTACATTTCAAATCATTATTTTTTTTCGTGGTCTGTACAACTTAAATTCAAATTCGATCGTCAAAATTTTAAATTAATGATTCAACCCTAAAAATTTTAAATTTTAAATCAAGTCTTCGAATTATAATTTTTAAACCCAATCTATCAGAATTCAAAATATTAAATTCATCCTCAAGGCACTCTTCTCCTTTAAGTCAATTTAAACTTTAATATTATTTTACTTGATTTTCCTCTTATCAACTATATAAAAATTTTAATTATAATTTGAATTTGACAATACAACATCTACCTACCTTAAAATTGAACAATCTTTCACAAACACAAGATTATACCTTTAAGATTTTTTTTAAAATTTTTCAATAGTGTTCATAAATCCTCAAAAAAAAAAATTGTGTGTTCATAACTTTAATTATACCCCCTTCAATACATCCTTAATTTCCAAAGTAATTCATCTAACAATGTAATTGATCTATTGGGTATAAACTTATTACATCATGTCACTACCATATTTTCTAGGAAAGGGTATTTTAGTCATTTCATAATTAATTAAATATTGTGTATGTTGAATATTTATTTATTGTATTATTTAATATTGTTAGGATGTTAGATTTTATTTTTTGACTTGTGTTAGTGGACCTAACTAGTTTAGATTAGATCCATGGACCAATATTTTATTCTAGTTAGAATTGAGCCAAATAATAAGCACAATCATTAGGAGGATGATTAATTAAATTAAACACATTAGACTAGAACCTTTCCTCCTTAATTAATTATTTCATGAGAGGCCCCAAGTGATATTTTAGACTTTACATAGTATCTTGAGGGAGGGGGCAAGTGAGGCCTATATAAGGGGGTAAAAACTTTCTCTCTTCATTTTTTATTCTAAATCTAGATCTAGAATTTCTCCCAACCAAATTTATTCATTCCCATATCAAATCTCTACCAAATTTTATCCTAATTTCTTCCCAAATCATTATTGTAGGCCATTGAAGCAAGAATCTACAAGAAAAAAGCAAGGATCTACAAGGAGGAGCGAGGATCTACAAGTTGTAGGCTCTTTTCACCCAATTTGGAGATTTTATTGGAAATTTATCTCCCAATAGGCACGATTCAGTTTTTCCCTCTAATTAGACTCTAAATATGTGTTTTAGTTATTAGGAATCACCCCATATGATAAGGCTACCCATAGGAATTGGAAATAGGTTCATGGGAGGCCTATAGAGGAAGTTATGGTGTATTTTGTGTCAATTTGGGAGAATTCCAATATTGACATATTTTGTATTTATTAATAGGTCAATTAGACCAAATTAATGTGAGTTTGATTGTGTGTGGTTTGTGTCGTGTCCATAATTGGATAGGTGTAGGCCGTATCCCAATAATTTGGAGATACGGGTTGATTTGGGGGTTTTCTTCCGATACGGGAGGGTTTGTGCATATCATATTTTGACACGGACACATAGATGTATAATTAACTCTTCGTATTGTTCATAGATACTATTTTAGACTTGATCGTGTCCTTCGGGGTATGTTTGGTTGTGTGGTAGACTCGTATCGCATGCGTATCATAGATCTTGTATGATACGGGGTGATGCACTCCATGTGTTTGTTTTCTTGCATTTTATACAATTGTTTATAGCTATTAGTGATATATAATTGCATGGTTTTGTATATGTATATGTATAGTGTTATATGTATTCATATGTGTATATTTGTATAGTATTATATATATATATATATATATATATATATATATATGGTGGTGTGATTATATACTTAGTAGTTATATATATGTATATGTTGATGTGTATATATATAGAGAGAGATGTGTCTCTAAGTGATTATATATATAGAGAGAGACTGGTATATATGTATGTATATATGTTGAGGTATATATATATATGTATAGTTATGTGTGTGTATGTATGTTGACATATGTTTATGTATGTATATATATATTGATATGTACTTCTATGTTTATATATATGTTTATATATGTAGATGTGTATATATGTAGTTATGTATTTATATATACTTGTGTGTGTGTGTGTGAGAGAGTGTTGTGTTATATATATATATATATATATATATATATATATATATATATATATATATATATATATATATATATATATATATATATATATATATATTGATATACATAAATCTATAGATATATATTGATATCTACTTATATGTATGTGTTTATGTGCATAGGTGTTTGTGTGTGTGTGTTCATAGTTGTAGTTATATATGTATATGAGTGTGAGTGAGTGAGTGAGAGTATGTGTGTGCAGGGAGATGAAGAGATGTAAACCCCCTCACCCAAAATAGATATTTTTTTGTGTATTTTATATTATTATATTTATTATATATATTAAAATTTTCTTAGAGTATTCTCTTAGTTAATTAGAAAATAAATTTTTTGATATATTTACTTATATAAATATTTATTTAGAATAATTTTTAGGTTATTTTAGATTTTAGAGATTTTTCTAGAATTTTTGGTAATTAAAACCTAGGAAGATTAAATTTCTAGGACTTTCATGATTTACTATGAGACCATACTTGAATGTTGTTACTACCAAACATTTATTTTAGATTTAAAATATTTAAATATATTTTTTGTAATTTATTTAGAATTTTAAGGAATTATTGGATTTTTGAAATTATTGAAGATTTATTTGGATATATAAAGTCTTAATATCAGATAGATGATAATTTAATGTTAATAGATATTAATAAGATTATATATAATTTATTTGTATTATCTTTAATTCTATTTAATATTATAAATTATGGAGATAAATTTAAACTGTATTTTATATTAATTAAAATCCTGAGCCTACTAGGAAAATAACTTCATGCATATCCTATCCTTATTTAAACTGATCCTAATCATATCCAAATTAGCCAATCCTAGTCGTATTCAATTAAGTAGTCTCTACCATTATAAATACCTATTAGACTTATGGAATAAACTCATCTTTCATATTTTTTTTCCCCAAACTCCTCTCTTTTTCGTCCAAAAATAGTCAAAATTTGTCATAATTTCAGCCTCATTTTCTAGTAGTTATGAGGACTTAAAAAGACGATATCTCTCCGGACTGCAAATGTGCTCCAATTTTTTTTATTAGAACCATATCAAGGTTAGTTTTCTATGTATATAAATTATTTTAATAATTTTAGAACCTATTTATCCAGAATATTCTGAAAGTGCCAGCTTTCCAAAATCAGACACGTTTTCGTATTTTCAAGATTTCGGGAGATCCCGAACTCAAAATTATGAGCCGTTTGATGTTTCAAAAATCTGACATGATGAACTTATATAAAATTATTTTTCTAGAATTTAATATATATGTTTAAGCTACTGTAAAATTTGTGCAACGTAGACGTAAATAGGAAACCACCAAAAATTATCATTTGTGCGCCCTTGTGGCAATAACTCTTTACCGACTTGTGATTTTATGAAACTATCGATTCTAAAATTTATGTAGCATTGAAATCTATAGGATTCCACACACAAATCCAGGATTTAAGTTGGTTGACTTTTGGTCAACGGATTGCCCCAATTTGCGTGCCAAGGATCACAATTCGGTAAAGTTGACTTTCTTTGGACCAAAATTAGAGTTTAACAATAAAATCAGATTATAATAAGATTAAAAAATACTATTTCGGTTATTTTATTCAGAATTAAAATATATTAAAATGGAGGAACCTATTCATCCACTTTTGTAACCTAACTTGTTTAATTTATGTGACGGGTAGATCGGACGACGCCTTGAGTTGCGGCTTCATCCTTTTTTTCAGAGCAGGCAAGTATACCTTGCCTTGTTGTACTGTTCAAATTATGTATTATTAGTTGTATATTTATTTATTTAATTGTGCGCGTCCGAGAAAGACTCGGGTACAGTCAACGGAGGCGTTGACGTTAGGACTTGTGTCTGACCTAGTGTCTAGTAGACCCACCTAAAGTCGTAGAGTTATTGGTATGACTCCCCAGGCCTTGACACATTTCTTACACGTGTTGTGAGTCTCATGTAGGGCACAGACTTGCGTATGTGGTTGGCCACCTGTACGTGTAGGTTGTGCGACGGTTAGGGTATAACTGCTAATAGTGTTGCATGTTAGAGACTTAGCAGTTATTAGTAGTCGGAGTATAGACTATTATAGTACAAAGGTCCAATCCTTGTGAGGTTGGACTATCATTCTAACGATAGACTATGAGCCATAGTTACGACACCGATACTTGCACTCCGTCTCGGTGTAGTAGGTACTGCATGTTGTGGATACAACAGGCATAGATCATTGGACGGAAAAGACAATTAGTAGGCGTATGGGACAAATATTTGGTTATCGTAGTTTCAGAGTAAACTGCGGGACCGTGAGCCTCAGTGTTACCCGATTATGGGCCAGTGTTACCCAGTTATGGGATCAGTGTTACCCAGTTATGGGATCAGTGCTACCTGGTTATGGGATCAGTGTTGCCCTGTTATGGGAGTATATGCTTGTCGATACATCCGGCCAAGGTTACTAGCTGCGCGCTATCATGATCGATGATGTAGTCAGTATATACATCTGGCATCTAGTTTACAGCTAATGCCAGATACTTAGCCTCTGGCTCGACGCTATGCTTTATACCTTTCACCTACCCATACGTGCCAAGGTTGTCTTCAAAGTGCATTTCACTTAGCTGGTTAGGTCACCCTCGAGTTTTTACAGTATTTACTTTATGACATGCTTTTATGTATCTTGTTATGTCCCTCTGAGGACCTGGCCCTTTCCAGGTGTATTGTTCATGAGTATTCGCAGGAGCGCAGGTCCGGACTTGCTACGTATATTGCGATGAGGCCTTCTCTTCGAGCCCGTGATTAATAGTTGAGATTCTTATATTGCATTTATCCTGTTTATTCTATATTCTAGTTCGATAGTGAATTTGTTTCCATCCGACTACCATCATTAGATACTTTATATTAAGATCTAGTTATAAATATTGGTTATTCATTTATATATAATTTATGTGGATGAGATTTAGTTATGCCTTGTGACATATATGTTTACCACTTGTGAATTATTATTCATACTACAACGTACGTGTGTTATGGTTTCCATATATTGGAGTGCCATATTCATACGGCTGGCATGCTTACGTGTCCTGGTCCTACGTATTTTGGGACTGGGGAGTGACATGTTTTTAGTGGTGGTCCATGTAGGTCAAGAGCATATTGTCTCCGTTATATTACTGTATCGAGCAAGCCAGCACCTAGGAATAGATTATAGGATCTCATCCATAATTGACTATGCTTCACCTTTCTTCCAATCTGTTCTATTTGAATAGCTGTATCCTACTTAGTTCATGTGCTTCCCTAATAGTTCCTAGAGTATAGCCTTCTCATAGAATATAGAAGTCCCTGTTGTTAGATAATAAGTAGGGTAACCTTCCTATTAAGAGTACAACTAGAATACTTAATGAAATCCTAGCACCCCTTACCTATAGATTGATGTACCATTACCCCTCGATATATGTATGAAGACTTGAGAGTGGTATAGATACTACTAGAGTAGTTAGAAAGTTGACCATGAGGTTTGACCCTAGTATTGAGGAAGCAATAGAAACATAAGGTTAAATATTAGGGCTAACCTAGCTTTCATGGTAAGATAGTATTATAGAACTATATATTTAGACTCTTGTCTTGAGATTAGCAGGGAGTACTTTAGAAAGCCAAGAGCAATGCTTAGAATATTTTCCTCGATCAAACCTCGAACACAGAGATTAGCATACCACCTTCCCCTTAGAAAACCGTAATGATATCAAGAGTCCTTCTATTTTATTTCACATTTGTTCCTCCGAGACCTTAGTGCTCGCGAGTTGTACAACGAATAATTATGTTCTTCTGTCGTGCCACCCAACGCTTCCATTCTTAATATTAACCCTTATGTTCTATGAGCACTATGACTAAGACTTAAGATGACCATGACCTATATAATAGGGTACTCTAATAAGTACCAAGACCTCTTCTCGTAAACCTTAACATGAATTTCTATATTTTCCTTAAGGCATTACCGTATTAATTTATTATTTTAAGTTGGGTAGTATGCCTCGCAACATAGTATCACGTAGTCCTCTCGACCCATTGACGAAGTATAACTGAATGATATTACTTGTATGCTAGTATAAGACGATAGTGTTTATGAAGACTGTAGAAATTATAGGCCCATATCCCTATTTTGTCGACTGACGACTTAGACAAGGAGTTGGTATGACAACTGTAGAGACTAAAGAGTCTTATCTTTTTGTGAACTCGAATTATTTTAAAATTTCTCTCATCATAATCTAGCGTACTTATATTTGCTGTACTACCTTGACTTATGCTGCTATTATAGCCTAGTTTTGTAAGCTTATTCTTTATCGAGCTTGTTCATGACCTATGTATTATTGGAGCGTTACACTAATACATTTCAGAATCAGTGTATTTCGGTCTGATCAACCATAGTGCGCTTGGTTCGCCCCTTGCATAACTACTTTACGTGGATTGAGATATATAGTGACTAGTAGACGAATGTACTTATCCTCTAGATATGTCTGAGCATATCGTACCAGTTAAATAATTGTACTAATACGAGCATGCGAATAAGAATTTACCAATTAGGATTTCAATCCACAACTGCCTTGACAATTCCTATTTGAATTCTTTAAACGCCTTGATTTTCCATATTTCTATTCTATTACCTTCCCCTTGATCTCTTATTATTTGTATCTGTCTTCCCTTATTCCGGAAAGACGAATGCTCGTGCCGATTATGAGTTGATACACTGATAAGTATTAGATATACCCCATAGGCTAATTATATGACTTGGTGACTCCATTTTATAGTCAATTAAGGACATATCATAGATGATATATTTGGTGTTAAAACTTTAAGGATTAAATAACATGATTAAATAATTAGAGGAATAGCTTTCTTAGATATATAGCCTTGGATGATAGATGGGTAAATTTTAAGTTGGGTAGAAACCGCATTGTTAAAACTTGAGGTAAATTCTTTTAGACTATAACCAAGTGAGATTAGATAGAGAGAAACCATGCCTTATTTTAATTTTGAGGACGAAATTCTTTTAAGTTAGGTAGATTATAAACCCCCTCAACCAAAATAGATATTTTTTTTGTGTATTTTATATTATTATATTTATTATAGATGCTAAAATTTTCTTAGAGTATTCTCTTAGTTAATTAGAAAATAAATTTCTTGATATATTTACTTATATAAATATTTATTTAGAATCATTTTTAGGCTATTTTAGATTTTTGGAGATTTTTTTAGAATTTTTGGTAATTAAAACCTAGGAAGATTAAATTTCTAGGACTTTCATGAATTACTATGAGACCATACTTGAATGTTGTTACTATCAAACATTTATTTTAGAGTTAAAATATTAAAATTTTTTTTTTGTAATTTATTTAGAATTTTAAGGAATTATTGGATTTTTGGAATTATTGAGGATTTATTTGGATATATAAAGTCTTAATATCAGATAGATACTAATTTAGTGTTAATAGATATTAAAAAGATTATATATAATTTATTTGTATTATCTTTAATTCTATTTAAAATAATAAATTATTGAGATAAATTTAAACTATATTTTAAATTAATTTAAATCATGAGCCTACTAGGAAAACAACTTCATACATATCCTATCCTTATTTAAACTGATCCTAATCATATCCAAATTAGCCAATCATAGTCATATTCAATTAAGTAGTCTCTACCATTATAAATACCAATTAGACTTATGGAATAAACTCATCTTTCATATTTTTCTTCCCCAAACTCCTCTCTTTTTCGTCCAAAAATAGTCAAAATTTGTCATAATTTCAGCCTCATTTTCTAGTAGTTATGACGACTTAAAAAGACGATATCTCCTAGCTCCGGACTCCAAATGCGCTCCAATTTTTTTTGTTAGAACCATATCAAGGTTAGTTTTCTATGTATATAAATTATTTTAATAATTTTAGAACCTATTTATCCAGAATATTCCAAAAGTGCCAGCTATCCGAAATTAGACGTATTTTTGTATTTTTAAGATTTTGGGAGATTCCGAACTCGGAATTACGAGGCATTTAAAGTTTCAAAAATCTGAAATGATGAATTTATATAAAGTTATTTTTCCAGAATTTAATATATATGTTTAATCTACTGTAAAATTTGTGCAACGTAGACGTAAATAGGAAACCACCAAAAATTATCATCTGTGCGCCCTTGTGGCCATAACTCTTTACTAACTTATGATTTTATGAAACTATCGAATCTAAAATTTATGTAGCATTGAAATCTATAGGATTCCACACACAAATTTAGGATTTGAGTTGGTTGACTTTTGGTCAACGGATTGTCTCGATTTGTGTGCCAAGGATCACAAATCCGTAAAGTTGACTTTCTTTGGACCAAAATTAGAGTTTAACAATAAAATTATATTATAATAAGATTAAAATAATATTTTAGGTTATTTTATTCAGAATTAAAATAGATTAAAATGGAGGAACCTATTCATCCACTTTTGTAACCTAACTTGTTTAATTTATGTGATGGGTAGATCGGACGACGCCTTGAGTTGCGGCTTCATCCTTTTTTTCAGAGCAGACAAGTATACCTTGTCTTGTTGTACTATTTAAATTTTGTATTATTAGTTGCATATTTATTTATTTAATTATGCGCATCCGAAAGAAACTCGGGTACAGTCAACGGAGGCGTTGACGTTAGGACTTGTGTCTGACCTAGTGTCTAGTAGACCCACCTGAAGTCGTGGAGTTATTAGTATGAATTCATAAGCCTTGACACATTTCTTGCACGTGTTGTGAGTCTCATATAGGGAACAGACTTGTGTATGCGGTTGGCCACCTGTACATGTAGGTCATGCGACGGTTAGGGTATAACTGCTAATAGTGTTGTATGTTAGAGACTTAGCAGTTATTAGTAGTCGGAGCATAGACTATTATAGTACGAAGGTCCAATCCTTATCCTTGTTTGGTTGTGAGGTTGGACTATCGTTCTAACGATAGACTATGAGCCAGAGTTACGATACCGATACTTGCACTCCGTCTCGGTGTAGTAGCTACTGCGTGTTGTGGATACAACAAGCATAGATCATTGGACGGGGAAGACAATTAGTAGGCGTATGGGACAGACATTTGGTTGCCATAGTTTCAGAGTAAACTGCGGGGCCGTGAGCCTCAGTGTTACCTCATTATTGGCCAGTGTTACCCAGTTATGGGATCAGTCTTACCCGGTTATGGGATCAGTACTACCTGGTTATGGGATCAGTGTTGCCCGGTTATGGGAGTATATGCTTGTCGATACATCCGGTAGAGGTTACTAGCTGCGCGCTATCATGATCGGTGATGTAGTCAGTATACAAGTGGTATCCAGTTTATAGCTAATGCAGATACTTAGCCTCTGGCTCGACGCTATGCTTTATACCTTTCACCTACCCATACGTGCCAATGTTGTCTTCAAAGTGCATTTCACTTAGCTGGTTAGGTCACCCTCGAGTTTTTATAGTATTTACTTTATGGCATGTTTTATGTATCTTGTTATGTCCCTCTGAGGACCTGGCCCTTTCCAGGTGTGTTATTCATGAGTATTCGCAGGAGCGCAGATCCAGACTTGCTACGTATATTGCGATGAGGCCTTCTCTTCGAGCCCGTGATTGATAGTTGAGATTCTTATATTGCATTTATCCATTTTATTCTATATTCTAGTTTGGTAGTGGATTTGTTTCCATCCGACTACCATCATTAGATACTTTATATTGAGATCTAGTTATAAATATTGGTTATTCATTTATATATGATTTTTATGGATGGGATTTAGTTATGCCCTGTGACATATATGTTTACCACTTGTGAATTGATATTCATACTACAGCGTACGTGTGTTATTGTTTCCATATATTGGAGTGCAATATTCATACGGCTGGCATGCTTACGTGTCCTGGTCCTACGTATTTTGGGACTGGGGTTTGACAAGAGAGAAGCATCACCATCAGTGCAACTGCACAAACAAGGCACTACAGCGAGCTGCAGCAGCAGCAGCGAACGTAGCAGCAGCGAGCTACTGCGTGCACCAGCAGCGAATGCAGCAGCAGCGCATACAGCAGCAGCGAACACAACAGCAACGAGCTGCAGCAAAAGCCGCGAGTGTGGCACATTTAGCAATAGCAGCAGCAGTAGAGGTAGTAACACAAGCCCCAGCAGCAACAGCAGCTTCGAGCAGCGTGTGTAGTTTAACTAGCAGCAGTGTTAGGATGAGCAGGTAGCAGCAACAATAAGGCATGAGCCTGCAGTAGCACAATCAACTTTCAGTAACCGCAACAAGGTAAGGAGGAGATTAGCTAGTTTATTAATAAGTGTATTTAGTTCATTGTAGTTAGTAATTATATAAATATGTTGTAGAGGTATGTATATAACACTAGGGAGATTGTTAGTATTAGTTAGTAGTTTAACTAGTTAATTAGTTTAACTAGTAGTCTAGTTAGCTTGTATCTTGATGTATATTTATTAGTAGTCTTTATATATATAGTTATATAGATATATGTATACATATTGATTAGTAGTAGTTAGATGTATATATATACTTGTGTATTAGTAGTGATATGTAGTTGTATATATGTATATATGATTTAGTATGTTAGTAGTTAGTAGTAGTGTATTATTAATAGTTGTTAGTTTATAGTTAGTATATTGGGTAGTTAAGTATATGTAGATATCACATTACCTTGAGAAACCAAGGTAAATGTCAAGGTAGTGAGGGATACTCAAGGTATTGGGTAGATACTCAACGTATTGGGTTTGAGTATCAAGATGGGTGGGTAGTGGTGCGATACTGCATTGGTTCAAAGTCAAGGTATCCACTTAGCTTTAGTTTAGTTAAGAATTTTGATATTATTGATTTTATATACATATTATGATATTCTCATATCTAATTGTTTGTGTATCTTAGGATACAGTATCCTATTGGATGGTATCTTAGTATAGCTAGTATGGCCTAGTTGCATAGTATATGGACCTAATATCTTAGAGATTGACTCATACAACCTAGAAATAGCTAGTTTGACCAAGTTTGACTAGTTTGACTTAGAGTTGACCTAGTTTGACTATTTTGACTTAGAAATGGCTTTTTGACCTAGATTCCTTATGGTTGGTCCTATTGGTTTATGGAGCTATAACTAATTCTATGGTTTTAACTAGGTTATTCTCTCAAATAGTAATCATAGTCGTCTCAGTCATTACAGAAATTTTATAGCTACTATGTCCAATATTTATGAATGGTAAAGCTTCTAGTCCAACACTAACGGCTGGTGAGAGTTATAATGTCTATTAATAAGGAAAAGTTCTTTTCGAAGGCTACTCTTTACATATAACTTCAAGCTATCCTCTCGTTCTAGTAGTCTGCCTAGTATAGGTATCTATCTTACCCACTTCTAACTTAGATAACACTTCCTATGAATTATTCTACCAACCCTGCTTATATCCCATAATAAATATATAACTAATAGTCAAGCATGAGTGTTCGTCCTTCCGAAATAGGAAAGAACAAGAATCAATGATAGAAAGTTCAAGAAGGTTATCATCGAATATGATTTTTGAGGTTTAAAGACGATAATTAAAAATCAAGGAAGCTTCAATAGCAGTTATAGATTGAGATTCTAATACACTTGTTCAAATATAGGCTTGCTCGGTACAGTAACATAACGGAGACGACATAATCTCGACCTGCATGGGCCATAACAAAAATATATCACACTACAGTCCCAAAATACGTAGGACTAAAAATACGTAAATATGCCAACTACGTATTCAACCATAATCTTGTCTGACTCGAATACTTATAAGTTGTTCTATCTAAATATTATAATTATGTATAGCTATATCTCAATCCACAAGAAAAAATATCAACAAAGAACTATATGTGCTAAAGTCGGACGCCTAGTAACACATAATCTCGAATAGACTCGAGAAAGTAATAAAGCTATAAAACTAGGCTATATCAATAGAGAAATAAACAATAAGAATAAATAAACATACTCTGATAGAAATGATATAACTACCTGGTACCAATGCCTCCATGACAAGGCAACATGCATCAGCAACTCCAAAAAGGCCCCAGAACAGTCAATACTGCAAAACTGCCAAGAAACCAATTCCTCAAAGGGACGTAACAAGGTACAAGAAATAGCATGCAAGAAGTAAACAGTGTATAAGTATACTACTCAAGGGTAAGCTAATTGTAACCGTCTAAGTGACATGCACATGAGAGCAGCACTCGTACTCCAGGGTGGACTCTCAAGGCTTCGTGTGGGGGACCTCAAGCAGTCTAGTAATATCATTAAAGGCTCCATATCACGGAACCTAAAGCAGGCACGTAATAACACTAATGGCTCTGTATCATGCAACCCAAAGCAGGCACATAAATATCACCAAAGCTCTGATATATAGACTAAGGCATAAATATATATATATATATATAGCAGCCCAAAGCACAGTGTATATTCTCCCCTCCCACGTAACCTCATGATGTATCATGTCATAACAAGCGTGATCATGACCTCAATCTATCACAACGGGTTATAATATATATATATATATATATATATATATATATATATATATATATATATATATCACGAGTTGTAGAATCCTATACAGAATCCAATCAGCATGAATATATCAAGATGAATCCCGTCACATGAAGTCTTGTCAAGTTTCCTACGTTCTGATGTACAAGGATACAAGCTCGTATAATGGGTTTGAGGTATCGACTCTCTAACTATGATACTCGACTCCACTAACGAACATCGGCACCCGAATCTTGTTCGGACGCTTAGTATCGTCTAACTGCCCTAGGGTAACAAAATACATCAAAAATATCAAGTAACAATAATAACTATTTAAGATAAATAATATAAAAAACTGTGATATATCATGGCAAGGTACACTTGCTTGCTGATTGGAGGTTGGTATGGCGAAGTCCACGTAGCGAGCTCGATAATGCATCAACTACTCCCGAAAAGGTGGAATCCACATGAAAGACACCAGATACTGAAAATAACATCACCAATATTTCTAAAATATAAAAAATAGCTAGAATTGACTATCCAAAAGTCTAATTTGGACAAAGCGCATAATTGATAGTTTTGGGTCAAAGCGGGGTCCACGTGTGGCCAACTTTGCACCAAAAAATATGTCAGAGATAAAGTTCTTCAAATTCGGCATACTTAGGGTCCACGAGTCCATAAAGACGATACGAATCCAACAGAATATCTAAAATTATATTTTTGTGAGCCGATCACGAAACCGTCCAACAAGTGGACCGTAGGGCCCACGAAATGGCGTTTCGGTCAACATTCTCAAAATCAAACCAAACTTGGGTTACGGGACCAGCGTAACACTGCTATTCCGATGGCACAAGTTTTGTTACAAAATGATACTCACACACAAAGTAATTGTACAAATTTAAAAAATGTCGATATTGGGTTTTCGGCAGATACGGGGTGATTTCGACGGGCACACACGTTCAAATCAAGTTCCATGAAAGCCCACACGTCTGAATTTGCAATACACGCCTTTTGGTACACTTTGTACGCGATGAAGATCGCGGAGAGATATGTTTTTATTTCTTGCATTAAAAATCCTCCTCCTTTATTGTAATACATATATGGTCATATACTGTAGTTCAAGATCAGTTGTATTTTTTATGTTAGGATTCATATATATATATATATATATACATATATATATATATATATATATATATATATATATATATATATATATATATATATATATATATGTAATTCTTTCAGTTGGTAAGGCGGACACTGTATTGAAGAATTTTGGGATTTTGGAAATAAATTTTTGGTCATTTTTAATGCTAATTTAACAACAATGTAAGACAAATTAAAATAAACTATTTGAAGGGATTAAAACTTGGTTATGTTATCTAAAAGGCTGTTCAAGTGGATTTTTAAAACATTAACTAGATTGGGAGAAAACTGAATGGAAACATGGGTGTTCGGACTGAAATCAGACAGTTTTAAAAATTAGTTTTTTTGTCAACTTTGCGTTGATTTTAACATAGTTTCAAATGATGTTAAATTTAAACTAATTAATAGGTTTAGAAGTGGGTTATGAAGTGATCGTACCAGCAAAGTCAGTTTATAATATGGGCAATTGACCAAGAAGGAATCGTCGGGTGAAGTTGGGGATTTGGGTCAGACTCCGAGTTGTTGTCACGCACGGGTCAGGGGAAATGACTCTCCGGTACTGCAATGGCGGCTTGTTGGCTGGCGGCGAGGTTCGGGGGTCGGCGTCAGGGCCGGGAAATGGGGAGGGCAAAGTAGTTTACAGTTAGGGTTTTATAAGTTATATGTAGGGAGAGAGATAAGGTCGGGTGAAGGGATGCGTGGTTTGGGCCGGGAGTCGGGGAAGAAATCTGGGTAGTTGTTTAGTGTTTTAATTCTTTTCTTTTCTTTTCTTTTATTATTTATAACTTAATGTATATAACTAAATATACATGTATCCATACAAATCCTAAAATAATTTATAAAAATATCTGGAAAATAGATTTATTCGTAAAATAATGTCTCAAAAAAATTTATAATACTTTAACAATTAATATCTCACATAAAATATTTTTGTCAAGTAAATATTAATTAACTTATAATTTAAATAAATCGACGAAACATCTTTTTCTAATTTGCTAAAAATAACCAAAATTCTTATAATTACAATAAAATAAAGACTTATAAAGATTTAAAATTTTAGGGTGTTTACACTATTATCTAATGGATATATGATTTTCTTTGAGTGGATGAGCTGATTTAAATCGGGACATGAATCACTGATGTGACAGATCCAACAATCATGATTAATTCTCGACTTCTATATATACTCTTTCGTTTTCTCTCTTTTCTTTCTTCTTTCTTCATTTCTTCCCCAATTTCCTTTGGATCATGAAGCTTGATCTTGAGGACTAAGAGTGTGGTTTCTTATCCCCTCTTGGTGGTGGATTAGAAGGTTTAGGTTGGGACCTCGACTTTAGGCAAGTATATCTTGCCAAAATCTTGAACAATATTATTTTATTACAGTTTTCATTTACCTTGATTTTAAATACTTAGAATTTCATGAAACTGGTTTTATTAATTATGTTTCTCTCATAAATTTCAACTATGTGCATATTTCTGAAATTTGTTTGAGCTAATTTTTAATTTTTCCTGTGGAACCTTGATATTTACTTGATAAGAAACTCAGTATCAAAAATTATAACCGCAGTGATTGTCATAAAACATAGTCTATATGCTATATGAGTGTCATGACCCATACCGGATGTAAGGGCACGAGAACGCAGGTACCTCCAGCCTACGTCGCAGCATCGGTGATAGAACATTGTTTGGGTAAACTATACTATCTATCAAAAATTATCATCAAGATATATAACGCCACCAATGAAATATGAATACTCAATAACATAACTATAAAATAGAACAACGCACGAATATGATACAAAGAACTGAAGAGTCAAAATACAACTCTCAAGACAGAAGATAATATCCAATGAGTCTCAATGTAAAAGATTACTAACTGTCAAAGATGAAGACAAATTCAGTATAATATAAACATATCTACTGAGCTACAGGTAAAGTATCGTCTGTCACAACCGGGATGAGTACCTTCTTAGCCACAGTCTCTATCTCTAAGCCAACTAGGTCTTGAGGGCCATAGTGAATGAGATACCACTCCTCAATGTCATATGGAAAAATATATCCAATCAGGATTAGATGAAAGTACATCTCTAACAGCAGTTCCAATAAATGATAAAGACTATATAACAGTAAATAGAGAGCATATACAAGATGAATAGGGCATGGTAAAAATATACAAGAATAAGAAAATACGAAAAATACGTACAAGAGATATGAATATCATATATAGAATAAAAAAATACATCTATGTGAGTTAGTACTAGTGACAACATGTGATAGGCTAGGGAACTTGTTTGGGAATCATGGCCTGGTTAATCATACGTGTGGTATATGATTAACACCATCCAAGGAAAATAAGAACTGCGGGGGTATGATCACATATCTACACTAAATACTCTCCGCCCCTGACTGGTATAGTGGATCCAACCATGACAAGCTATGATACGAGATTCCATGAGAAGGGAGCTAATCTTCTCATAAATCAGTGTCCATACATATACAAGAACAACGGGTTCGCACAAAAAATATGCCAAGAACTACTAGGAATAACATCTTATAACAGGATCTAGGAATACCAATCCGTGAAACCAAGTGTCAGGAAATCAAGGATATCTATACCAAATACAAGAAACATAGAGGATATCATAAATAAAAAACTGTCAGAGAATATAATTGCTTGGAATCCGGTAAACAATATCAAAGAGGTCCAAAATAGTGCCTCAGAGACCTAAATATGAAATATTACATCAATATAAGATTTTGAAATAACAACAAGTAAACTAGTTTATTTTTAGGTCATTAGGCCAAATCTAAATCGAAACAGTCAAACAAGGTCAACTCTAGGTCAAGCTAGTCAAACTTGGTTAAATAAACTATTTATAGGTTGTATGAGTCCAACTCTAGGTTATTGGGTCAACATGCTACCTATCTAGGCTATACTAGCTATATTAGGATACTAGAGTATCATAGCTATATAGTATCACAAGATACACAATATACATTATATACAAGTTACCTTATAGTTAATACTAACACTATATGGATACTTTGGCTTTGAGCTAAATTGGTATCACACTTATCTACCCTCTTGACACTCAAAACTAATACTTAGAGAGAACCCAATACATTATCATTACCTTGCGTATCACAAGGTAATACTAGAACCAGCATTAACTAAAACTAATACTTATGCTAACTAGTGTATATATATACCCTCATGTATATACTAACTCATAAATATAACTAACTAACATGTTAACATATATATAATTCTATCTACCATAATATATAACTACTAACTCATACTAACAGTTAAATAATATTTAACTAACAACTAACATGCATATCTAATATAACATAACTTAACTATACCCACACATAGCACTGACAATTCAGTACACTGCTTTCATGACTGAGCAGTGCCAATGCTATGCAGGCCCTCATCACTGAACCTGCTACTACCTCTTATTCCCATAACACTGCACCCATTCGACCCTCAAGATCTGAGATACTCACTTTCAATATGTCCCCATGTATAGTTACTTATACGCTAAAGTATCAGTACACCTTAGTACAATCCTATAACTAATCTTCACCAAAGACTTAACCTCATACTCCCCTTAGTTCCCAGGTTTGCACTCAAGTAACTGAGGTGCTTGCCCCTACCAGAACCCGATACTCTTCCCCACCATTTCACAGTCTAGCTACTTATATGATGCAGTTCTTCCATCAGTTGTACAATTGTGTAGCAACTACTAGCTGCGTGCACAAGCTACTACCCGAGTACCCCCAATCACCTGCATATAATATGCACACAGTGTACAAACACCATATCTCAGTCCCACACTGTATTCTCAGTTTCCCCAATTAAAGTAGCTGCTGCTACTGGACTAAGTACTTGAGTATTCCCTCTTCATAACATCTGAACACTGCATACAAATACAGGCATACACACTCGATCACTAGAACTAATCCCTCACTCACAACACAAGTAACTAATACTAGATACCCCATATATATATATATATATATGTCTAGAAACTTACATTTATCAACACCAAACTGAATACTAATAGTCCGATACAAGGTATCAGTCATATGAACTCCACTCTACTTTATGATACACATAAACTATGATACATATACATATACTTAATATATATATTAATCAAACTATATACATATATAGTATAACACAAGTAAATATATATCAAATATAGTAATTAAAATATAATAGGATATAATATACATTAATATGGCAATACATCAAACACAAGTGGTGCATCACCCAAATATCACACAAGTCTATGATACTCTTGTGATATACCATTGATATTCAATTAAAACATCACCCAAGTTGCCACAAGGGTTATGAACAAGTCTAATATCATAATTAAAGCCTAATTAGAGTGATAACTATATATTCTAGTACCCGTAGTAAAATATGACATGTGTATCTCCCGTGTCGAAGAAAACCCCCCAAATTAATCTGTATCACTAAATTATCATGATATGGCCCGCTCGTATCCAATTGTGGACACGACACTAGTCTCACACGATCAAACATATGTTAATTTGGTCCACTAGATCCATTGACAAATATATGGTGCAGCAATCTCGGATTTTTTTCCAAATTTAGCACAAAATACACAATAACATTCACAATAGGGGTCCCTAGGAGCCAATTCTTCTTCCTATAGGTAGTCCTAACACATGGAAGGGTTCCTAATAATTAAACTACAGATTTAGAGTCTAATTAGAAGGAAAATTATGAATTATATCTATTGGGAGATGGATTTCAATCCAAGTCTCCAATTGGATGCAAAGAGAGCACACCTTGTGCAATCTCCTCCTCCTCCTCGGTGCTCCTTACCTCCTCCTTGGTTCTAAATCCACTAATGGTGAAGAATGAGAGTAATTAAAAGTAATTTGGTGAGAATTTGGTGGAGGAATATGTTGAATAGGGGAAGAACACCAAAATGGAATGAAATAAAATAAAATAAAATAAAATAAAATAAGGAGAGAAAATTTTCTCCCTCCTTCAATAGGTCGACCACTTGCCCCCATCTCCAAGTAATGGTACAAAGACCAAAATATCCCTATTTGGTTGTCATGAAGAAAAGGATTAAGGAAGAAATATTCTATTCCTAATGGTTTGACTAATTAAATCACTAACTTAAAGAATTGGTTTAGTTATTGGGCTCAAGTCTAACTAAAATAAATGTTGGCCCATGAGTCAAGTCTTGTCTAGTTAGGTCCATTAACACAAGTCTAAAATATAATACAACATCTAACAATAAATAAATAATACTATAAATAAATATACAACATGCACAATAATTATGAAATGACCAAAATACCATTTCCTAAAAAATATGGTAGTGAGAATAAGACCTATCCATAATCTTGACATCTTGCTATACAAGTTTCTGTTGTATTTCAGGATGTGATTTTGGTCCCGGGACCAGACTTTCCTTGGACTTTACTATAATTGCCTACGGGAACCGGCATACCGAAAGTATACTGGTGTATACCGACGGTATACCGATTTTGGACCGACTTGGAATCAAGAAACCTGCTTAGTTATAAATGTTAGCTCGTTTATTGGACTTGACTTCTAGCCTACGGGCATAACATGATTAGCTTTTTCTAGACTATTCCTAGAGTTGATCATGTATGACTTATACTCTTGATAGTTCTTCATTTTGTATTACTAGCTTCATGATCATCTATATATACATGGTTTGGGATGCTTTACTATTATGCTTCTGATGATCATATATGTTGTATATTATTCTATCTGTTTGTGATTGAGACACTAGGATTGCTTGACCTAGGATTGACTATTGGCTTGTAGCATTAACCCCCATGTCTATTTCCAATTGTGACCGTATCTCATGGTACTGGAGTGCTTTGGTATACGTAGCTGGTCGAGTTGCATATCCTTTCTCCAGTATTCTGCTTCTGGGGCATAACAAGGTTTTAGTGGTAGCCCAAGCAGGTTTGGTTTTCAGACATGTATAGGTTATCGATGTTTAGAAGTCCCAATCTTTTTGCTCCTCCTTGATCTTCTTTGAACTATCCTATATCTCTGATCTTTGACTTATCATCTGCTTTCAACCTTGCTCTATCAAGTTCCTCGACTTGATCCTTGTGTCCTTTTTTCACGAGCATTGTTCCGGATCCTTGGGGTCAGATCGTTCGAGCTCAGCCCATGGAAGAGCAGTGTCACTACCACATTTTAGGAAAAAGAGTATTTTAGTAATTTCCTATTTAAATAAATATTGTGCATGGTAAATAATTTTTGTTGTATTATTTAATTATTGTTGGATGTTATTTAATTATTTTAGACTTATTTTAGTGGACCCAACTAGTGTAGTTTGGACCCATGGACCAACATAAATTAAATAGTTAGATTTGGCTCATTTAGAAAGCCCATAGTTAAGGAGATGGATTAAATTAATTAAGTGATTAGACTAGAAGCTTCCTTCCTTAATTATTTCTTCATGAGAGGCCCCAAAGGGTACATTGGACATTTTATAATTGCTTGGGAGAGGGGCAAGGCCGGCCTATTAAAAGAGGGGGGAAATTTCTCTCTCCTCTCATTCTCATTCCAAATCTAGATCTAGAATTTCCCACTCCCAAATTCCCTCCATTCCCATTCCAATTCCCTACCAAATTTATCCCAAATTCTTCCCAATTCACCATTAGAAAGTTGAGAAGCAAAGATCTAGAAGGAGGAAGCAAGGATTTACAAAGAGGAGCAAGGATCTACAATTTGGAAGCAAGTTCATCTCAATTGGAGGTTTCATTGGGAATCCATCTCCCAATAGGTATAATTCAGATTTTTCCCATTTAAATAGCTTCTAAATCTGAGATTTAAACATGTAAAATCAACCTATATGTATGTACTACCCATAGGACTTTGTTTTGTGTTCATAGGAGACCCATGGAGAAAGTTATGGTGCTTTTTGTGTCAATTTTGTTGGAATTCCGAATTTTCATTTTGTTGTGTGTATCAATTGATCCTATAGATCAATTGGACATGAGCTTATGTGTTTGGGGCTAGTGTCGTGTCCATAATTTGGTACATGTGGTTCGTATCCCAACTATTTGGTGATACGTATCATTTTGGGGGTTTTCCCTCCGACACGGGGCTTTGAACATGTCGTATTTTGACACTGACACATAGGTCTACTTTTGATACTTTGATTTATTCATAAATATTATTTGTGATTTGTTTGTATCCTTCGGGGTGCAATTGGTTGTGTGTTGGCCTCGTGTCACATGCGTATCCTAGATCTAGTGGGATATAGATCTAGTGGGATACGGTGTGATACTCTCCAATTGTGTAGATTTTTTAATAGATCTAATTATGTATGGTTTAAATTCTTCAATTATAATTAGTAAATATATATAGATATTATATATTTATTTTGTGTATTTATTATAGTAATTATTGTAGCATAGATCTATATATTTTTGTGTGTGCTAATATGATGTACAAATATAATATGTAGCTTTCTTGCATGTAATTATATATGTACTTATGTTAATAGTATAAATTATACATAAATGTTTTATAAAATATATTTATGTGTTTAATTGTGTAATTATATTATTTATAATTATTACGTAATTATTTGTATATTAATGTATATATTTTAGGTGTGCTTCTAGCCATGTAAAATATGAACATTAATATGTGCATGTGTTGTAACTATTGGTATTTAATTATAAGTTTATATGTGCATATATAAGTAAGTATATAATTATTTATTTATATATATATATATTGTAATTATTATTGCATATATATATTTATATATATATATATATTTTTATATTTTTATTTGTTTTGGTGACAGTGGTTTCTATGACAGTGAAACTGTCATTATTTGGTCTGAACAGCAGCCGCTGTACAATGGTCAGCATTAATGACAGATCTGTCATTAATGTAGCGGCAGTTTTGAGCGGCAACCTTTCAGCGGCGTTTTTTTGTGACAGTTTGAAACTGTCAGCAAACTGTGACAGCAGCGATTTTGTATATGGAGTTTCTGCGATGAATTTTCAGTGACAGTCAAGACTGTCACTATTAAACCTGTTTTATTTTATCTTGTTTTGTTCACTGTTTTCAGTGACGCTTTGACAGTTTTAAATTATATTTTATATATTATTATTGTATATATATATGTGTATATATATGTGTTTTGTGAGGTATAATATTTGTAATAATATATTATATTATTTGTATACATATTGGTTTGTATATATATTATTTTAGGGTATATATTATTTGTATTAGTAGTATACTTTGTGTGAGTATGATTTGGGATCTAATTTTTATTTCTAAATTATTGTATTTTATTTCTATATTATTTATATAGATTTCTTGTGAGGTTGACCTTGGTTTGACCATGTTTGACTTTAGTTGACTTTAGAGTTGACCATAGTTGACTTTTGACTTAGAATTTATTTATTGACCTAGGAGTTGACTAGTTTGACTTGTTCTCTTTCCGGGACCTTGTTTTAATGTGGTATTCTATATCTAGGTCTTCGAGGCACCGAGTCAGACATCTGTGAGACTTTTTTATTGGACTTCAGGCGAGTACATTCTCTGATAGTTTCTCATTTATGATATCCTCTATGTTCGTTGTATCTAGTGTAGATTTACATGTTTCTCTCGACACTATAGTTACACGGATTGGTATATCCGGATCTCGTCATGAGATGTTATTCCTTGGTATATGGTGTATATGGTGCAAGTATTGTTTCATTGGTTATCTTGTACATGTACAGACACCGATTCTCGGGGAGACTAGCTATCTTCTGGGGGAATCTAGTGCCATAGCATACCGTGGTTGGATCTATTATACCAGTTGGGGGTGGAGAGTATTAGTATAGATATGTGATCAAATCCCTATTGAATAAAGTATTGGTAAGCGAATAGTGTTGATCATGCACCGCACGTATGATTAGCCAGGCCACATTGTATCTTGCCCAAGCCGATTACATGTTGAGCTAGTACTCACACACTTAGTCATTAGTATTATTGTTTCATTGGCATATTGTTCATTATTGTATTTCTTTCCAGTTTTTTCTTATTATCTATATATCTCTTGTATCTATTTTGTGCATCTTGTTTATCCACAGCTATTTACTGTTATATAGTTTTTATCATGGATTAGAACTGCTGTTAGAGATGTACTCTGCTCCTTTCCTGACTGGATATATTTTTCCAGATGACACTGAGGAGTACCCTACCTATTATGGACCCCAGGATATTGTGGGTTTAGATTCGGAGACCCTGGCTCAAGAGAGACTTATCCTAACTGAGACAGTTGACCCTGGAGTGTAGCTTTTAGTATGGTAGTATTCTTTTGTACTGGATTTGTCTCCAGCTTATTTTTGTTACTCTTCAGACTCATTGATGTATTATTTTAAACTCATGAGTTGATGACTATTCTATTCTTATCTGATTCGTGTTCATTCTATCTTAGTTCTGTGATTGAGTACACTATCTTTTGGTGGTTCATTATATTAGATAGACTTTCTAGACAGCGTTCTACCGCCGATTCTGCGGCGTAGGCTGGGCGTTGTTTCTGACTAGTACCCTTACCCCGGGTGCGGGTCGTGACACGTTTTTGGTGGTGGCCCATGCAAGTCTAGCTTCATAAGTATGTGATGTCGTGGTAGTGCGACAACTTAGTTGTACTACTGCGAGCCTGCAATAGGATATAGGATATAGGCTGAGATACTCAATCACATCTAGAAAAATTCTTTTGATTCAACTATTCTCCTTTGATATTGATACTTGATCTCTTAAACTGTCCTTTCCTTGATGTCTTACATCTTGTGCCATATTGATTCTTTCTTTCGCTTTATCTCAGGATACCGCCTAAGACTAGATCACAGCAGGGGAGAGCAGTTTCTGAGAGGTCTGCGATATCCCGAGGGCCTGCACCAGTCATTTCTCCGGTGATTGGAGTTTTAGCTACTTTCGGAGGTCCACCACCTACTCAGAGGACTATGCCAGCTGTATCTGAGGGGCTTCCACCTCCACCTCCTGTACCAGCAGAGGCGTCACAGATATTTACACTGTTTCGTGAGATGCTCGAGGCACAGAGGGCTCAGTCAGAGGCACATCAGAGGCAGACCGACGTTCTACGGCAGGGCATCGAGAGTGCTCATCTGCTTGCTCGTGCTGTAGTTGAGAGAGGAGTTCCGATCCAGCAGCAGGTTGTTCCTCAAGTTGCTCAACTTCGGCCAGGCAATATTCAGGACTTCAAGAAACTGGAGCCTAGGGTTTTCAAAGGGACGGAGGGCATCGTCTATGCTGATGATTGGCTCGAGGACATTGAGCATCTTATGAGGGTGTCCCGTCTTTCTGAAGATCTGAAGGTTGAGGCGGTAGGACTTCAACTGTTCGACGTCGCTCGCACTTGGTTCAGGAATGAGCCGGTTCTAGTTGACGCAGGACAATCTTGGGAGGTATTTAAGGACCTTTTCAAGAAGAAATTTTTTGCCCGGATAGACAGGCTTGACTTGGGGAGATAATTTGAGAGTCTCATTCAGGGAAGCATGTCTGTGGAGGAATACGCTGCGGAGTTCGGTAGGTTGAGCCAATTTGCAGAGTACTTGGTGAGGGAGCCGGAGGTTTGAGCTATTCGTTTCCGAGAGGGTCTAAACTGGGAGGTGAAGATTCTTATTCCGTCTTTTTATGAGACATACTTGGAGACACTTGCGGAGGCACGCAAGGTTGAGCGGGATCTGGGTTTGAAGACCAAGAGAGACCGTGATTCTTTTCTGGGGGCCAACGGCAGTGCAGTATCTGCCAAACGTCCTCATTTCCAGTCCAGACCTTTCCAGCAGCCACAGCAGAACCAGACTCCAGCTAGAGCGCCTTTTCACCAGGCATCTCAGCAGCAGAGGCAGTTACAGCAGGCTCCATGCAACTTCTGCAAGAAGCCCGGCCACATCTGGGAAGTTTGCAAGAGGAGGCTAGGAGTTTGTTTGTATTGTGGTACTGAAGGGCATCAATCGAGGGAGTATCCTCGTCGTGCAGTTCAAGGAGCAGCTCCAGCTCCGAGGACACAGACGAGACCACCTGCAGCACAGCCGAGGGGACCGCTTCCGATACAGCAGCAGCATTTTGTCCAGCATCAACAGCAGGGAGGTGCTCGGCAGGGTCGAGCGTTTGCTATGACCGTCGAAGAGGAAAAACCCACAGGAGATGTCATCGCAGGTTCTATTCTTCTTGATTCTATTCCAGCTTTAGCTTTGTTTGATAGTGGTGCTTCCCATAGTTTTGTATCTGTTTTTTTTGCTCTGAAGCATGGTTTGGTAGCTGAGTCTTTGCTTAGGACTTGCAAGATCATGACCGGGGGAGGCATTATCCTGGTTAATGATATTTGCAAGGATCGAAGAGTTACTCTGGGAGGCCGGGAGTTGATTGCGTGTCTACTTGTAATGCCACTTCCGAGCTACGATATTGTACTTGGGATGGATTGGTTGAGTAGGCACCGTGCTAGCATAGACTGTAGAGGAGGTAGAGTTTTGTTTGGTCCGCCAGGAGAGCCAGAGTTCGAGTTTACTAGAGGAGCTGTGGAGCAGGAAGAAGGCATTATTTGTGGAGCTATGGTAGAAGACAAGGAGTTGCCACATCCGTTGATAGCAGAATTCTTGGATATGTTTCCTGAGGAATTGCCAGGATTGCCACCAGATCGAGATGTTGAATTTTCTATAGACTTGGTGCCAGGTACAGAACCAATTTCGCAACATGTCTATAGAGTAAACAACAGCGAGCTGGTCGAGTTAAAGAAGCAGGTGGACGAATTGCAGGATAAGGGGCTTATCAGATCGAGTTCTTCACCATGGGGAGTCCCGGTATTGTTTGTACCGAAAAAGGATGGATTGGTGCGCATGTGCATTGATTACAGGGCTTTGAATAATCTCACTATCAAGAATAAGTATCCTTTGCCACGGATTGATGATCTGTTTGATCAGTTGAGTGGTGCGAAGGTGTTTTCTAAGATAGATTTGAGATCAGGCTACCATCAAGTGAAGGTGAAGCCGGAGGACATACCGAAGACTGCTTTTAGAACTCGGTATGGTCAGTACGAGTTTATGGTGATGCCGTTTGGTTTGACTAATGCACTGGCGGTATTTATGAACTTGATGAACAAGGTGTTCCACCAGTACCTTGACAAGTTCGTGGTGGTGTTCATCGACGACATACTCATATACTCGAGGACACCGGAGGAGCATGAGGAGCATTTGAGGATTGTGTTGGATGTGCTGAGGAAGGAGAAGCTGTATGGGAAGTTGTCCAAATGTGAGTTTTTCTTGGACAAAGTAGAATTCTTGGGGCATGTTGTGACTGGTGATGGTATTTCAGTGGATCCGAAGAAGATTTCAGCAGTGGAATCTTGGAAGACTCCGAGTTCAGTAGCAGAGATCAGGAGTTTCTTGGGATTGGCAGGCTATTACAGGAAGTTTGTGCAAGATTTTTCGAGGATTGCCGAGCCGATGACCAGACTCACAAGGAAGGATGTGGAGTTTGTTTGGACGGAGGATTGCCAGGTTGCTTTTGAGGAGTTGAAGAAGAGGTTGACGTCTGCTCCTATTTTGACGTTGCCATCAGGGTCCGGAGGTTTCACTATTTATAGTGATGCATCGGGGAAGGGTTTAGCTTGTGTTCTTCAGCAGCATGGGAAAGTGATTGCCTATGCATCCAGGCAATTGCGTCCTCATGAAAAGAACTATCCTACCCATGATTTGGAGTTGGCAGCTGTCATATTCGCCCTGAAGTTGTGAAAACATTATTTGTACGGAGAGCGTGTGGAGATCTTCACAGACCACAAAAGCTTGAAGTATATTTTCATGCAGAAGGAGTTGAACATGAGGCAGCGTCGGTGGTTGGAATTGATGAAGGATTTTGATATCTCTTTGCAATATCATCCTGGGAAAGCCAATGTAGTTGCCGATGCTTTGAGCAGGTATCCGGTAGCTATGTTCTTGACGCAGGATCGATATCTGTTGGAGGACTTGGAGAGCTTGGGCATTGAGGTGATTGTTCCTGGGTGTGCTATGCAGATGTGGGGATTGTAGATACACTCAGTTTTGATGGACAGGATCAAGGCAGCACAGTATGATGATGTATCCTTGAGGAGTATCAGAGCTCAAGTGAGAGCAGGATTGGAGGATGATTTCACTATTGCAGAGGATGGATCCTTGAGGCATGGAGTTAGATTGTGTGTGCCTAGTGGGGAGTTGCGCGAGGAGGTATTGCAGGAAGCGCATCGCTCTCAGTATTCCAGACATCCAGGTGCTAACAAGATGTATCAGGATATGCGAGAGAGTGTGTGGTGGTATGGCATGAAGAGGGAAGTGGCACAGTTTGTATCCAGATGCTTAGTGTGCCAGCAGGTGAAAGCCGAAAGGCAGAGGCCAGGAGGTTTACTTCAGCCATTACCCATTCCAGAGTGGAAGTGGGAACACATTACTATGGATTTTATGTCCGGACTTCCACGATCTCCAGGAGGGAAAGACGCGATTTGGGTCATTGTTGATAGGTTGACCAAGTCGGCCCACTTTTTGCCTATCAAGGTGGGTTTGTCTACGGAGAAGCTGGCAGAGATGTATGTGAGACAGATCGTTAGGATACATGGAGTTCCCGTCAGCATAGTCTCAGATCGGGATAGTCGTTTTACTTCTTATTTTTGGAGGAGTTTGCAGGAGAGTTTGGGCACTCAGCTCAAGTTCAGTACTACATATCATCCCCAGACAGATGGACAGTCAGAGAGGACTATCCAGACTCTCGAGGATATGTTACGCACTTGTGTACTAGATTTTGGGGGTTCTTGGGAGGACCATCTCCATTTGGTAGAGTTTGCTTACAACAACAGTTACCAGGCCAGTATAGAGATGTCACCTTTTGAAGCTCTATATGGTCGGAGGTGTCGTACTCCTTTGTCTTGGGACGATGTTGGAGAGAGAATTTTGCTTGGGCCAAAGATGGTTGTGGATGCAGCGGAGAAGGTTCATTTGATCAGAGACATACTTCGAGTGGCGCAGGACAAACAGCGGCATTGGGCCGATAGCTATCGGAGACCTTTGGAGTTTGAGGTATAGTTTAGATTTTGTTTGTGCTTGTTCTTGTTTGTTATAGATTAAGTTCTTAAGATGGTGTTTTGTTCTAGGTGGGTGGTTTGGTGTTTCTGAGGATTTCTCCGACACGAGGCACGATTCGCTTCGGTGGAGGCGGAAAGCTTAGTCCGCGATTCATCGGACCTTTCACTATTCTAGAGAGGGTCGGTGCAGTTGCTTATAGACTAGACTTGCCACCTGCATTGGAGGGAGTGCACAACGTGTTTCATATGTCACAGTTGAGACGATATGTGGCAGATCCTAGTCATGTATTGGATCACTCGGAGATAGAGGTGGGCCCTACTCTTAGCTATCCAGAGCAGCCAGTTGAGATTCTGGATCGGAGAGAGAAGGTGCTGAGGAACCAGACTATTCCTTTGGTGCGCGTCTCATGGAGGCATCACTCTCCGGGAGAGTCTACCTGGGAGAGAGAGGATGACATGCGAGAGCGTTATCCATATTTGTTTGTACCTTGAGGTATGTTAATTCTCTAGTTATGTTCTGTTCATAGTTATGTTTTGTTCATTAGTTAGTTGTGATTCTTTAGTTCTGTTCTGTGATTTTCTGGAGGGTAGTTTTCGTCTTTAAATTTTGAGGACGAAATTATTTTAAGGAGGATAGACTTGTCACTACCACATTTTAGGAAAAAGGGTATTTTAGTAATTTCCTATTTAAATAAATATTGTGCATGGTAAATAATTTTTGTTGTATTATTTAATTGTTGTTGGATGTTATTTAATTATTTTAGACTTATTTTAGTGGACCCAACTAGTGTAGTTTGGACCCATGGACCAACATGAATTAAATAGTTAGATTTGGCCCATTTAGAAAGCCCATAGTTAAGGAGATGGATTAAATTAATTAAGTGATTAGACTAGAAGCTTCCTTCCTTAATTATTTCTTCATGAGAGGCCCCAAGGGGTACATTGGACATTTTACAATTGCTTGGGAGAGGGGCAAGGCCGGCCTATTAAAAGAGGGGGGAAATTTCTCTCTCCTCTCATTCTCATTCCAAATCTAGATCTAGAATTTTCCACTCCCAAGTTCACTCCATTCCCATTCCAATTCCCTACCAAATTCATCCCAAATTCTTCCCAATTCACCATTAAAAAGTTGAGAAGCATGGATCTAGAAGGAGGAAGCAAGGATCTACAAAGAGGAGCAAGAATCTACAATTTGGAAGCAAGTTCATCTCAATTGGAGGTTTCATTGGGAATCCATCTCCCAATAGGTATAATTCAGATTTTCCCCATTTAAATAGCTTCTAAATCTGATATTTAAACATGTAAAATCAACCTATATGTATGTACTACCCATAGGACTTTGTTTTGTGTTCATATGAGACCCATGGAGAAAGTTATGGTGCTTTTTTTGTCAGTTTTGTTGGAATTCCGAATTTTTATTTTGTTGTGTGTATCAATTGATCCTATAGATCAATTGGACATGAGCTTATGTATTTGGGGCTAGTGTCATGTCCATAATTTGGTACATGTGGTTCGTATCCCAACTATTTGGTGATACGTGTCATTTTGGGAGTTTTCCCTCCGACACGGGGCTTTGAACATGTCGTATTTTGACACGGACACATAGATCTACTTTTGACACTTTGATTTATTCATAAATATTATTTGTGATTTGTTTGTATCCTTCGGGGTATAATTGGTTGTGTGTTGGACTCGTGTCACATGCGTATTCTAGATCTAGTGGGATACGGTGTGATACTCTCCAATTGTGTGGATTTTTGAATAGATCTAATTATGTATGGTTTAAATTCTTCAATTATAATTAGTAAATATATATAGATATTATATATTTATTTTGTGTATTTATTATAGTAATTATTGTAGTATAGATCTATATATTTTTGTGTGTGCTAATATGATGTACAAATATAATATGTAGCTTTCTTGCATGTAATTATATATGTACTTATGTTAATAGTATAAATTATACATAAATGTTTTATAAAATATATTTATGTGTTTAATTGTGTAATTATATTATTTATAATTATTATGTAATTATTTGTATATTAATGTATATATTTTAGGTGTGCTTCTAGCCATGTAAAATATGAACATTAATATGTGCATGTGTTGTAACTATTGGTACTTAATTATAAGTTTATATGTGCATATATATATAAGTATATAATTATTTATTTATATATATATATTGTGATTATTATTGCATATATATATTTATATATATATATATATATATTTATATTTTTATTTGTTTTGGTGACAGTGGTTTCTATGACAGTAAAACTGTCATTATTTGGTCTGAACAGCAGCCGCTGTACAGTGGTCAGCATTAATGACAGATCTGTCATTAATGTTGCGGCAGTTTTGAGCGGCAACCTTTCAACGACGTTTTTTTGTGACAGTTTGAAACTGTCAGCAAACTGTGACAGCAGCGGTTTTGTATATGGAGTTTCTGCGATGAATTTTTAGTGACAGTCAAGACTGTCACTATTAAACCTATTTTATTTTATCTTGTTTTGTTCACTGTTTTCAGTGACGCTTTGACAGTTTTAAATTATATTTTATATATTATTATTGTATATATATATGTGTATATATATGTATTTTGTGAGGTATAATATTTGTAATAATATATTATGTTATTTATATACATATTGGTTTGTATATATATTATTTTAGGGTATATATTATTTGTATTAGTAGTATACTTTGTGTGAGTATGATTTGGGATCTAATTTTTATTCCTAAATTATTGTATTTTATTTCTATATTATTTATATAGATTTCTTGTGAGGTTGACCTTGGTTTGACCATGTTTGACTTTAGTTGACTTTAGAGTTGACCATAGTTGACTTTTGACTTAGAATTTATTTATTGACCTAGGAGTTGACTAGTTTGACTTGTTCTTTTTCCGGGACCTTGTTTTAATGTGGTATTCCATATCTAGGTCTTCGAGGCACCGAGTCAGACATCTGTGAGACTTTTTCATTGGACTTCAGGCAAGTACATTCTCTGATAGTTTCTCATTTATGATATCCTCTATGTTCGTTGTATCTAGTGTAGATTTACATGTTTCTCTCGACACTATGGTTACACGGATTGGTATATTCGGATCTCGTCATGAGATGTTATTCCTTGGTATATGGTGTATATGGTGCAAGTATTGTTTTATTGGTTATCTTGTACATGTACAGACACCGATTCTCGGGAAGACTAGCTATCTTCTTGGGGAATCTAGTGCCATAGCATACCGTGGTTGGATCTATTATACCAGTTGGGGGTAGGGAGTATTAGTATAGATATGTGATCAAATCCCTATTGAATAAAGTATTGGTAAGCGAATAGTGTTGATCATGCACCGCACGTATGATTAGCCAGGCCGCATTGTATCTTGCCCAAGCCGATCACATGTTAAGCTAGTACTCACACACTTAGTCATTAGTATTATTGTTTCATTGGCATATTTTTCATTATTGTATTTCTTTCCAGTATTTCCTTATTGTCTATATATCTCTTGTATCTATTTTGTGCATCTTGTTTATCCACAGCTATTTACTGTTACATAGTTTTTATCATGGATTAGAACTGCTGTTAGAGATATACTCTGCTCCTTTCCTGACTGGATATATTTTTCCAGATGACACTGAGGAGTACCCTACCTATTATGGACCCCAGGATATTGTGGGTTTAGATTTGGAGACCCTGGCTCAAGAGGGACTTATCCCAACTGAGACAGTTGACCCTGGAGTGTAGCTTGTAGTATGGTAGTATTCTTTTGTACTGGATTTATCTCCAGCTTATTTTTGTTAGTCTTCAGACTCATTGATGTATTATTTTAAACTCATGAGTTGATGACTATTCTATTCTTATCTGATTCGTGTTCATTCTATCTTAGTTCTGTGATTGAGTACACTATCTTTTGGTGGTTCATTATATTAGATAGACTTTCTAGACAGCATTTTACCGCCGATTCTGCGGCGTAGGCTGGGCGTTGTTTTCGACTAGTACCCTTACCCCGGGTGCGGGTCGTGACAAGCAGCGCCTAGTAGGCCAGCCAATTCTTGGGTTCAGCCTCAGCATTCATGGGCTGAGTCTAGGATAGATCCTGGGGCAGAGCAATATGTTCAGCCCGATCAGCCAGTAGTACCTATGCAGCCAGAGTAGCCTGATATTGTTCGAGCATTGATGGATGTCCTTACGGGCTTTATGGCGATGCATTAGTGCCAGAGTGGCATTCTCACTCAGTCAGTTCAGACGACCCTGGAGTGAGATGGCCCTTAGATATATAATTCTACGAGAAGCTTCAAGTATCTCCATTCCCCAAACTTGTATGGTATTGAGGATGCAATTGTGTCCGATGTATGGCTTCAGGATACTGAGGCTATACTCAAGCAACAGGAGTTCCGGCTAGGGAGTGTGTGCAGTAATTAGGCTATAGTTGCTAGATTTGATCCGCGACTGGTGGACAGCTCATGAGGTATCATTGACGTCCCTGATACCATGGGCCGCTTCAGCGAGAAGCTTTAGACTCGATACTTTGACACAATGTCATGTTATGACTTACAATAGAGGTTTAACAACCTCAGTCAGATGGCGAGGATCATTGATGGGTATGCGACGGAGTTCTGTAGGCTCAGTCGATTGGCTCCCACCTTTGTAGTGACCATGTTAGACCGAGCTAGGAGGTTCCAACGGGGAATCCATCTGGAGATTATTCTGGTGGTGGAGTAGTACGAGTTTTAAGCTTTTTATGCCGTGATGAGAGCGGCGATGAGGCATATATACACTTCCCAGAGGATCATCGACAGGATTGGGGGCCATAAGAGGCCTCATATTTTAAGGTAATTTTCTACCCAGTCTTCAGGATCAGCCCCTGTAGTTCATGCTTTGATGATCGGGTCTCCGAGGAGAGCAGCCTAGACAGTTTTATTTCAGTAGACTTTTCAGACGCACCCTTAGCAGCATAGGTCGTCTTCTTCAGTAAGATGTTCCTATTATGGGAAGCCAGGACATATTCTTTCATAGTATCATAGAACGCAACGCTTATGTTTGGTATATGGTGGAGCGGACCATATGATGGGTACTTGTCCCTGGAGGGATCCAGGTTGATCATCATCAGTCCAGCCAGCAACTCTGTAGTTCAGGGCACCAACGCCGATTCAGTAGCAGCAGACCCCGAGGCCTTTACAATTATAGATATTCCAACAACAGAGGTCACCGTAGTATGCTCTGGCCCCAGCTCAGGTTAGGCAGAGAGGCCAGCAACAAAGGGGACAAGCACCTAGAGGGAAGGGTCATATTTTCGCGCTTACCTTTGAGGAAGCGTTAGCAACTGGTGAGGTGGTTGCAGGTACCAGTCTCTTTTATTTGTATTCAACTTCATTTTTATTTGATTCTAGCATATCGTACTAGTTTGTATCTGCACGATTTGCTACACGAGTTGGTTTAGAGTCCGAATATTTCCCTATAATGTTGAATATACTTAGGGGTAATGGTCTTATGGGAGTATATTGAGTTTATGTCTTTTGTCGAGTCGTAGTATGAGGAAGAGAGTTTCCTGCTAGACTAATAGAGTTTCCTATAGGCAACTACGATATCATCCTATGAATGGATTGGTTAAGGGCTCGGCACGTGATGATAGACTTCCATACGGGCAAGGTTATCTTTCGTATACTAAACAAGGAGGAGTTCTCATTTTTGAGAGGCAAGATGGAGCCTCTTTCATTATCCCGAGGATGGCAGTAAACGAGGAGGCACAGATTTCCAGAGTTGATTGCGAGTTTCTAGATGTATTTTTCTATGAGCTTCCAGGCATGCTGCCAATTTGATACATAGAATTCTATATTGATTTAATTCCAGGGGCAGAGCCAGTTTCAGAGAGATTTTACAAGATGTCACCAGTAGATTTGGAGATTCTGTTCCAGATGATTTAGGAGTTGAGAACCAAGGAATTCATTCATGCTAGTAGATCACCTTGGGGAGCCCCGTTACTTCTTGTTAAAAAGAATGATGACACATCGCATTTATGTATTGATTATCGTACACTATATGCGCCGACCATTAAGAAAAAGTATTCCTTACCCAAGAAAGATGTAAGTTCTATTTGCGGTATAGGTATCAACAAATCAGAGTCAGAGAGCAGGATATACCCAAGATGAAGTTTAAATCTAGATATGGCCATTAAGAGTTTTAGTTATGCCATTTGGAGCGACCAATACGCTAGCGATATTCATATATCTCATGAATCGCATCTCCATGCCTCACCTAGACCTGTTTATGATAGTGTTTATTGATGATATCTTGGTTTACAGTCGGTGTGAGGCCAAGCATAACCAGCATCTTCGTGTTCTTCAGACTCTTCGAGAGCATTAGTTGTACGTGAGGTTCAACAAATAGGAATTTTGGCTAAATCGTATCACCTTCTTGGGTCATATCATTTCAGGAGGAGGTATAGAGGTTGTCACGACCCGCACCCGGTTTAGGGGCACGAGTGAGCGGGTACGTCCAGCCTACGCCGCAGCATCGACGGTAGAACGCTGTCTAGGTCAAGTAACTATCTAATCCATCTCACAAGAATATCCAACTCCATAAGGAGACGTGGATATCATAAAATAATGCTGGATACTCAATCACATAAACTAAGCACGATGAGATATCAAGGTAAGCAAAGAAATACAAGACAAGTCTAACGACAAAATAGTCATACCTGCAATTAGTGACATCCAATCCCCAAGTGTCGGAAACAAATCCACTAAGGTCACAGTCTGAAAAATGTTTTCTAGTCAGGAAGGAGCAAAGTACATCTCTAAATAGCAGTTCTATATTAATGATATAAACTATGTAGCAGTTCTAGATGGAAATATACGAGATGCATGTATAGGTACGAGAAATGTACAATAAAAGAAATACTGGAAATACTGTAAGTAAATACAGGGAAAGAAACAATATATCAATGAGCAAGAAACCTATGACTAAGTGTGTGAGTACTAGCTTTAACATGTGATCGGCTTGAGAACTTGATCAGGCTGGCTACATGTGATTAGCTATAATTCATGTAAGGTCAGGCTAACCGTTGGTTAGCTATGATACATGTAGAGGTCAGGCTAATTACACGTAACAGCTATGAAGCATGTAAATGGTCAGGCTACACCCGACGTGAGATGTGGGGTGAGCTATGATGCATGTAAAATTGGGTATGATCACATATCTACACTAAAATACTCACGACCCCCGACTGGTATAGTAGATCCAATCATGGTACGCTATGGCACGGGATTCCCTAGGGAGGTAGCAAATCTCCCCGGGTCTCTGTGTCTGTACATGCACAAGATAACAAGGAACAAGTCTTGTACAAGCTACACCATGAATAAGGAATAACATCTTATGACGAGATCCGTGTATACCAATCCGTGTAACCAACGTGTCAAGAGCATGGACATCTACACTAGATACAGTGAACATAGGAGATATCATAAATTAGAAACTAATCAGAGAATGTACTCGCCTTGGGTCTTTAGCTGGTGAATACCGAGGTCCTGTTCCAGAGTATCGCCTGGAGGAACCAACAGTCCTAAAGACATATAATAAACAATAAAACATTTGCATCATAAGCTATATTAAACACACAAGCAATTACTAACTCAGGGGCTATGCCAGGCATGACACTAGTCAGCTAGGGTCAAGTGAGTCAAGTTGCACGTCGTCGCGTCTGTGATTGCTGGGCAAGACAGACGTTCAAAATGGTACGGGCTTGCCAGTACGTCAGTGTACGCGTGGCAGTCAACTAACAGTTCACAGGGTCATAGGTCATGAGTAAAGACGGGGTATCCGTATTTACACTCAGGTCATTTAGTACCTATATATCTATGTATCAACAATAAATATAATACATATATATGGTTATACCCAAGTATGTACAAAAATAGGTATAACTGTATATACATTAATGGAATATATATTATATATACATAGGTAAAAATATTCATAACACACATACATTTATATATACAACTACCCAAGTTTTATATATAAATACAAAAGAATATATATATATATATATATACTAAATATATATATACTAAATTACAATTATATATATGCTACATGTATATACATACCACAATAATACATATATATATGTATTTACATATACCAAGATACGTTTTTTATATATATACCAATACCAATATATATATATATATATATATATATATATATATATATATATATATATATATATATTTATACCAAAATGATACATATTTAATACACATATTATATATGAAAAATATAATACAATATTCAACATATATTATTTAAATACGTATATACTAATTTATCAAATACATACAATATATATTAAACATACACTATACTATACATAAATTAAATACATACATTATATGTCAACATACTATACATTAAGTAATTACATACATTATATATCAACATACTATACATTAATTAACAAGTGAAAGAGGGAAGGAGGAGAGGGAGAGAACTCATAGGGGGTTGACACTGGTGATGGTGGTGGAGCTCCTGTGGTCCGCCGGAGTACAGGAAGGAGGAGCAGTGGGAGAGGTGGAGCCGAGAAGGTGTAGCTCGGTAGGGCCGCCGGAGATGCACAGGTCGACTGAAGGGGCTTGGGACTCGGTCGGGAAGGGAGTTGGGGTTGGCCGGCTGTGCAAGCCGGACGGGGAGGTGATGTAGGTAGCGGGCTCGGGGCTCAGGAAAGATGACTGGGATCGGAGCTGACCGGATCGTCGGCCGGGAAGGGGTCGGCTAAGGGAGGAGTTTGAAGAGTAGAGGGAGGCCGGAATGAAGGGGGCTGCCCGGAGCCTGGCCGGCCTGAGTACAGGGACAGCAGGGAACAATGTTCCCTCCCCCCTGTGAAATTTAAAAATAAAACAAAAAGAAAGAAGAAGAAGATGAAAGAAGAAGAAGAGAAGAAAAATGAAAAATGAAGGGGAGAAGGAGAAGCTGCGGGTAGGGGCTTGGGGGCTAGTGGGTTTGGGAATTAGGTTAGAGGGAATGATGGGACATTAATAGGATGAGGGTGTGGGGGAAAATCAAGGGTGAGGATGCACCGATTTAAAATGGGTGGTCCAGATTAAACATGAATGAATTTTCATGTGGGGATGAGGGTGGTGACTTTGTTAAATATTATTAAGGCTCCCTCATTGTTTTAAACAAATGGGTGTTGACACTAAAAATACAAATTTGTAAATTAGCCCCCTTAAATTTGGAAAATTGCACAGACACATAAAATAATAAAAATTGGGCGGGCGATTCGGTGTTTTGTAGGGTCAGGGGGCACTGTATGATTGGTACGGGCTTAAGTAGCGGGGTACTGGAATTAAACGGGATTTTCGGAATTGGTTAAAACGGTATCCTCAAATTAATTAGGAATAAATGCAAGTTGTGTTCTAAAATTAATTAGGAGTACATGGGACCAAAATCAAGTCGGGTCATCAATACCAATAGTGAAGAAGACTCAGAATAGAATATTACCCTAATTTGGATCGCACGAAAAATAGGTCAAGATTGCCTCCAATTTCGATTGGAACGCACAACGATACAAAATAGGAATTTACTCAGAAATTAAATAAACGTCCGCGATGATTTTTTGTGCGACTAAAAATAAGGTACAGAGAGCATAATTATGAGTTACAAAAAATAGCAGAATGGAAGGCGGACATGTCTAGGGCAATGTTGTGAAATTTGTTGGAAGGCAAAAGTCAGGTAGCGCTCCAAATATCGAAGCAACGACAACGCACAATAATTAAATAAATTACAGTAATTAAATACAACCTCCAATAATTTAATTCTAAAATAAACAATTAAATACATAATCCCTATTATTCGATCAGGTGTTCGTCTAGTGGCCTCTAGGTCAAATCTACCAGCTCAGACATTAAGAAAACAGTATATAATATAATATATTTAAATACACACCTCATGCAATTATCTAATTTAAATACAATATTGAGAAATTATTTAATATAAATACCACAATACTAATAATTATAAAAAGTCAAAAATACCCCTGTTTTTAGAATGTTGTAGTGACAAGTCTACCCTCCTTAAAAAAATTTGTCCTCGAAATTTAAAGTCCTCATAGTAGTGTTTATTCATTATTTTATTTCTCATCAATAGTTAAATTCGTCAATCACAAAATCAGGTAGTAATCCACCTTGCCATTTCACAATCTAAATTTTTTTGAAATTACTGTATTCCTGAAATATCCTCAAGAATAAAAATCAGTTTCCATTTCCTCACAATTCCTACAAATTTAAATTAAAAATTAAATACTCGAAATTTGATATCTGTTCCTCAAATTTAATTTCAATCAATGTATTGAATCTCGTCCCAAAAAGTCTGAATCCAAACAATAATCCATCAATGATCTGATTCTTCAGTTTCTTTTTTCCTCAAAATACTCAACAGTGCGACACTGCAACGTCTACAATATAAATTTTAAAAATTCATAACTTGCGGTCAAATAATTATAATGACAATCTCCTAAATTTTCTCAATTTTTAATCACCAATTCTATCATTAATAATTCCTCAATTTTGCCGTGTTAATTTCTTAACTCTCCCTTTTAAGTTAATATTTTATCCTCGAGTTTCAATCATACCTCGATCTTCGTAAAATCAATGATCAATCAATTCTGTTATATTAACCTCTTAATAATTTATTTAAATTAATGCTTATCCACCAATTTAATCATCTTGCCCCTTTTCGTCAAGTCATAACCTTGTCATAGATCTTTGTTATGTCAAACTTCAAATGATCATGGTTTAAGAAAATTCTACCTACAGCCATGCAATCTAAGAAAATATATAAGTCATGTGTCCTTTGTCATGGTACTACAGTCTCTGTCAGGGTGGACTACTAGCTATATTCTAACAAGAAAATCATGAATACGAACTACAGCACTAGGGAAATCAATCAATCAAGAGACGAAAAACATTAGGAAAGAAAAGAAGAACCTGGTAACATATTTCCTGCAGTATCTTCTATCTCTAACATACACTTAACTCTGGCACATTTACTAACTAATTCCTATTCTTGTATACTGGTACCCATATCAACTAATCATTAATCCACAAGATCCATGAATATATCCATATTGTACACACCTGTCTATTAACACCTAAATCTGATGCCAAGAATCTCTAATATAACCATGATTCAATAATGCATCCAAGTTGATACCTCTATCTCTTTAGTACCATACCCTCTGTCAGTTCCCGTTCCTACTACAATTGTTCGTACTAGTTGTTCTTATCACTCAAGTGCACACCAAGTGTAACACACCATACTAAGTACTGCTCTTTCCAATACAACTTTAGATGGACATCCAAGTCAGTCTGCGGTGCCATCTCAATCATGCTCAAGTCATCAGATCCTTACACATGTATATCATCTACTCATATATTAATATTCATATTTCTCATCTACCATAAAATTAATCCTCAAAATAATCGTCAAGGTTCAACTTCTCGATTAACTTAGAAATAAATTGCATATACTTCCTCAAAGTCAGATACTCAACATCGAAATAAAAATTTTAATAACTTCTAAAATCTTTGTATTGACCATGTTTATTGAATCAATATTTGAAATCCTCAAAAATTTTAATGACACAATCTCATCTCCTCAATAATTCTCAAAATTAAAATTCATTTCCACTCTATAATTTATAAATCCACAAATATACATATAAGTGCGCACAGTCTCTAATTCTCGAGGTGCACCCAAAATATCTATTGTCTACAACTGTGTACTAAAATTGTACTGCCCGAATCACTTGTATTATTACCTCCAAATGATCAAAGTTATCATCACATGTATTTTCTTCCATGATTTTCAATCTATATTAACTAGTATATCATCCAATTATCATCACACAGAGTGCTTACTATTATTAGCGTCATTCTCGACTAATCCTCGATATAGAACCATTAGCACTCTTGGTTTTATCTCACTAGCTTCATTAATGGATCATCTCATCAAGCTCATTAGAACTCATGTTTACCTGTACCTTCTATAACACTCCGGTTTCTTTACCCTCATGGGCAAGTATATGGTTCTCATCTCAATTGATATATATGTATTTCCCTTTAACCTTTTACAGCCTGTTAAACTAATCTGTGATACGCCTCGCCATTTTTATTACCAATTCTGATATTTCTCTACTCATGACACCTCATTATAACTCCTCATGCATATAAATTTCTTTACCTTTAACACACCCGATATCAATCATCAAATTGAACGTTATGCTCCATTAATCCTTAACACAATTCCTGGATACTTAATTGTTCACATAGATCACTCAATTATATAATCACGATTATCCAGGACGGGTATACTGTGGCTCTGATACTAACTCTGGGGAACTATCACTTGTACTCTTACTCCTCTTTCTATAGTATCAATACTAATTATAATAACACCTATCATAGAACTATTGCTACAAGGTACTATGCTATGGGTATCTCTAGATTAATGCCTAATGCTCCCATGTCCAACTAAGAAATACTTACAACTCACAAGTCATACTCAGTCAACACTAATACAAGCCACATACATAATTGCAAGTCACTAATTATCATACTAACAAGGAATCCTCAAAGAAAATAAGCTCAAAAAGGAACTGGATCAAGGACTGAAGGTATATTTACTGCTAGTAAAGAAAAGAAGCGATAGAACAAAGTCCTGGAATAACAGAAATAGATTAGTCTTGAGATAATACTTTAAGAACCAATTTAAGATACGACCTAATAATCATACACGTCTGTCTAAAATCATGACACTCAGAATCCTCGCCACGCCAGTAAGCATAGATGCGATAAACGACAGGTTCCGTAACTAAGGTATGCAACTCTATAATCATGTCATCTAGAAACTTCGCCACGCCAACCGTTATGGCTGCAAGAAATTCTAAATTTTATAACTAAAGTATGTACATCCAAGTCAGGTTCCTACGTTCTCGTCATGACAGCTAATATGGCTGCGATAAACTCTAGGTTCCATAACCAAAGTAGACGTTTTACCTTTCTCTCTGTCCTCATCAATATATGTCATCAGATAATACCATAAAGTTCAGTCCGTAAAATTCATCTCGATATGAAATCAAAACTCAACAACGATACCAAGAATTAAATTTAACAACTGGTCAACAAGAATCAAACTCAATATCAACAAGTGAGAACGGACAAAAATAAGGGGGAAGGATTTAAATTGGAATTTATAATGAGATTCTCAAGGGTCGTCACAAAAATCTCTCAAAAATTGTGATTGAGTATCCTCTCTCATCCTAGTATTCTATGTCCTATATTCTATAGCAGGCACACAGTAGTACGACTAAGACGTCGCACTACCATGACATCTCACAACTAGCGAAGTCTGACCTGCATGGGCCACCACTAAAAATGTGTCACGACCCGCACCCGGTTTAGGGGCACGAGTGCACGGGTACGTCCAGCCTACGCCGCAGCATCGGCGGTAGAACGCTGTCTAGGTCAAGTAACTATCTAATCCATCTCACAAGAATACCCAACTCCATAAGGAGACGTGGATATCATAAAATAATGCTGGATACTCAATCACATAAACTAAGCACGATAAGATATCAAGGTAAGCAAAGAAATACAAGACAAGTCTAACGACAAAATAGTCATACCTGCAATCAGTGACATCCAATCCCCTAGTGTCGAAAACAAATCCACTAAGGTCACAGTCTGGAAAATGTTTTCCAGTCAGGAAGGAGCAAAGTACATCTCTAAATAGCAGTTCTATATTAATGATATAAACTATGTAGCAGTTCTAGATGGAAATATACGAGATGCATGTATAGGTACAAGAAATATACAATAAAAGAAATACTGGAAATACTGTAAGTAAATGCAGGAAAAGAAATAATATGTCAATGAGCAAGAAACCTATGACTAAGTGTGTGAGTACTAGCTTTAACATGTGATCGGCTTGGGAACTTGATCAGGCTGGCTATATGTGATTAGCTATGATTCATATAAGGTCAGGCTAACCGTTGGTTAGCTATGATGCATGTAGAGGTCAGGCTAATCACACGTAACAGCTATGAAGCATGTAAATGGTCAGGCTGCACCCGACGTGAGATATGGGGTGAGCTATGATGCATATAAAATTGGGTATGATCACATATCTACACTAAAATACTCCCCACCCCCGAATGGTATAGTAGATCCAATCATGGTACGCTATGGCACGGGATTCCCTAGGGAGGTAGCAAATCTCCCCGGGTCTCTGTGTCTGTACATGCACAAGATAACAAGGAACAAGTCTTGTACAAGCTACACCATGAATAAGGAATAACATCTTATGACGAGATTCGTGTATACCAATCCGTGTAACCAACGTGTCAAGAGCATGGACATCTACACTAGATACAGTGAACATAGGAGATATCATAAATTAGAAACTAATCAGAGAATGTACTCGCCTTGGGTCCTTAGCTGGTGAATACCGAGGTCCTGTTCTAGAGTATCGCCTGAAGGAACCAACAGTCCTAAAGATATATAATAAACAATAAAACATTTGCATCAGAAGCTATCCTAAACACACAAGCAATTACTAACTCAGGGGCTATGCCAGGCATGACACTAGTCAGCTAGGGTCAAGTGCGTCAAGTTGCACGTTGTCGCGTCTGTGATTGCTGGGCAAGATAGACGTTCAAAATGGTACGGGCTTGCCAGTACGTTAGTGTACGCGTGGCAGTCAACTAACAGTTCACAGGGTCATAGGTCATCAGTAAAGGCGGGGTATCCGTATTTACACTCAGGTCATTTAGTACCTATATATCTATGTATCAACAATAAATATAATACATATATATGGTTATACCCAAGTATGTACAAAAATAGGTATAACTGTATATACATTAATAGAATATATATTATATATACATAGGTAAAAATATTCATAACACACATACATTTATATATACAACTACCCAAGTTTTATATATAAATACAAAAGAATATATATATATATATATACTAAATATATATATACTAAATTACAATTATATATATGCTACATGTATATACATACCACAATAATACATATATATATGTATTTACATATACCAAGATACATTTTTTTATATATATACCAATACCAATATATATATATATATATTTATACCAAAATGATACATATTTAATACACATATTATATATGAAAAATACAATACAATATTCAACATATATCATTTAAATACGTATATACTAATTTATCAAATACATACAATATATATTAAATATACACTATACTATACATAAATTAAATACATACATTATATGTCAACATACTATACATTAAGTAATTACATACATTATATATCAACATACTATACATTAATTAACAAGTGAAAGAGGGAAGGAGGAGAGGGAGAGAACTCACACGGGGTTGACACTGGTGATGGTGGTGGAGCTCCTGTGGTCCGCCGGAGTACAGGGAGGAGGAGCAGTGGCAGAGGTGGAGCCGGGAAGGTGTAGCTTGGTAGGGCCGCCGGAGATGCACAGGTCGACTGAAGGGGCTTGGGACTCGGCCGGGAAGGGAGTTGGGGTTGGCCGGCTGTGCAAGCCGGACGGGGAGGTGATGTAGGCAGCGGGCTCAGGGCTCAGGGAAGATGACTGGGATCGGAGCTGACCGGATCGTCGGCCGGGAAGGGGTCGGCTAAGGGAGGAGTTTGAAGAGTAGAGGGAGGCCGAAATGAAGGAGGCTGCCCGGAGCCTGGCCGGCCTGAGTACAGGGACAGCAGGGAACAGTGTTCCCTCCCCCCTGTGAAATTTAAAAATAAAACAAAAAGAAAGAAGAAGAAGAAGAAAGAAGAAGAAGAGAAGAAAAATGAAAAATGAAGGGGAGAAGGAGAAGCTGCGGGTAGGGGCTTGGGGGCTAGTGGGTTTGGGAATTAGGTTAGAGGGAATGATGGGACATTAATAGGATGAGGGTGTGGGAAAAAATCAAGGGTGAGGATGCACCCATTTTAAATGGGTGGTCCAGATTAAACATGAATGAATTTTCATGTGGGGATGAGGGTGGTGACTTAGTTAAATATTATTAGGGCTCCCTCATTGTTTTAAACAAATGGGTGTTAACACCAAAAATACAAATTTGCAAGTTAGCCCCCTTAAATTTGGAAAATTGTACAGACACATAAAATGATGAAAATTGGGCGGGCGATTCGGTGTTTTGTAGGGTCAGGGGGCGCTGTATGATTGGTACGGGCTTAAGTAGCGGGGTACTGGAATTAAACGGAATTTTCGGAATTGGTTAAAACGGTATCCTCAAATTAATTAGGAATAAATACAAGTTGTGTTCTAAAATTAATTAGGAGTACATAGGACCAAAATCAGGTCGGGTCATCAATACCAATAGTGAAGAAGACTCAGAATAGAATATTACCCTAATTTGGGTTGTACGAAAAATAGGTCAAGATTGCCTCCAATTTCGATTGGAACGCACAACGATACAAAATAGAAATTTATTCAGAAATTAAATAAACGTCCGCGACGATTTTTTGTGTGTCTAAAAATAAGGTACAGAGAGCATAATTATGAGTTGCAAAAAATAGCAGAATGGAAGGCAGACATGTCTAGGACAATGTTGTGAAATTTGTTGGAAGGCAAAAGTCAGGTAGCGCTCCAAATATCGAAGCAACGACAACGCACAACAATTAATAAATTACGGTAATTAAATATAACCTCCAATAATTTAATTCTAAAATAAATAATTAAATACATAATCCCCATTATTCGATCAGGTGTTCGTCTAGTGGCCTCAAGGTCAAATCTACCAGCTCAGACATTAAGAAAATAGTATATAATATAATATATTTAAATATACAACTCATGCAATTGTTTAATTTAAATACAATATTGAGAAATCATTTAATATAAATACCACAATACTAATAATTATAAAAAGTCAAAAATACCCCTATTTTCAGAATGTGGTAGTGACAGAGGTCGATCCCAAGAAGGTAGAGGCTATCGAGGGTTGGCCAGTATCTCGTACAGTTTCAGATGTGCGCCATTTTTTGGGATTAGCAGGATACTACAGACGGTTTATGGTAAACTTTGCTAAGATCTCTGCACCCTTGACACGGGTGATGTGTAAGGATATGCTTTGGGTGGTCAGGTGCTTGTCAGCCTTCCTTCAAGAAGCTAAAGCTGAGTTCAATTTTGGCTCCTATTCTGACACTTGCCATCGGACCAGGTGGGTTCACAATCTATTGTGATACGCCAGGCAAAGGACTAGGATGTGTCCTTATGCAGCATGGTAGAGTTATAGCTTATGCATCTTGGCAGCTTCAAGATCATGAGAGGAACTATTTGACGTATGATTTGGAGTCTTCCGTAGTTGTGTTTGCACTCAAGCTCTGGAGGCATTATCTCTATGGTGATCGAGTGCCAATTTTCACTGATCAAAAGAGCTTGAGGTATGTATTCACATAGAGGGGCCTTAACATGAGGCAGAGGAGATGGCTGGAGTTACTGACATATTATGATATTGATCTTCAGTATCATCCGGGAAGGCCAATGTCGTTACAGATGCCTTGATCAGGAGAGCAGGAGCTTATTTCTCGACGGAGCAATGTCACATCCTGGAGGATCTTCAGGAGATTGGCATTGAAGTAGTGTTACCTTATGGTACATACTTGATGGCCGGGTTATAGATTTAGTCTACTATAGTTAAGATGATCCAGGTCATGCAGTCAGGTGATGCCAGGCTTCAGCGACTCAAAGCAGAGTATGAGGCAGGACGCTGAGCAGAGTTGAGCGTTCACGAGGATGGGACTCTCAGGTTCGAGAGTTGACTCTATGTATCGAGTAAAGATATCCGACATAAGATTATGTCAGAGGCCCATAGTTCTCAGTATTCAATTTATCCAGAAGGGACGAAGATGTATCATAATATTCGTCAACACTTCTGGTGGAATAGGATGAAGAGGGAGATAGCACGGTTTGTCTCTCGGTATTTAGTTTGTCAGCAAGTTAAGGTTGAGCATCATAGACCGACCAGACTTCTTCAGCCTTTATCGATTCTGGAATGGAAATGGAAGAATATCACCATGGACTTCGTGACCAGTCTTCCTAGATCCTGACTAGTAGAGATGTCATTTGGGTGATAGTAGATCGACTTACGAAGGTTGCTCACTTTTTACCTTTCAAAGTTGGTTAGTCCACCGAGCAGTTAGCCGAGATGTATATGAGGTAGATAGTCAGACCCCATGGAGTGCCAGTTAGCATAGTTTCGGAAGGGATTCTAGATTTATATTATATTTTTGACAGAGACTTTAAAAGAGTTTGGGCACCCATCGGACGTTCAGTTTAACTTACCATCCGCAGACAAATGGCCAGTCGGAGCGTACTATCCATACTTTGGAGGATATGCTTTGATCATGTACTTTAAACTTTGATGGTTTATGGGAGGATCACTTATACTTGGTAGAGTTCTCCTACAACAACAGCTTCCAAGCGAACATTCATATGCCATCCTTCAAGGTATTGTATGGCCGGAGATATAGATCACCGTTGGCTTGGAATGATATTAGCGAGAGGTAGATGCTTGGTCCTGAGATGATTGTCCAGTAAGTTGGGGTTTTAGGCAGATCAATGAGCATCTCAGAATAGCCCAGGGTCATTAGTGTCATTGGGAGATTCGCATCGGAATTAGCTAAAGTTCTCCGTTGACGACCATATATTTCTTAGGATTTTGCCTACCCGTGGAGTTATCAGATTCAGAGTACAGGAAAAGATTAGCCCTAGGTTTATTGGTCCATTTGATATCCTCGAGCGCGTAGGAGATGTCTCATATCGTTTATCTTTTCTGTCGTCACTTCACGAGGTATATGACGTGTTTCACGTATCTCAGATGTGTCGGTATCTTTCGAATTCGAGCCATATCCTAGATTATTTTGTGCTAGTCGTTGGTGCTGACCTATCGATGAGGAGAGGCCTGTATCTATTTTGGACCGGAGGGAGAAGTTTCTCAAGAACCGGACTATCCGACTAGTTCATCTTTCTTAGGGTCATTACTTCCAGATGAGTCAATGTAGGAGTGAAAGGATGATATTCGTGCTCATTACCCATATTTGTTAAACTTAGAAAGTATTCCTATTCATGTCCTCCGTATCTTATCTTAGCTTATGTGTGATTATCGACCTATTATAATTTGTAGTTGCTTTTAAATTCTTTGTTCCATTTACTTGCTTGGATTTCATAGTTACATAAGTTTCTTGCTTAGTTCTTGATATCATGATTTTTTTGGATTTTGTTGCTTGATTTAGAAACTTATTGAAATTTTGAGGACAATTTTTTTTTAAGGAAGGGAGAGTTGTGAGACTCATCTCATAGTATCAATGTATACGAATATGTATTTTGTATTGTATATTATGTTATTTTCCATGAACAAAAAAGTTATACAAACTTTTGTGTTACAAATTTTGAAAGAAAAAAAAGTACAATAAACCCTATATAAGAATCTAGCGTACAAGAATTCTAGGAAAGTATAGCTATGGAGATCAGATCTGCAGTTGATCTCTTTACTCCTTGGACTACTTGACATAAAGGAAGAAATACAAGAACTTGAACTCGAACACTTAGAGAACTCAACAACAAGAAATCTTTAGCAATACTGGCACATAGAGCTTCTGTCCTTCAGTCTATGTTCGTCCTTGTGTCTAAGACATCACTGATCTCATATTTATAACCATTTAATACTGGAACAGTTGTTAGAAGCTAGGCACACAAATTAAGGAATTAGTACTGAATTTGTCATTTTTTGCGTGCACATTTAAGAATTCATAACCCACGATTTGCTTAGTGGGTGCACAATATGCAATCAGCTTGACAAGTGGCTCCCTGTATGAGAAAAGCTCGGGTAGTGGCAGCAACTACATATATATATTCTGCGAAGATCATGACATTGGAGACACGTAATATAAACTGCTCACTGTCAGTTAGGATCATAGGTATACTATTGAAGGAGCTCAGCAAAACTGGAGCACTTTTATAATATTTGAAGATAGTAGTCATGCTGGCATACTTTTATAGATTTTTAGCACAGTGGCGCACTCTGATAGAGTTTAGCATATTGGTGCACTCTGATAGAGTTTAGGTCATTCTATCCACTAAACGATAACATGGGTCTGTGTGTCAGAGATCTTATGCATTAATGATTCTGATCTCCTCGTTTCCTATGTCTGTTAGATGTCAGTTCATTATAATAAATAAAGAGGGGAAGACAAGAAGATCATACGCCAGCCTATGGGGAATGAGATGAATGATTAGAAAGTGTGCCTCTTATATTCTTTAAGAAAGTGTGCCACTCCTCTGCTGAGTAAGTTTTATGAGAAAGTACTGTCACAAACCGCACCCGAATATTCGGCCACGAGTACGTGGTTACACCTAGCCTACGCTGCATAATCAATGGTAGAACGCTGTCTGGGTCATTTCTAACAATCTAACATCTCAACAATATAATATGGTACCTGTCAATCATCTCAACTCCAAACAGAGAAACAATATGGTATCTCACAAGTATGACTAATCTCAATCTCAAAACAAACTAAGGAAGATAATGCACGAATGGAATAGCGAAGGAAAGAATAAGATACAATCCACAATCTGAAATAATATACAAACTGTGAATCTCCACAAATAGAATAGCCTAATACAATCCAATATAAATAAACTAAACCTCCTCGGGCTCTACAACTAACTCCTCCTGGTCTACAAGAGTATCCTCTATAGGTACACCGTCCTGCGGCCCATATAATGTGGGACACTGTACTAAAAGACCATCATCTGGAAAAATATATCCAGTCATGATTGAAGTGAAGTACATACCTCTAAAAGCAGTTTCAATAGCATAATCGAGCATATAAAATAGATAATAGAAATGAAATACAAGATCACTAAACATATGAATGAATGAACAATAGGTATACAGGTAATGCACGAGAATATAGATCAACAATATGAGTATCTACAATATGATAAAATTATAGCAATCTGAACTAATGTGCCTCAGAATACAAGTTTATTATGTGATCAGTTTGGGTGAACATGATCCGGTAAGACGATTACAAGTGAGGTATGTAACCAAAATGTATACGATATAATAATGGGGCTTTGATCACATAATCAACTCCTACTCTTCTACCCCCAACTAATACCGATGGATCCAATCACGACACGCTACGAACACGAAATATAACCACTGAACACGAGTAGTGGGTGTACACGAATATCATAACCACTGAACACGAGTAGTGGTTGTATACGAATAAGCACACTGAACATGAGCAGTATGTGAACACGAATATAAATCAATACCCAATATACACGATGAGATACATGTACACAAATATCCGCTGAACACGGTAAGGGATAACATCTTCTGACGGGATCCATATAGTACAAGTCCGTAAAATCACTGTGTCGGGATTAAGTATACAATTCTAGAATATGCATATATAGAATATTATGAATTAAAAACTATCAGAGAAATGTACTCGCCTGAAGTCCTGAGCAAGGTGTGTCTCTCGATTCCCAAGCTGGTGTCACACAAACCTATATATGGTAAGTTGCATCAATACTAGGTTCAAGAATGGAAATAAGTTAAATTGATACAATTTTAGGTCAATAAGCCATTTCTAGGTCAAACCAATTAATTCGAGGTTGCAAGAGTCTAACACTAGGTTACTAAGTCAAAATACTATGAAACTAAGCTATACTAGCTAAGCTATGATACTAAAAGGCACACAAAAAGCCGTATCCTAAGATACACAAGTTTTCATATATGAAAATAGTGTTTTGGATATATATATACAAGTCAATATACTTAATATCTATATCAAAATAATAAAATTTTGATAGCTTGGCCTTGCACCAATGCGTATCACACTTACCTCGATATCCAAACTCAATACCTTGGGTATCGACCCAATACCTTGGTATTACCTTGGTAAGGTAATCCAAAACACTTAACATATAACTAATACAAATAGATACATAAAACCCCAAACTAATATACTAACTATAAACTAATACTATAATATATATATAAATATAATATAGAAACTAACTATAATACCAACATACATAGGTATGTATAGCTAATATAGCTAACTATCAACCTACACTACCTGTTAGTATATGTATACTACACTAGCTATTACCCAATATACAAATCATAAATATATAACTAACTACTAACAATATACATACCAATACATCAACTAAACTAATTAATTTTAACCTTAACTATCTAATACAAACTAACTGCTAACGCAAACCCTAACTAACCCAATACCTTCAACTAAATGCTACCATAGCCCAAATACCCAGGAAACTAAAATCTCTACTGATACTGTGCTCGGGCAAAGTGAACTGATAATGTGTAGTGAGAAACTGCACAGTGGACTGAAAAACCCGATACCTGCTGATACACAGTGCTCCCCTAGCTATTGTGCAGCTCTGAAAATCTGTTGCACACCTTCAAATCCCGTTCTCCCCTACAGTTGGCTGCATGAGCACCCTTCTCGACTTCTTTGCTGAGTTACAGTAGCTCTTCTTCCTGTTGAACTGCAGCTATCCCGAGTCCCCCTCTTGCTGACTGAACTAAGCCTTGCTGTGCTCGAGGAAATCTGCACAGTGGAAGTTTGATACCTTCAGTTGACTGAACTACTTGCGGTGGCCTATAAATTACTTGTTGTTGACTGCATCAAGTTGCACGAGCACTGGCTGCAGAATTGCTGCTCTTCTCTGCTGAGCAGTGACTGCCCAATTGCTGAAATTGTTACCTTGATGCACAATGCATCCTTCAGTACACTGCTACCCAAGTAGTTGGTTGCCCCCCTTGCTGACCGAACTGCCCGAGCCTTCAGTCACGCAACCATAACCACTAACACAAACACACAGACATATATACTAAACTCAAACCTCTATGTATATATACAGTAGTTATCTATCTATATATATATATACTCTTCCCACTATGTATATACATATAGATATATATATATAACTATATACACTTACACACATATACAATAATCATATACACAATTATATACATATATATATATCACATAAATATTATATAGATATATAAATACACATACACATATATAATTAAGAGCAAAACACCAAACACGTAGAATGCACCTTACCCGTATCACACTAACTCTATGATACGCTTGTAATACGGCCCCAACACACAACCAAGCGTATCTCGGAGGACACGAACAAGTCTAATACACTAATTATGAGCAATATGTATAGTAATTAGATTAACTATGTATTCGTGCCACAATGTGATATGCACAAGGCCCTGTGTCGGAGAAAAACCCCCAAAATCAACCCGTTTCATCAAAATAATGAGATACGGCCTACACGTATCCAATTATGGACACAATACTAGTCACAAACAAACAATCATATATCATATTGATTTATTAGACCAATTGACAAACACCGTATGTGCCAATCTCGGAATTCTCCCAAAATTGATACCAAAATGCACATAACTTCCACCGTAGGTCTCCTATGAACCTAAAACCAATTTCTATGGGTAGGCTATGCTTGCGGGTTAGTTTCTTATAGTTTAATATCAGATTTAGAGTCTACTAGAAGGGGAAAAACTGAAATATAGCTAGTAGGAGATGGATTCCTAATAAAAAGTCCCCAAATTAAGAAAATAGCTCCTTCTTGTAGATCTTGGCCTCCTCCTTCTTGCTCCTTGCTTTCTTATTGTAGATCCTTGATGTAGAAGCCTCCAATGAAGAATAGGAAAGGAAAGTTATGAATAAATTGGTGAAAAAATGGTGAGGGAATGAAGGAAATTGGAAGAGGAAAGAACTAGATCTAAATGAATTGGGAATAAAATAAAATGAGGCACTCTCTCTATTCACTCTATGTGGCCGGCCACTACCCCTTCTCCAAGCAAGTATGAAATGTCCTAATTACCCCTTGGGGCCTCTCAAGAAGAAATTAATTAGGGAGGAAAGGTTCTAGTCTAATGGTTTCACTAAAAATCCAACCTCCTAATCCATGGGCCTAAATCATGGGCTCAATCTAAACTCAACTAAAATATTGGTTCATGCGTCTAATTAAATAGGTTAGGTCCACTACACAAGTATAAAATAAATTTATAACTAACAATTATAAATAATACAATAATTAATTAATCATGCATGTACAATATTTAAATAAAATCAATCCTAAAAGAAAATATCTGTGTCAATTACCAAACTACCCTTAAATAAAAATATGACGGTGACAATCCTACCCACCTTAAAAAAAATTTGTCCTCCAAATTAAGGAAGAAACTAACTACCAAAAGCAAACAATACAATGCAAGAAAGAATTATACCCCACGGCTCGAACAAATATGGATATCGCTCGCGCATCTCGGCCTCTCGCTCCCAGGTACTCTCTCCAGGCGAGTGAAGCCTCCACGCGACGCACACCAAAGGAATCGTCTGGTTCCTCAGCACCTTCTCTTTTTGATCCAGAATCTCCACTAGCTGCTCTGGATAGCTAAGAGTAGGGCCTACCTCTATCTCTGAGTGATCTAATACATGATTGGGATCTGCCACGTACCGTCTCAGCTGCGACACGTGAAATATGTTGTGCACTCCCTCTAATGCAGGTGGTAAGTCTAGTCTGTATGCAACTACACCAACCCTCTCAAGAATACTTAAAGATTCGATGAATCGTGGACTAAGCTTGCTGCCTCCACCGAAATAAATCGTGCCACGTATCGGAGAAATCCTCAAGAAAACCAGACTGCCAACCTAGTACAAAATACAATATTAGCACTCTAACAATCAACAATCAAATCACAAGAAAAACAAAACTAAAGCTATACCTCAAACTCCAAAGGTCTTCGATGGCTATCAGTCCAATGCTGCTGCTTGTCCTACGCCACTCGAAGTCTATCCTTAATAAGCTTTACCTTCTCGGCTGTATCCACTACCATCTCTGGTCCCAATAAATCTCTGTCACTAACATCTTCCCAGGATAACGAAGTGCGGCATCTTCGTCCATACAACGCCTTGAATGGTGACATCTCGATGCTTACTTGGTAGCTGTTGTTGTATAAAAACTCTATCAAGTGAAGGTAATCCTTCCAAGAACCTCCAAGATCCAAAACACAGGTGCGTAGCATGTCCTCAAGAGTCTAAATAGTCCTCTCAGACTGTCCGTCAGTCTAAAGGTGATAAGCGGTACTGAACTTGAGCTGAGTGCCCAAGCTAGCCTGCAAACTCCTCTAGAAGTGGGACGTGAAGCGACTATCCCGATCCAAGACTAGATGTACCCACCAGGCCTCTTGCGCACATACATTACCGCGAGTCTCTCCGTAGATGTACCCACTTTAAATGGCAGAAAGTGGGCTGAGTTGGTCAACCTGTCCACGATAACCCAAATCGCATCTTTACCTCCTGGAGAACGCAAAAGTCCTGATACAAAATCCATGGTCATATGCTCCTATTTCTACTCAAAAATAGGTAAAGGCTGAAGCAATCCATCAGGCCTCTGTTTCTCCGCCTTTACCTGCTGGCAAACTAAGCATCTGGACATGAAGCTAGCTACCTCCCGCTTCATGCCATACCAACATACATGCTCTCTCATGTCTCTATACATCTTGTTGGTACCTGGATGCATAAAGTACTAAGAACGATGAACCTCCTGCAGAATCTTCTCGTGCAATGCTCGTCTCGGTACGCACAATCTGGTACCGTATCGCAATGATCCAATATCTGCAACGATGAAGTCCTCTGCCAGCCTAATCTGGACCCGTGCTCTGATGCTCCTCAGAGACTCATCCTCATACTGTTCGGCTTTGACCCGGTCCATCAGCTTCGACTGTACCTGAAGTCCCCATATCTGTGGTACGACTCCAGGAACTATTACCTCAATGCCCAAACTGTCAAGATCGGCCAATAAATGTCTATCTCCAGTCAAGCACATAGCCATGGGATATATGTTCAAAGCATCTGCAACTACGTTGGCCTTTCCCAGATGGTACTGCAAAGAAATGTTGAAGTCTTTCATCAGCTCCAACCATCGCCACTGCCTCATGTTGAGCTCTTTTTGTATAAACACATACTTCAAGCTCTTATGGTCTGTGAAGATCTGCACTCTCTCTCTCCATACAAGTAGTGTTTCCACAATTTAAGAGCAAAGATAACTGCTGCCAACTCCAAGTCATGGGTAGGGTAGTTCTTCTCATGCGGGCATAATTGCTTGGAAGTAGGAAATCACCTTCCCGTGCTGCTGTAACACAAAACCCAAACCCTTTCCTGATGAATCATTGTAAATGGAAAATACTCCTGCTCCTGATGGCAGTGTCAAGATGGGAGCTATAGTTAACCTCTTTTTCAGCTCCTCGAATGCTGACTGACAATCCTCAGTCTAGACGAATTCTACGTCCTTCCTGGTTAGTCTAGTCATCGGCTCTACAAGTCAGGAAAAGTCCTGAACAAACCTCCGATAGTAGCCCGCCAATCCAAGAAAACTCCTGCTTAACTGGTCAAACAAGTCATAAATTTGCGGCAACGGGTATTTGTTCTTGATAGTGAGATTGTTAAGTGCCCTGTAGTTGATACACATACGTACCAACCCATCCTTCTTTGGTACAAAAAGTACCGGAGCACCCCATAGTGATGAATTGGAATGAATAAAGCCTTTGTCTTGTAACTCATCCACCTGCTTCTTTAACTCTGCCAGTTCGCTGTTGTTTACTCTATAGACGTGCTGAGATATCGGCTCTCCACCTAGCACTAAATCTATAGAGAATTCCATATCTCTGTCCGATGGTAACCCCTCCAACTCCTCTGGAAAGGCATCCATATTGAACTCTGAAATCAACAGATGTGGCGGCTCCTGCTCTTCTACCAAAGCTCTACAGAAATTGCCTTCGCTCTGCTATGCTCCTCGGACAAACTCAAACTCTGGCTTTTCTGGAGATTGAAATAAACCTCTGCCTCCACGATAATCGATACTAGCATTATGACTACTCAACCAATCCATCCGAGTACTATATTGTAAGTCGGAAGTAGCATTACAAGTAAACATATGCTCAACTCGTGACCTCCCAAATAAACGCTCTAGTTCTTGCAAACATCACTGACCAGGATAATGCCACCCCCGATCATGATCTTGCAAGTCCTCGCCAATGGTTCAGACTCAAAATGATGCCTCAAAGCAAAAGATACAGATACAAAGTTATAAGAAGCACAAGAATCGAACAAACATGAGCTCGAAAGGAATCAAGATAAACTGAACCTGAGATGACATCACCAATCGGCTCCTCCTTCTCGACAATCAAGGCAAAAGCTTGCCCCTGTCGCTGCACTCCTTTCTATTGTTGATGCTTGGCAAACTGCTGCTACTGCGGTGGTATAGGTCCTCTCTACTGGCCTGCTGGTGGTCTAGCGGGTGCCCTCTGCGCCTGACCTCCACCCTGAACTAGAAAAGTTAAGACTTTAGGACAAGCCCTCAAGTAATGATCTCCCGAACCGAAGAATAAGCATTGACCTAGCCACATCCTGCATGCGTCCCATCCGTGTACTTGCTTCTTACAGAAAGTGCAAGGAACTGCTGCCCTCTGGATCTGATGCATTTGTTGTGCCGACGCTCTAGCTAGCCCGTGATACTGCTGCCTCTGATGTTGATAATGCCTCTGGTGCTGCTACTGGAAGTGAGGCCTCTTTGCTGGACCCGTGTTGGTGCTGGATCCTCCTGTGTCCCCCAGCCTCTTAGAGCCAAGCTCTAAGTCATCCTCCGCTCTCTGTGCCTGCCTGAGAATCTCCTCGAATGTTGCGGTAGGATCTCCGTTGGTGTGGGATTTGACCACCCATTTCAGGCCCTTCTTGAACTTCCTCTGCCTCTAAGGTTCTGACCCTCCACGAAGCGACCTAGTCGACAATACTCGGCCACATACTCGTCCATTGACATACCTCCCAGAATGAGGTACTGGAACTGACACTCCAAAGATGTAAGAGCCACGTCTGGAAAGAACTTCTCCTTGAAAACCTTTTTGAAAGCTTCCCAAGTGAGTTGTAGACTGTAATCCTGGGGTCTGTCCGAAACTATGTCAAAGCAATGTCAAACACCATACACCTTGTTGCCTCTATCTATAGCATCTCTGGAATCTGTGCCAACCGCAGGTTCCACTCGATGTCCTCTATCCAATCATTTGCATAAAGGATCCCCTCTGTGCCTCTAAAGTCCTTCGGGCCCATCCTCTTGAAGTCTATGATAGTACCTGGCCTCGGCTGTTGAGGATTAAACTGAGGTGGCGTCGTCTGTGGCTGGACTGTAGTAGCTCTCTCAACTGCTGCAAGTATGATTTGGTAAGCATTCTCCATGCTCTGTCGCAGGACCTCTGACTATCGTTGCTGCGCCTCTATCATCTGTTGGAAGAGCGCGAACATCTGCGTCTGATCAACTACAGGTGGTGGAGGTGAAAGATCCTCGAAAATTGTCTGCCCTATCCTCGGTACCGGAGGTGGAGCACCTCCGAAAGCTATTGTTGATACGCCCACCTAGACCGATGAAGCTGACCTCCTGAATGTAGGTGCTGGACCATCGTCTGACGGTGCTGCCCTCAAGGGTGATAAAGTGACTGATCGTGCTATCGCGACACCTGATCGCTAGGAACGCGTCTTCGGCGCCATCTAAAGACAGATTGAAATAAGGAATCAATATTGAATATGATACGATATCATCAAAGAAGGACAAAAATTTATTCAAAGTAAAGCAATATTCAATAGATAAGGATTTCAAAATAGATTTTGGAATTTCCCTAGTTATGATTGAGTAAACTCTCAGCCTAAATCATGTTTCCTAAAGCAGGCTCATAGCAGTACTCTAGACGAGCACAACTATGAAATTGCACTAATTATGAATCTAGACCTGCATGGGCCACCACTAAAAATGTGTCAACGCCCATCCTACGCCACAGAATTGGTGGTAGAATGCTATCTGGGTCATTTCTAACTATCTAACATCTCGACAATATAATATGATACCTGTCAATCATCTCAACTCCAAACGGAGGAATAATATGGTATCTCACAAGTATGACTAATCTTAATCACAAAACAAACTAAGGAAGATAATGCAGAAATAAAATAGCGAAAGAAAGAATAAGATACAATCCACAATCTGAAATAATATACAAACTATGAATCTCCACAAATAGAATAGCCTAATACAATCCAACACAAATAAACTAAACCTCATCGGGCTCTGCAACTACGTCCTCCTGGTCAACAAGAGTCCTCTATAGGTACACCGTCCTGCGACTCATAGAATGTGGGACACTGCTCTAAAAGCAAGTCATCTAGAAAAATATATCCAATCAGGATTGGAGCAAAGTACATACCTCTGAAAGCAGTTTCAATAGCATAATCGAGGATATAAAACAGATAATATAAATAAAATACAATATCACTAAACATATGAATGAATGAACAATAGGTATATAGGTAATGTACGAGAATATAGATCAACAATATAAGTATCTGCAATATGATGAAATAACTATAATCTAAACTAATGTGCCTCGGAATACAAGTTTATTATGTGATCGGTTTGGGTGAACATGATCAGGTAAGACAATTACAAGTGAGGTATGTAACCAGAATATACACGATGTAACAATGATGGGGCTTTGATCACATAATCAACTCCAACTCTTCCACCCCCAACTAATATCGATGGATCCAATCACGACACGCTACATACACGAAATATAACTACTAAACACGAGTAGTGGGTATACACGAATATCATAATCACTGAACATGAGCAATGGGTGTACACTAATAAACACACTGAATACGAGCAGTGTGTGAACACGAATATAAATTAATACCCAATATACATGATAAGATACATGTACACGAGTACTCGCTGAACATGGTAGGGGATAACATCTCCTAACAGGATCCATGTAATACATGTCCATGAAATCACTGTGTCGGGATCAAGTATACAATTCTAGAACATGCATGTATATAATATTATTATTAAAAACTATCAGAGAAATGTACTCGTCTGAAGTCCTGAGTAAGGTGTGTCTCTTGATGACCAAGCTGGTGTCACACAGACCTATATATGGTATGTTGCATCAATACTAGGTTCAAGAATAAAAATAAGTTAAATTGATACAATTCTAGGTCAATAAGCCATTTCTAGATCAAACCAATTAAATCTAGGTTGCAAGAGTCTAACACTAGGTCACTAAGTCAAAATACTATGAAACTAAGCTATACTAGCTAAGCTATGATACTAAAAGACACAAAAAGCCGTATCCTAAGATACGCAAGTTTCCATATATGAAAATAGTATTTTGGATATATATACAAGTCAATATACTTAATATCTATATCAAAATAATAAAATTTGGATACCTTGGCCTTGCACCAATGCGTATCACACTTACCTCGATACCCAAACTCAATACTTTAGGTATCAACCCAATACCTTGGTATCCCAATGTAACCCAAAATACTTAACATATAACTAATTTAAATAGATATATAAAACCCCAAACTAATATACTAACTATAAACTAACACTATAATATATATATATATATATATATATCAAAATAATATAGAAACTAACTATAATACCAACATACATAGGTATTTATAACTAATATAGCTAACTATCAACCTACACTACCTATTAGTATATGTATACTACACTAGATATTACCCAATATACTAATCATAAATATATAACTAACTACTAACAATATACATACCAATACATCAACTAAATAAATTAATGCTAACCTTAACTATCTGATACCAACTAACTGCCAACCTAAACCACAACCAACCCTATACCTTCAACTAACTACTACCATAGCCCAAATACCTAGGAAACTGCAACCTCTACTGATACTGTGCTTGGGCAAAGTGAACTGATACATGGAACTGATACTGTGGAGTGAGAAACTGCACAGTGGACTGAAAAACCTGATACCTGGTGATACACAGTGCTCCCCTAGCTGCTGTGCAGCTCTGAAAATCTAATGCACACCTTCAGAGCCTGCTCTCCCCTGCAGTTGGCTGCACGAGCACCCTGCTCGACTTCTTTGTTGAGCTACAATAGCTCTTCTTCCTGTTGAACTACAGCTACCCCGAGTCCCCCTCTTGCTGACTGAACTGAGCCTTGCTGTGCTCGAGGAAATCTGCACAGTGGAAGCCCGATACCTTAAGAGACTTAACTACTTGCTGTGGCCTGCAACTTACTTGCTGTTGACCTCATCAAGATGCATGAGCACTGGTTGCAAAATCGATGCTCTTCTATGCTGAGTAGTGACTACTCAGTTGATAAAATTGTTACCTTGATGTACTGCACTGCTAGCCGAGCAGTTGGCTTCCCCCCTGCTGACCAAACTGACCGAGCCTTCAGTCACACAACCACAACAACTCACACAAATATACAAACATATACACTATAATCAAACCTCTATGTATATATACAGTAGCTATCTATCTATATATATATATACTCTTCCCTCTATGTATATATACATATCTACATAAGCATATATATATTTATATACACTATTATACATAATTACACACTCACATACATATGTACAAGTAAACACTAATACACATATATATACACGCAAACACACACACACACACACACACGCACACACACATATATATATATACACACACATATAGATATATATAACTATATATACTTACACACATATACACTAATCATATACACTATTATATACATATATATATATATATATTACATAAATATCATATAGATATATACATGCACAAATAGAATTAAGAGCAAAACACAAAACAGGTGGAGTACACCGTACCTGTATCACACTAACTCTATGATACGCTTGGGATACGGCCCCAACACATAACCAAACGCATCCCGGAGGATACTAGCAAGTCTATTACATTAATTATGAGCAATACGTATAGTAATTAGATTAACTACGTGTCCGTGTCATAATATGATATGCACAAGGCCCCGTGTCAGAGAAAAACCCCAAAATTAATCTGTTTTATCAAATTGACAAGATACGACCTACACGTATCCAATTGTAGACACGACACTAGTCACAAACAAATAATCATATGTCATATTGATCTATTAGACCAATTGACAAATACCATATGTGCCAATCTCGGAATTCTCCCAAAATTGATACCAAAATGTACATAACTTCCACTGTAGGTCTTTTATGAACCTAAAACCAATTCCTATACGTAGCCTATATATGTGGGTTTGTTTTTCATGGTTAAATCTTAGATTTAGAGTCTAATAGAAGAGAAAAAACTAAAATATACCTATTGGGAGATGGATTCCCAATAAAAAGTTCCCAAATAAAGAAAGTAGCTCTTCTTTGTAGATCTCGGCCTCCTCCTTCTTGCTCCTTACTTCTTTCTTGTAGATCTTTGATATAGAAGCCTCCAATAAAGAATAAGAAAGGAAGTTTGTGAAGAAATTGGTGAAGGAATGGTGAGAGAATGAAGGGAATTGGAAGAGGGAAAAACTAGATCTAAATGAATTGGGAATAAAATAAAATGAGGCACTCTCTCTCCTCACTCTATGTGGTCAGCCACTATCCCTTCTCCAAGCAAGTATGAAATATCCTAATTACCCCTTGGGGCCTCTCATGAAAAAATTAATTAGGGAGGGAAGATTCTAGTCAAAAATTTTACTAATTAATCCAACCTCCTAATCCATGGGCCTAAATTATAGGCTCAATCTAAACTCAACTAAACTATTGGTTCATGCATCTAATTAAATAGGTTAGGTCCACTACACAAGTCTAAAATAAATCTACAACTAACAATAACAAATAATAAAATAATTAATTAATCATGCATGCACAATATTTAAATAAAATTAATCCTAAAATAAAATACCCGTATCAATTACCAAACTACCCTTAAATAAAAATGTGAGGGTGGCAAGTACGCCATCTCTCTCTTATATCTATTTTGTAAGAAAGTACGTCATTCTTCTCTTCTTTTGGAGGCATACTTTTTATGCTTCTGCTCCTCCAAGACCCCCTTCAAAGTTTTTGGATTTTCAAAAATTCTAATACTTTAAACTAGAAGCATGAAAAGTAGTTAAGATTTTTATGCGCGCATTCTAGTAGAATCTCAACAGATTATTGACGTGGCTGAGTGGCATGATTAACTGTACAAATCTTAAGGCATCTAGCAGCCGAAGGGTTTTATCGAAAGTGTATAAATATATGGGTTTAGGAGTAATAGAGCTCTTTATAAACTCTCGAATCTCTTTATCTTCCCCAAAACTCTAACTTCTTTCATCTTCAAGCTCAAGTTCTCAACAATGGCTCCCAAATATTCCCAAGCAACAGGAAAGGTGGGTAAGGGGAAGAGGTTGGCTACCTCTTCTCATACGGCTGTGGAAAAACCCTCAGTGAGGCAGATGGCGGCTCCACCCTCCGACGAGCGGCTTAATATGCCAAAGTCGAGAGTCGTCCCCCTTGATGCAGCGTATCCCACCATGATAGGCATAGCAAGAATTTTCTTATTTTCTTTTTCTTATTTACATATACATTATAATTTTGAAAAAGACCAAGAAACAACCGAAAGAAAAAGAAACAAGAAATGAACTCAGAGACACGTGTGCACGCGCACTTTTCTCTCGTTCAGAGTAGAAACAACCATTTTAGCGCACTTTTCTCTTTCATAGTGAAAGTAATCATCCTGCGCACTTTCTAATCTTTTTGAGAGTTGGCATATTTTCCCACTTACAGAGTGGAGAGAACCATCATACGCGCATTTTCCAATCTTTTGGCGAGTTGGCATATTTTTCTTCTTTCAGAGTAAAAAGTAACAAATGTGCGCATATGCTTAAGTTTCAGCCAACTTGAAGAATATGCACTTTCTTGACTTTCTCATATAGACTAAGAAAGTTTGTACCTTTCTGAGTATCTTTGAGAACCTATAGAAGGATTGCTTTTGTGTATACTTTTCTTCATGAAAATATATTAACTCCAAATTTTGTGGCTCCTATAGTTGATTTTTCTATGGATCCCTTGTATGAGATGCTGGGATCTACTGTTAGGCTTTTGCACACTAATTATCTGGAGGATCTATTACACGTGGAATTCCTTCAATCTGATAGGAGCATGTCCAAAATATTCTAATTGCTGATAGTCGGTCAAGGAGAATGGATGTTTATATCCTTGATAAGTGGCGAGCACCTGACCTCTTTTACCAACGAAGTATACACAAAGCCTACTTTTATGTTTGGTGATGCTATCAATCGATCATCTTAAACAAAAACCAAGAAGTAAAAGTGGCTTTTTAATATGGATGTTAGGGTAATGTATCTCTATGAGATGGCACAGGACATTCCATTGTCTACCTTCTTCCACGCTACTCATCAGAGAAAGATGGAGTAGGATTTGACTTCTTGGACTCATGGAGCCAAGCCTGGGAAAATTTTCCATAAAAAGGATAATTAGGGACAGAGTCTCTCTTATAGTACACCAGACAGGCATGTTGTTCTGATGTGAGGACTTCATCCTGGATCTGTACCAAGCAAGGATTCTTTCGCTCATCCATCTTGTACAGTCATCTCTATTTGCCAATCTTCACACTGAAGATAGAGGTGTCTACCCTGTGAAGAACATTTGATTATCAGGTTGTTTGAGCAACAAAAATATCTACTGGCATTATCTGACTGCATGGATATTAGAGGAATATGTAGAAGAACTTATAGACTCGGGATTATATAATACCGTATTGGCAACTTGCTACAGCCTTGAACCTAATCCCCTTATGTTCTTAGAATTAGCGAAATGATACAATACTCGCACTGGGATGATTTTGACTCCACACGGGGAACTTGGGTTTAGATTACATGAAATACAAGTAATATATGATTTGTCGATGGGGGAATTACCCTACGAAGAATATGTTCCAACCAACAAGGAGCTTGAAGACCTTCCGAAGACAGAGCCTCGTCTTATTGAAGTATACCATGTGCTAATATTTTACTACTTGGCTTGCAATCATTATTACATGACTGATTCTGGTACAGTCTATGTTAGGAAGTGGTATAATTACCTCTTCAACAATCGATCAAAGGAGGAGGAGGCCACTGAGATCTGGCCAATTCGACCATTGAGTGTCAATAGAATCCAAGAACTTATGAAAGAGCACAAAGCTGGCGATAAACATTTTGATGAGCCAGTAGGAAATTTTGTAGATGGGACTTTTGCTGTCAGCTACCTCAGGCAAACCCACAAAGAGATTTCATCAGAAGCTTTGCTGGATATGTTCTGTTCTTTACTGCTCCGTCGGTGGGTAGTTCCTGGAAGTTTCAGTTCAATGCATCATCTTCATAGGAATGTCCTATTTCTCGCGGTGCGCTATCTTCAAGCACAATTTGACCCTTTTACCAGCCATTGTGTGCAGTTTGAATGCTAGCCTTAGAGAACTCACCAGCAACCTAGTGGCAGATCCCATACGAAAGGAGTTTCCTAGAACAGAGCTTCCTTCCACGTACTTAATGGGATGGCTAATATTGCATAACAACGGTTTGATCTCTCCCAGTTTAAGCAGCAATGATGACACAGAACACATGTTCCTCTATAGATATAGGAATTCTAAGTAGGAGGATACCACTATTTTTAAGACTAGAAAAGAATTAAATATCGTAACATGCTGGAGATTTTACTGTATCTCTTCTGAGGTTGCAATCGAACATCAGGGTGTGAGTTTTACTAATCAAGGTACCACTAGATCTGACTTGCTGACTGGGGTCTTCTCGTGGCTGATGTACATTAGACCCTCTCACTTAATCTACATGAGTGATGATGAGTGTAACTTTGAGCCCTACTTGCCCAATCGTTTTGCAAGGCAGTTTAGCTATGATCAGCTCCATGTCAAAAATGCTAACCTTGTCTCACAACTTTTAGAGGATTAGTTTACGAAGGTCGCGGATGATGTTACTTCAGTATGGGCTGTACGGGAGCTCAATTTACTTTACCTCCAGAAAAGGCTCATTTAAGTTTATTGTACTCCTTTCCCAGATGCTAGTGCTCTATCGGTCAGTTTTACCGAGATTATTACATGCGAAGTAGCTTCTGGATCTCGGAAGAAGAATTTATAGAAAAGAAAATAGATTCCTTAATAGAAGAGGAGGACACTGATCACATGGATGAGATGCTCGAACCACTTCCTCGAGCACCAGTGGATTATCCTGCTCTTTCTATGCATGTTCCCAGGTCTCGAAAGCATAAAATTGCTTCTTCTACTGAGGATCTGCTTGCTAAGAAGAAGATCACTATCTCGATAAAGTGGATGTTAAAGTCAAATCCTTCCACTCCCCCTAGAAGGAGTTTATTCTCTTTACCGACTAGCTCACCAAGTCGAGTTGATCCATATGATGGTTCACCAGCAGTGTAGAGGATTAACACCTCTGTCCCCCCTCCTGCTACTACTCTAGAGGATACTGTAACAGTCATTCCAGCTATTGCAAGGATTAGTTTAACAATGCCTACTTTACAAGCACCCGAAGTAGACCATATTCTTGACACTTTGGTTGAGGCTCTCTTGTCGATTACGTTTATTGCTCTTCCATTATTTAAGTTTGTGCCATGTACTACAGTCACTCAAGACATCCATACCACTCAGTCCCACTTTGACGAAGGGAATACCGAGGTAGAAATACTTTCAACTCCTCTGGCGAGTGCTCCCTAAGGGGAAAGATCATCTAGCCAGCCGCAGCCCCAAACTGAGGCAGCTTTGAAAGAGTCTACAGATACGATCCCGCATACAAACGCAGACACAACGATATCAGAAGTAAAAAATAAGAGTATGATGACCTACTCCTTAACGCTAGCACTCCTCAAATAGAGGTTTCTCTGGCAAAATTGTAGAATTCTTTGGAGACTAGGCTGCCGGATAATGAAGATATACCAGGAGGATTAGGTACGTGCCTTTCTGTACTTTCTATACCACAAATATTTGTATTTCAGGCCTCTTTATCACGAATATTTGTAATGACCACCCATAATAGCAAAATCTAAGGTGTTATTCATTCCTTTAACGTTGATTTGTAACCCCATATAGAGGTTCAGTTCACTGACTTCTTACTTTGTTGTATTATAGGTGCGGAGACCCATGAGGAACTCCCCCTTGAACACATAAAGGTAGTAGTTAACTCCCAGCCTGAAACCCACCTGCAGTTGATACTACTGAGACCATCACTGATATTGCAGAGGAAGAAACAGTTGCTTCGACTGCGCTTGTAATGATTTTATCTCATGCTGAGTTGTCGGTACCCTCCATCAATCGAGGCAAGGCTTCTTCACTGATGAACCCACCAACTATTGCTCAGATTAGAGAGGGTACCATAGTTATAACTACTTTACTCCCTTAACAAAGGAGAGAACTAGCTGCAGTGGTCACAACTCCTAGATTTGCCAACTACCTTAGTGACGTAATTGAGATTCAAATAAGAGCTTTCTATGGGACAATGGCTTATATTTTAAGGCTAGTTCTTGAAAAGTATTTAGCCTTCTATGAGATAGAGAAGATGGTCTCTTATACCGTCGATCAGGCCTTGCAAGGACGAAGAGCGAACTACAGAACTGGAACATGTTATAGCTGGACTCAAATAGCTTATTACCAAGCATATGCAACTTAATAAAGGTAATATCACTTCTCTCATTCAAACAGAGTTTGAGGCAATCACCACTCGGCTTGAACCAGAGAAAGCAAACTTTGAAGGGTAGAGGAGGATATACAAAGATAACAGTGCTCTGTTGATGGTTGAACTGAATAACACCAATGATTTGTTCCTTCAACATGAGTCTGCTCAAGATACCTACTCTTTCGAGATAGTCCAACTGGAGAATTTAATCAGAGAATCTCAGAAGAAATTAGCAGTAATAAAGAATAAGCATGATGAGGAGTCATCTCATCATGACTCGATGGGTAACAAACTTGTGTCTCTCGCAAAGGCCAACACAGAACAGGACGAGTCCTAGAATAACGTTCTGAAGACATATGGCTTCTATGACCAAGTATGAGGCAGTAGTGGCTCGAATGGCTAAAGATATGGCCGAGCACAAGAAGGGGTAGCAACTGGCTCATCTGCGAAGGATTATCTGTGATCTTTCGACAAAGCTAAGATAACATAGAGGGCTTTTGTCTCATCTTGTGTTTCTTTTTATTAGCCTTCCCATTTTGTAATCCAACTTTTGTTTGCAATGAATGAAGTTCTCAGATTTTGGTGATGAATATATATGTGTATTTTTGTATTGTAGACATATTACCTATTGCGCATCTAATATTAGATACATATAATAAGTTAAAATAAATAAAACTATCAGAGGTAATATAGGAAAAATATATTTTCATATCGGGAACCCTATTGAATATATTTGTTCAGAGGTAGTATGGACATGTCAAAATATAATTTTGTGGGAATAATTTTGTAGACTTATTGTCACGACTCGCACCCGAATATTCGGGCATGAGTACGTGGGTACGCCCAGCCTATGCCGCTGTATCGGTGGTAGAATGCTGTCTGGGTCAATTCTACTATCTAAATATCTCAACAATTTAAATATGGTACCTGTCAATCATCTTAACTCCAAAAGAAGGAATAATATGGTATCTCACAAATGTAACTATACTTAATCACAATGCAAACTAAGAAAGATAAAGCACGCATGGAATAACGAAGAAAAGAATGAAGATATAATCCACAAGTCTAAAATAATATACATGCCATAAATCTTAATAACAATCTAATACAAATCCACCAAAATAAACTAAACCTCCTCAGGCTCTGGAACTAAGTCCTCCTGGTCTATAGGAGTATCCTCTAATGGAACACCGTCTTGTGGCCCGTAGAATGTATGACACTGATCTATGAGCCAATCATCTGGAAAAATATATCAAGTCAGGATTGAAGCGAAGTACATATCTCTGAAAGCAATTTTAAATACACAATCGAGCATATAAAATAGATAATAGAAAATAATACAAGATAACTAAACAACAGAATGCTTGAACTAGAGTCAACAGGTAATGTTCTGGAATGAAGAACAAGCAATATGAATATTTGTAATATAAAGGAATAACTGAAATCTAACTAATGTGCCTTGGAATACAAGTTTATTATGTGATCAGTTTAGGTTGAACCCGAATACAATAAGGTAACTCGATTACAAGTGTGGTATATAATCAACATGTACATAAATATACTGGGTCTTGATCATATAATCAACTCCTACTCCCCCTTCCCCAACTAATATCAATAAATCCAATCACAACACGTTACAAACACAAATATGGGCACACTGAACATGAGCAGTGTGTGTACATGAATATAAGCACACTGAACATGAACAGTATGTGTACATGAATATAAAAAAACAATACCCAATACACACGATAAAATATATATGAACGAGTACCCGCTGAATACGGTAGGGGATAACATCTCCTGATAGGATCCATGTAGTACAAGTCCGTATAACCACTGTGTTGGAATCAAATATGCAGTTCTAGAATATGTGATTTATATACTATTATAAAATGAAAACTAACAGAGAAATATATTCGCCTGAGGTCCTAAGCAAGGTGTGTCACTCGATGCCCAAGCTGGTATCACACAGACCTATATATGGTATATTGCATTAATACAAGGTTTTGGAATGAAATAAGTTAAACTAGTTCAATTCTAGGTCATAAAGTCATTTCTAAGTCAAAACAGTCAAACTAGGTCAACTCTAGGTCAAACTAGCTAATTCTAGGTTGTATGAGTCTAACTCTAGGATATTAGGTCCATAGACTATGTAACTAGGCCACACTAGCTATGCTAAGTTACTAGGATACAAACAAAGCACCGTATCATATGATACGCAAGTTTTTTAAATAGGAAAATACCAATATATATATATATATATATATATATATATATATATAGTACTCTTAGCTAACTAATGCTAAGTGGATACCTTGGCTTTGAACCAATGCGGTATCACCCCACCTACATATCCATCTTTATACTCAAACCTAATACCTTGAGTATCAACCAATACCTTGACATTACCTTGGTATCACAAGGTAATTCAAATTCTAGTATATAATTAACTACCCAATAACTTCACTATAAACTAATATGCATTAACTTATATAATACTCTACTAACTACCTACCAACATACCAATACGTATATATATACATACATATAACTAACTAGTAATCAATATATATATACATATAAATACTAGTTAGCAATATGTATACATAACTACTAGATAACAATACGTATATATAACTAACTAGTCTAGCCATAAGCTAACTAACTAGTTATATGTCAAGCTAACTCCCATACCTTGCTGCTGCCCTTGTTGTGAATACTGCTAATTGCTACTGAAGCTGTTGCTCCTCTTGTTGTGTTGCTGCACAGTTTGTAGTGGCTGCTCTTGCTGTAGTTGTTGCTACAAGATGCTCTTGATGCATTGTTGCCATACTATACTGTACATTGCTGCTGAATGCCTTTGTTGTTACTGATGTAGTTGCATTTCCTGTTGCTATTGCTTTGTTGAATGTATGTTGCTACTGGCTGCAGCAGTTGCTCTTAAATGCTGCTGTAGCTATAGTTGATTGTTCTTGCTGTGCTGTAGTCCATGCTACTGCAATTGCTGCTAATATTGCAGATAATTGTTAAGGGTTGCTGCAGGCCTTGCTTGTTGTGCAGTTGAGCTACTGAAGTTGTAGTTAGCTACTGCCCGACCCCCTCTTCTTACTGCACACACACAACACCCACACTCTCACTCACTCACTCACTTAACCAATGCACCACACTAAGACACACACACACACACACACATACAAGTAAATATATATTTATACATACACATATGTAAATATAAATACATATCTATACATATATGTATCACTAACCAACACCTACACACACACATATGAATATAAATACTTATATATATATATATATATATATATATATATATATATATATATATATATATATATATATATGCAATTATATATATAAATATATAACCACACACACACACACACACACACACATATATATATATATATATATATATATATATATATATATATATATATATATATATATATATATATCACTAAGCAGATACATAATAATAACCACGCTAGTAATGCATATACACTCTCCTATCTCTCATAACCACCAACACCTCCAAATGAAACATAGACATTCACATATATATATATAGAAATCATAATAATTATATCATTCTAATAGCTATTACCATGGCAAATTGAATTGAGATACAATAAAACAAATACGTGGAGTGCACCGCACCCGTATCACACTCATTCTATGATACGCTTGCGATACAGCTCCACCACACAACCAAACATATCTTGAAGGACACGAGTAAGTCTAAAATCATAATTATGAATAATACAAAGAATTAACTACTCAACTACGTGCCCGTGTCAAAATATGACATGCTCAAACCCCCGTGTCGGAAGAAAACCACCAAATCAATCCGTATCTCCAAATTATCGGGATACAGCCTACACGTATCCAATTATGGACACGATACTAGTCACACATAATCAAACACATGTCAATTTGGTCTAAATGACCTATTGACAAACACAAGATGTGTCAATCTCAAAATTCTCCAAAAATTAACATAAAATACCACATAACTTTCTCCATAGGCCACCTATGAACCTAATTCTAATTCCTATGGGTAGCCTTATCATATTGGGTGGTTCCTTATGATTAAATTAAATATTTAGAACCTAATTAGAGAGGAAAAACTCAATTGTACCTATAGGAAAATTAAGTAAAAAAAGCCTCTAACTTGTAGATCCTTGCTCCTCCTTGTATATACTTGCTTCCTCCTTGTAGATCCTTGTTCTAATAGCCTCCAATAAAGAATAGGAAATTAATTGGAAAGGAATTTGAGTAGAAATTGGTATAGGAATGAAGAATTTGGAAGAAAAAATATTTTAGATCTAGATTTGGAATGACAAATGAGAAGAGAGAGAGTCTCTCTCGGGCCTATAGTGGCCGGCCCCTTGCCCCTCCTCCAAGATACTATAGAAAGTCCAAAATATCCTTTGGGGCTTGTCATGAAGAAATAATTAAGGAGATAAGGTTTTAGTCTAATTGGTTTAACTAATTAATTCATTCTCCTAATTAATGGGCTTACTATTGGGCTCAATTCTAACTAGAATTAAATGTTGGTCCATGGATCTAATCTAAACTAGTTAGGTCTACTAACACAAGTCTAATATCTATAATAAATAAATAAATAATACCATAAATAAATATTTACAATATGCACAATATTTAATATAATAATACTAAAATAAATATACCCATGCCCAATTACCAAACTACCCTTAGTTGGAAAAGTGAGGGTGACACTTGTTACCCATGTCGTACTTGTACTAAGTATAGGTAACAAGTTTGAAGGTAAAATACAATCAGAGATAATATGGACGTAATAGATTAAAACTTCGTGAGGAAAATAATACAGAGGTGATATGGACATGACTGTTCTCTTTAGAATATCTTACTATATTGGAGAATTTTGAGGACCCATTACTAATAAAGTATTCAAGACTCTTAAACACCAGTGATAGTTCTAGATGAGAAAATGTTACACAAAATTTGTTAGAGAGGAATGTGAAGATATTTCTCTAACCACACTGTGAAAGAGAAACTTTAAGGCGGACCTATTACCCATAACATATACAAGACTTCCTAGATACAGGTAATAGATTTTATAATTTACATTGCTGTGGAATAAATATCACGTTGTACATTTACATTATTGGGGAAATAATATAGTAAATACAAACACTGTGTATTTACAAATGACTTGCTAGGGATGAAAAGTACAAGCTTGGTCTAGACATGGTACTTTTTAATGAATTTGCCGTTAATTGGCATCATCTGCAAATCTTTGTTTGGTTTGCTAGCCGGTATGCACCATTGGAATATACAGATTCTACTACGAAAGGAACCTCCACTTGGCTTGGAACTTCCCTTTGCTTTTATGCGTCGAGATCATTGGTCTACGGACCTTCAAAACAAGCTCACCTACTTGAAATATTCTTTCTTTGAACTTTCTGTTAAAGGCTCGGAAGATATGTGCCTGGTAAAGCTTAATGCATTGTTGAGCTTGTAAATGCTTTTCATCCAATGCTTCCAACTCCTGAAGTCGCAGCAATCATTATTTTCGATGATTAGCTCGTTAGAGAGAGCTATCATAAGGTAAGGGATTTGAAACTCGAGAGGAAGGACCACCTCACAACCATAGACTAGAGAATATGGTGTACTACCTGTAGGAGTTTATACCATTGTTCGACTGGCTCATAAGCATTCTCCAAGTTTCTTATTCCAATCACGCTTGTTGGATGAAACAAACTTCTTGAGGAGTTTACTTATGGTTTTGTTGAAGGCGTTTGCTAAGCTGTTGGATGCAGGATTATAGGCCGAAGAAGCTACATTCTGGATCTGATTCTTGTTGTAGCACATGTAGAATGCTTGACTAGGGAATTATGGTCCATTGTCATGAATTATCCTTCGAGGAACACCGAAATGATAAATGACATAGTGTTTCACGAAGCTAATCACGTTAGGTGTCTTCACTTCTGTCACACCCCTATTCCGTATACTTGGAATATACTCAAGTTGTCACACTTTTTGGTAGTGTTTGGCGCACTTTGGGTATACTTCAAGTGCACGATTGAATTGAAGCTTAGCGGACATTGGCTAATATCATTGGTGTGGTGGTGGTAGGTTGGGTATATTGCTTGGATGTTGGAGAGATCCAATAGTTCACCATCAACCCCTTGCCTATATATATCCTTGTTCTTATTCTCTCTCCTCACTTGTTCTTTTCTCTTATTTTGCTCCTGATTTTCTTTATAGGAAAGTACATCTTGTAATTATGAAAAAACATGACCGCCTATAGTTTTATTCTTAGTAATTATTATTTTAATTAGTTTTTAGTAATTTTCTAATTATAGTTAGTTCTTGGAGTTTTTAGAATTTGAGAAATTAATGAGGCATTCATTACCGTGACTCGATCATATGAGATATGAGAATCCTAATTAATTATGACTCTTGAACTGATCAAACATGATTCATGTGACTACCAGATAGGTTTGGTATCCTGACTTGGTTATTGAATTCATGCCGATACACTTGACCTGCTCGCATGTTTATAAAGGCTATATTGTACAATGAGTGTGGGACATTGGCCAACATATATACTACACGTGACATGATGATTCCTGTTCGGTGCATAATATTATATTTCTGAATTCTTGGTCCAAAAATGATAATGGGGCAGAACCATAACATGACAAGGTTATCGCTTGATTGAATGTTGCATCTATATTTTGGTGGATCCAGACTTGACTCCTTATATTAAATATATTCTTATCAAATGTGCCCGTACTCTGTACGACATCATTAAGGAAAATATTTCTGTGGCCATGGGAGGGAATTCTATATCACTGTAGGGTTAATTACATTTATGTTTATTAGAACATAGGAAGGGAACGACATCCCGAGATCGTCCATGAAGGGCCATCCCGTAATAATTTTTATGGCATACAAATTTGGCCACCACAGATATTTTATATCATCCGCATGTAGTGGAATGCAATATTCGACCTTTGTATATTTAAGACCGAGCCAACATTTTCCCTATAGGAAAGTTGGAACTGTAACTGATTAATCAACTCAGTGGCCCCACGGGGAACTAGTGCGACAATTAGCGCGATGGCCTTACGGATAACTGGTACGATCATAATTTTCTTCTTGTATAATATTGGCTCGGTTAGCCCTACTCGACATGACACAATCTGAGGATTCTTATTATTATATCTGGGATAACCCCAAACTCCACATAACAAGCCGTAACATTATTTAATCATTCTAACCTGACTTGGTTGTGATTGTAATTCTGCTAGTAGCTTAGGGACAGACTATCATAGTATGGTATTCAACTTTTGTTCTTGCTTGGTTAGGGAGTTGAGTTATATTGCTTTGATTGAATATGGACCAAACTACGACACAAAAATCCTAGCTTAACCATAATCATGGGATATACCTTATCTTGGGTGGCACGAAATTTTCTGTCCTTGTTTGGTAAATGAGTGTTATGTTATCCCAAAAATGGGGCCCGCTCCAATAATTTTTTGCTCTTGCATTATATGCTTGATCTGGTTTTTGTTTCTTCATTCGTGCTTCCTTGTGGTACTTGCTATTTGGGGTCTAACCCAACTAGTTTTGTATGGTCAGGTTTTGAGGCAACACTAGATGATCCAGCTTATCCCCCTTACGATAATATGTACCAGACGGATGGTCGCTAAAAGGCATGAGTGGATTTCTTGATCACTGCTCGTCTTGTACATTCTACTCTTTTGGGTGTTTAGCCACTGGCACTTATTAGCCGGCTTGTCTGGACATAAGTTCCATTTTACATAAATATAATATAATCAGACTGAAGCTAATCTCGGTTGTGTAACTATTGATATTCTGTTAGCCTAATATTTTGATGGCTACATCTCTAGAATATTCTGATGGAGCGCTTGGGATACCTTAAAGCTTTATCTCATATGTTCTATGTTGTTGTTACTTGCTTGAATGATTGAGACATAGTTTTTTTGCGATCCTAGGAGACTTGATTGTAGCATGCACCCCATTGCCTTTCAACAGCCGTGACTATCGTACGATATTTTATACCTTGTGCGGGAGAGTTTGCCATGTCTGTCTCCGTATTTCGTTACTGGGATGTGACAAGGTTTTAGTAGTGGCCCATACAGGTCTAATTGTTTAGACTTGTGTGGTGTCATGACCTTAGGAGTCTCAGTCAAACATGTTCCTCATTGAATTCCTGAATCCGTTCTTCTCGATACTCAGCTTAAACTATTTGATTGATTATTTCTCTGTCCCTTCCCATCATGTTCTTAATGTCTTTTGTTCCTTTCTTCTAGGGCTTTCCTATCTTCGGTTGCCGGAGCATCAGGGGCATCGAGGCGATTAGTAGGTCCGGGCGAGACGGGACAGCAGCGTGAGGCAGAATTTCTCCAGGACCCGGTTCGGATCGAGCCAATGGTTGGGCCCCCAAGTGAGACAGTGGCAAAAAATATTGAGCGACCTGCTCCAGAGATTCTGGCTCCCCCAGTAGAGCCAACAATGCTAGCAGCATTTTATATCCCCCACTTTATTAGAGATTATCAAGGGGATGATGGCCGCACAACATCATCAAATGGCGGTACAGCAACATCAGCAACTCCAGCAGCTAGAACAGAATGTATTGTTATACCAGGGGTTTCAAACGGCTCTAGAAAGAGGCAGAAGGATAGATTCAGGGACGTCGGTTAGATTTTTTGACTTAACCCCGTGTACTTTGATGGTGTCACGCCCTAGTCCCAAAATACGTAGGACTAGGAATACGTAACATGCCAGCCGTATGCCTTACTTGTTGTTCTCCCCACCCAATGCTCTAAGCATGTCATGTCCATGACACGATAATACCTCTAATAACCGCCAGGTCTACTAGCATGCAAAGTTTCTATTGGCAGTTATCCTTATCCGTCGCACGACCTATACGTACCAGTGGCCAGCCAAGTACGCAAGTCCGTGTCCTATATGTGACTCACACTCGTGTAAGAATAGTGTCATGGCTAATGAAACATAAATGCCTCATGAATATGGGGTAGTCTCATAAAGTAGGTCCAATGCATATACATAAATAAAAATATAGTACGATGACACCGTCGTTGCACCCAAGTTTCCTTGGACGCACAATTTATATATAGCAGTTAAAATAAATGAACTAAAATAAACAAAAATAAATATGCATGCATAATATGGAATGTAAATACAGTACAATGACAAGGTAAACTTGCCTGGCAAGAAATTTGTAAAGTATATGCGCCCAAATATCAAGGACACGGAACTTGGAACTAAGGCCTCTGAACAAACGTCTCCGGATGCTGAAATAAACATCACCAATATTTTCGGAATGAGCAAAATAGGTAAAAAGCACATCCCTTTCGTCCAATTTGGTCACAGGGGCAAAATGGTAATTTCGGATAAAAGTGGGGTCCACGTGTGGCCCACTTTGCACCAAAAAGTGTACCGATGGTAACAGTCTCTAAATGGGACAAACTATAGGTCAAACAACTCTAAATGTCAATATGAATCCAACGGTATGTCCAAATGTGGATTCCGATGGGCCGAACACAATTTTGTCCAAAAAGTCAACTGTAGGGCCTGCCAATTGGCAACTTGGTCAACCGTCTCAGAATTACGTGAAAATTGGGTCACAGGACCAGCGCGTTACCACGAGTCCAGTGGCGCAAGTTTCTTCGCAATCTGACAAGCGTGCACAAAATATGTGCGACTTCCACAAAAGTTGCGACACGGGATATGTCCGCGGATACGGGCTGATTCTGGCGCGCACACGCGTCCGAATTAGTTTTCATAAATTTTTACGTGTTCTGTTATGCTGCGTGCACCGTTTGGTACACTTGGTACACGGCGGGATGGTCCCGTTTGGTGAGGCACGCTCCGTTTCACAACTTTTAGAAATCTAGAAAAAGTGGGTTCGCGGGGTTTTATGACGAATTTAATTCCATCCACAGCAATTAATAATTTAGGGTTATTTAACAGAACATAAACTAGGTCAAGTGGTCTACGCATACAAAAAAGAATCACCGAATTCGGATATCTGTGGTGGGAGATACGAACTCGGCAACATGGGTGATCACCGCTATTTTCTGCGATCCCAGAATTTGGTCTGCTTGGGCCAACTTGGGCGCTATTTTCGCCTAGGGTTTCATGTTGTTCGTGGTCTGCTATTATACAGATATGGAAGAGGGTTAAGGGGTAAGCATACCGGTGAAGATGGAACGACGTTTGGTTGAGCGAGTCGACGGGAAGTAACTCCGGAACGCAGGTACCTCGTATGGGAATCTGCAGTGCGTGGGGTCGCAGTCGTCGGAATTTGTTTGGACGGCCTGGCGGGGTTCTCTGGCTGCGGTGGCGGCTCTCTCTAGGTTTAGATGAGAAGAGGAGGGTATGGAGGTTTTAGGTTTAGGGTTTAGAGAAATAATATATATATATATATATATATATAAATTTGAAAGGAGAGAGAGAATGGTTCGGTCGGCGGGGTCCGCGGAATTGGGCACTGGATAAAAAAAAAGGGGGCGCTGGCTTGTTTTAGTGGTGGAAATATGGAATAGGAATGTTTGCTAAGTTTTGTTGCTGAAGTTGCTAAGTTAATAAGTTGTAATGATTATTAGTATAGTTATTATTATATTATTAATTTTTTTTCTTTTCTTTTCTTTTACTTTTTCTTTCTAAAATATATATATACATATATATATTTGTATATATTATATATATATATATATATATATATATATACTCATAAGAAAATTTATAGATTAGAATAATGCACACCGTTAGGCTTACAACTGCTCAAGGGGTCTCCTACATGAAATAAATTCCGAAAAATTTCTAATGGTCCCATAAATCCTCTAAGTGCCCGAACACCTAAAATAAAAATTATTAAAAATCTATTTCTCCTATTTAGCCACTAATTACTACAATTAAATTAATAATTAATAAATAAAAGGGTATATACGATTTTTAGGAAGGGGGTTTTACATTTTATCCAACTTATAAAAATTTCATCCTCGAAATTAAAATTAAGCCACGGTAGAAAGCAAGGATGGTATGAGATATAAATTAACAATATAAATTCATACCTTGGTCTGCGAATAGGTTCGGAAAACGCTTGCGCATGTCGTCCTCGCGCTCCCAAGTTGATTCTCCTGGCGCGCCATGCCTCCATGCTACGCGAACCAAGGGAATAGACTGGTTCCTCAACACTTTCTCTCGACGATCAAGGATTCCCACAGGTTGCTCTTGGTATGACAAGCTCGGCCCAATGGTGATCTTCGAATGGTCGAGAACATGACTGCTGTCTGCCACATATCGCCTGAACTGTGACACATGGAATACGACATGTGCTCCCTCCAGTGAAGGTGGTAGCGCAAGTCGATATGCCACCTCTCCAACTCTCTCGAGCACGTCAAATGGTCCAATATATCTTGGACTCAACTTACCGCGCCCTCCGAATCGGATGGTGCCTCTGGTCGGTGATATCCTCAAGAAGACATGGTCGCCCTCTTTGAACTCCAAGGGACGACGATGAAGGTTTGCCCACTGCTTCTGCCTGTCTTGCGCTGCTCGCAAGTGTCCCTGAATCTTCTTGACTGTCTCTACGGTGTTGACCACCAACTCTGGTCCCAGAATCTGACATTCTCCCACGTCACTCCAACACACAGGAGACCTACATTTTTTTCCATATAATGCTTCAAACGAAGCCATCTGAATACTCGCTTGATAGCTATTGGTGTAAGAAAACTCCACAAGATGTAGGTGGTCCTCCCATGATCCTCCAAAGTCTAACATGCAAGCCCTCAACATATCCTCTAATGTCTGAATAGTACGCTCTGGCTGCCCATCGGTCTGCGGGTGGTAAGATGTACTGAACTTCAGACGAGTTCCAAGACTCTCTTGCATGCTCCTCCAAAAGTGCGATGTAAAGCATGAATCTCTGTCCGATACAATGGTGACTGGTATCCCGTGCAATCTTACGATCTGCCTCATATATAAGTCATCTAAAACTTCTGTAGACTGGCCAACTCTAAAAGGTATGAAATGGGCTGACTTGGTGAGTCGGTCCACTATTACCCACACTACATCTCTTCCACTTGGACTCTTGGGAAAACCCGTGATGAAGTCCATAGTGATGTGCTCCCACTTCCACTCTGGAATCGGAAGTGGTTGCAATAAACCTGCTGTCCTTTGGTGCTCCGCCTTCACTTGTTGACATACCAGACATTTAGCTATAAAGCGAGCTATCTCTCTCTTCATTCCATGCCACCAAAAGTGCTGTCGTAAGTCACGATACATCTTGTTGCCTCTAGGATGAATAGAATAAATTAAACTATGAGCCTCTGTCATCAGCTCCTGTCGAATCTCTCTATTTGGAACATAAAGACGATCACCACATCGTAAAGTCTCTTCCTCATGAATGCGCAATCTGGTCTGCTCTCCGGCCTCTGTCCTTTCCTTTAGTCTCCTGAATCTGGCGTCTGTAGGCAAAGCTGCCTTGATCCTCTCTACCAATGATGATTGTACTTGCAAGTTGGCTAGTGTCCCATCTGCTCCGGGTAATATCACTTAAATGCCAAGCTCTTGTAAGTCCTCCAATAGTTCCCTCTGTGCTGTCAAAAAGTAAGCTGCTGGCTTCCGGCTTAACGCGTCTGCTACCATGTTAGCCTTGCCTAGATGATAATGTAGCTCTATCTCGAAATCTTTCATCAACTCGAGCCATCGACGTTGCCTTATATTTAACTCCTTCTGCGTGAAGACGTAATTGAGGCTTTTGTGGTCTGTATAGATTTCCACTCGTTCCCCATATAAGTAATGTCTCCATAGCTTAAGAGCAAATACAACGGCTGTAAGTTCCAAGTCATGAGTTGGATAATTCTTTTCATGCACTCGTAACTGCCTAGATGCATAAGCAATCACCTTGCCATGCTGTATCAATACGCATCCTAAGCCTTACCCTGATGCGTCACTGTAGATCACATAACCTCCTGATCCTGACGGAATAGTAAATATTGGTGCTGTAGTCAGTCGCTTCTTCAACTCTTCAAAGGCGGCTTGACGCTCGTCGGTCCATATAAATTCTTGATCCTTACAAGTCAAATGGGTCATAGGTGCCACTATCCTTGAAAAGTTTTCCACGAACCATCGGTAATATCCCGCAAGTCCAAGAAAACTCCTCACCTCCGTTGCTAATTTAGGAATAGGCCATGTCTCAACTGTTGAGATCTTCTCTGGATCAACAGAGATACAATCTCCCGTAACAACATGTCCAAGAAATGAAACTCTGTCCAAGAAGAACTCATATTTGCTGAGCTTTGCATATAACTTCTCTCTCCTCAAAGTCTCTAGAATAATCCGCAGGTGCTCCTCGTGCTCATTGTGGCTCTTCGAATAGACAAGTATATCATCTATGAAGACGACCACGAACTGGTCCAAGTACTGGTGGAAGACTCGATTCATCAAGTCCATGAAGATGGCTGGATCATTGGTCAATCCAAATGGCATGACCAAAAACTTGTAGTGTCCATATCTTGTTCTGAATGCGTTCTTTGGAATATCCTACTTCCGTACCTTCACCTGATGATATCCCGATCTCAGATCTATCTTTGAGAATACCTTAGCTCCACTGAGTTAATCAAACAGGTCTTCAATGCTTGGCAATGGATATTTGTTCTTCACTGTCACTGCATTCAAGACTCTGTAGTCAATGCACATACGCACTGACCCATCCTTCTTGGGTACAAACAACACTGGTGCTCCCTAGGGTGATGCACTCGGTCGGAAGAAACCTTTCTTCTCTAGCTCTTTTAACTGTGCCTTCAGCTCGTCCATCTCTTTCTTCGCCAGTCTGTAAACATGTGATGCTATAGGTGCTGCTCCGGGTGCTAGTTTAATTAAAAACTCTATGTCTCTGTCTGGGGTTAGTCCTGGCAAATCCTTTGGAAAGACGTCTAGAAATTCTGAGATAATGGGATGATAGACAACATCGTCCATTGTGAGCTGCATACCATCAAGGATTTCTGTGGATCCTTTGGAAAACTCAAGTTCAGGCTGGACTGGTACCTTAAAAAGAATGCTTCCTCCAAAGCAATCAAAGAAAGCGTGGTACTTGCTTAGCCAGTCCATTCCAAGCACAATATCAAAAGATGGCATAGGAAGGACTAAGAGTTGGGCATTCATCTCTCTGCCACGTATCACTATAGGACTCGATCTACAAACTTGGCTAACTGGTACAACTCCTCCGGTTAGAATTCTAACACAACTAGATAAAGGTGTAGAAGCAATATTGTGTTTGGCAATAAAACTAGATGATATGAATGAGTGGGTGGCTCTCGTATTAAATAAGGTCACCGCAGAAAAAGTAAAAGCAAGGGTAATACCTGCTATGACATCCACCTCATGATCCATGTCATCACCTCCAATGCAAAAGCTTGCCCGTTCCTCTGCGGTTGTCCATGTTCGGCCCTCATATACTGCTCCTCCTGGGTAGGTAACGGTGGTCCTCTCTGAAATTCTCCTGCTGCTGGGGGTCGAGGTGCTCCCGGTCCAGTCATTTGCTGGGTTGGCTTCGGTGCTGGAAGCGCTAGTCTTTGAACTGGTGGTGGGAGTGTCGATGTCTACATTGGGCAGTCTCTCGCCATGTGCTGCCCGAAACCACATCTCATATACTGACCCAAGCGAGTCCGACAATCTCTCGATATATGTCCGCGTTTCCCACAATAATTCCAGTAGGGCTTCTCCGGATTCTGTTATGGTCCGGCTCTGTGTTGCTGATGCTGCTGTGCCAAGGGACGTCTGATAGGTCCTCCATGTTGTGTCCTGGCTGGTCCCTGCTGTATCCTTGCCGATCCTTGTTTTGTCCTCAGCTGACCTCCTCTTCCTCTGCTAATGGTTTCTTGTAATCTGGCCTCTGTCAGTAGTTCAGCATAAGAGACTCGGGACTGCGAGCTTGTATAATATTGTTGCTCCTGGGTCAGTTCTCGATGAAACCTCTTAGCCTTAGCCAAGTCATTTGGTATCAAAGCAGCGCCATATTTGCTAAGTCGACTAAACTCGGTATCATACTCGTCCACTATTCGGTTCCCCTGCTCCAAGTGAAGAAACTGATCGTACAAGGTATCCCTGACAGTGTCCGGAAAGCACTTTCCCTCAAAGCACTCGAAGAACTGCTCCCAAGTCTGGTAAGTACCCAACTGGCGCTCCATGGATTCCCACCAGTGATGAGCATTACCCTCTAGAAGCGTCAGTACACCCGTCATCCATAGGTCCATAGGTAACTGCGATGCCTCCAGTAGCTTCTGCGTGTGAGTGATCCAGTTGGTAGTCTCCTCCGGGCTCTCAGTGCCCTTGTACGGCCTCGGACCCATCTGAACAAAATCCTTTACTGATCCAACCTTAGCTCGAGGTACTGGAGCTAGTGCTTGGGCTGGTACAGTAGCCTATGCAGCCATCCTCTCCAGTGCTGCCAAAAATTCTTGCCTCTGCTCGGCTGTCTGCTGCCTCTGTTCTTGTATCATCATCTGAAAGAATTGGAACATCTGTGCTTGGCCATCTTGCGGTACTGGGAAAGCTGGAAGGTTCCCAATAGGTAAAGCGGGAAGATCAGATGGAACTGGAGTGTGAGTTTGTCCATCTGGCCCCGGAAGCCTAGAAATCGTTGGGGTCCCTCCTTGAGTCTGACCATTGACTCCAGAAGTTGTGTCGCCAATGGCGGCTGTACATCCATTTTATAAATCCATCTCTCTGCAGGTGATGTACGAAATGATTAGAAAAAGTACAGGAATCAAACAGGATGCAAGTATTAATATAGGAAGGATGAGTTTCAGTCAAGAGTGGATGAGATCCTTATACTCTATTCCTATATGCAGGCTTGTTCGGTACAGTTACGTAACCGAGACAATATATTTTTGACCTGCATGGGCCACCACTAAAAATATGTCACGTCCCAGTCCCAAAATACGTAGGACTAGGAATATGTAACACGCCAACCGTATGTATACGAACTCTAATATATGGAAACCATATACACACGTATGCGGTACATGAATATCCAATCCACAGTGGTAATATACTGTCACAACAAGTCACATGCAATTCTATATCTCATCCACAGCACAAATAATAGATAAATGGAAATCAATAACCGAATATCAAATAAGCAGTCTCAAAGTAATCTCAAGTGTGATAGTCGGATGGAAATAAATCCACTACAAATCGACTATAAAAAAACTACTAAAGAGAGAAGAGAATAAACTCTAATATAAGAATAAATGTCTCAAGAAGAGTAGCAACTAGAATCTCTAAATAGCTGCAATGGATCACATATAATCCGAAGGTAAAATCTTCTCAGACTGATAGGTAGCGTCAGGTCCAGGTCCATACTCCTGCGGGAACTCCTGCTCATCTATATCTGGAAAGGGAACAGGTCATCAGAGGGACGTAACAGGATACAAAAAACATATGCCAATAAAGTACTGAAATATAAACATCCAATGGGGTCGCCTAACCATCTATGTGAATGCAGTTTGAGAACAACTTTCCACCAAGTGGGCTATCTGGCTAAAATGGGATTGGCATGGTTCTCTTAGAGATCCAGGGGCCTACAAAGGTACCACGACTTTTGAACGTCGGAGGCCCGCCTGATAATATATAATATATAGTGGTCATCATGGCCGCACATCTCCGGCGGATCGTACGGGTTACACAAGGAAAGTACAAAGGAGCCCAAATATCTTACTTGTTGTTCTCCCCACCCAATGCTCTAAGCATGTCATGTCCATGACATGATAATACCTCTAATAACCTCCAGGTCTACTAGCATGAAAAGTTTCTATTGGCAGTTATCCTTATCCGTCGCACGACCTATACGTACCTGTGGCCAGCCGAGTACGCAAGTCTGTGTCCTACATGTGACTCACACTCGTGTAAGAATAGTGTCTTAGCCAATGAAACATAAATGCCTCATGAAGATGGGGTAGTCTCATAAAGCAGGTCCAATGCATATACATAAATAAAAATATAGTACGACGACACCGTCGTTGCACCCAAGTTTTCTTGGACGCATAATTTATATATAGCAGTTAAAATAAATGAACTAAAATAAACAGAAATAAACATGTATGCATCATATGGAATGTAAATTCAGTACAATGGTAAGGTATACTTGCCGGACAAGAAATGTGTAAAGTGTACGCGCCCAAATATCAAGGACACGGAACCTGGAACTAAGGTCTCCGAACAAACGTCTCCGGATGCTGAAATAAATATCACCAACATTTCCGAAATGAGCAAAATAGCTAAAAAGCATATCCCTTTCGTCCAATTTGGACACAGGGGCAAAATAGTAATTTCAGATAAAAGTGGGGTCCACGTGTGGCCCACTTTGCACCGAAAAGTGTGCCGAGGGTAACAGTCTCTAAACGGGACAAACTATAGGTCAAACAACTCTAAATGTCAATATGAACCCAACGGTATGTCCAAATGCGGATTTCGATGGGCCGAACACAATTTTGTCCAAAAAGTCAACTACGGGGCCCGCCAATTGGCGACTTGGACAAGCGTCTCAGAATTGTGTGAAAATTGGGTCATAGGACCAGCGCGTTACCACAAGTCCAGTGGCGCAAGTTTCTTCGCAATCTGACAAGCGTGCACAAAATGCGCACGACTTCCACAAAAGTTATGACACGGGGTGTGTCCGCGGATTGGGGCTGATTCCGGCGCGCACACGCGTCCGAATCAGTTTCAACAAATTTTTATGTGTTCGGTTAAGCTGTGTGCACCGTTTGGTACACTTGGTACACGGCAGGGCGGTCCCGTTTGACGGGGCGCGCTCCGTTTCACAACTTTTGGAAATCTGGAAAAAGTGGGTTCGCGGGGTTTTGTAACGAATTTAATTCCATCCACAGCAGTTAATAATCAAGGGTTATATAATAAAAAATAAACTAGGTCAAGTGGTCTACGCATACAAAAAAGAATCACCGAATTCGGATCTCTATGGTGGGAGATACGAACTCGGCAACATGGGTGGTCACCGCAATTTTCTGCGTTCCCAGAATTCGGTCTGCTTGCGCCAACTTGGGCGCTATTTTCACCTAGGGTTTCATGTTGTTCGTGGTCTGCTATCATACATATATGGAAGAGGGTTAAGGGGTAAGCATACCGGTGAAGATGGAACGGCGTTTGGTTGAGCGAGTCGACGGGAAGCAACTCCGGAACGCAGGTACCTCGTGTGGGAATTGCAGTGCACGGGGTCGCAGTCGTCGCGATTTGTTTGGACGGCCTGGCGGGATTCTCTTTCTGCGGTGGCGGCTCTCTCTAGGTTTAGATAAGAAGACGAGGGTCTGGAGGTTTTAGGTTTAGGGTTTAGAGAAATAATATACATATATATATGAATTTGAAAAGAGAGAGAGAATGGTTCGGTCGGCGGGGTCCGCGGAATTGGGCACTGGATAAAAAAAAGGGGGCGCTGGCTTGTTTTAGTGGTGGGAATATGGAATAGGAATGTTTGCTAAGTTTTGTTGCTGAAGTTGCTAAGTTAATAAATTGTAATGATTATTAGTATAGTTATTATTATATTATTAATTTCTTTTTCTTTTTTTTCTTTTCCTTTTTCTTTCTAAAAAATATATATACATATATATATTTGTATATATATATATATATATATATATATATATATATATATATATATATATATATAATATATATACTTATAAGAAAATTTATAGATTAGAATAATGTACACCGTTAGGCTAGCAACTGCTCAAGGGGCTCCTATATGAAATAAATTCCGAAAAATTCCTAATGGTCCCATAAATCCTCTAAGTGCTCGAACACCTAAAATAAAAATTATTAAAAATCTATTTCTCCTATTTAGCCACTAATTACTATAATTAAATTAATAATTAACAAATAAAAGGGTATATACGATTTTTATGAAGGGGTTTTACAGATGGTACGGAGGATGCCATCATGGAAGACTATTGGCACCAGGATATTGAGGGTATTATGGCGGCAGTCAAGGTTTCAACTGAGGAACAGGTTGAGAAAGTTCAGCTGCAACTGCAGGATCTCGCCACGGATTGGTGGGCGGTAGGGAAGTTAGGCTTATGGTAGCCTATTTCTTAGATTGATGTTAGGATTCGATTCAGGATAAAGTATTTTGGAGTTATGGCCCAGTTTGAGTTGCGGCAAAGGTTTATTAACGTCTAGCAGTCTGGTAGAACAGTGGACGACTATGCAGCATAATTTAGCTGACTAAGTAGATTTGCACCAACAATGGTGGCAACAGAGCCAAATAGGACAATGAGGTTCCAGCAAGGACTTCACCTAGAAATTCTACAGTTTATAGAAGGACACAACAACGATACTTTTAATTACATATTAGTGGCAGCCAGGAGGCACGAACTAACTTTCTAAAGAATGGCGTCGAGGACAGAAGGCCAAAAGTGGTCTCATGCACTGAGCATTGGAGGAGGAGCATTATCCCGAATGTCAGTATCATCTCATGGCGTTCATTTTTGTGATACAGCACCGCGTAGAGCGGTAGTTTCAACAGTAATGGTACCATCTCGGCAACAGCAGCCGAGGCACCAACAGCAATAAAGCCAGTCAACATTAATATGTTGTACGTATTGTGGAAAGGGTGGCCATATTATGAGTAATTATAGGACAACAAATAGGTTATGCCTGAGATATGGTAGCCACGATCATAGGATTGCAGTATGCCCATTGATGCAGAGGTCAGGGGGACCAGCACCCTAGTTTCCTGTATTGCCAGCAGCAAAAGCAATACAGCGTGGAGAGCCAGCATTGGCGGTGAGGCTATTAGCTCAGCGACCGTTACCTACGCAGGCTCAGATGTATAGGCAGCATCAACATCAACACCAGCACCAACAGCAAGAACTGTAACTATTATAAGTGTTTAAAATATCAGTCTATCATGTGATCGACTTGGGACAAGATCTGGCTGGTTACATATGATTAGTTATGATTCATGTAAGGTCAGGCTAACCATTTGGTTAGCTATAATGCTAGTAGTGGTCAGGCTAATCATATATAACAGCTATGAGGCATGTAATGGTCAGGCCGCACCCGACGTGAGATGTGGGGTGAGCTATGATGCATGTAGAGTTGGGTATGATCACATAATCTACTAATATTTTCCCTGCCCCCAACTAGTACAGTGGATCCAATCATGACACGTCACGATACACGAGCAATGTAAATGTCGTATATAATGTTAATACGATAATCAATGTAACAGCTCATGACTGCAGATCCAATCTATATACTAGTCCGTGTAGCACAGTGTCAAGAATCAGATATAACATTTCTAGATACTGGATTTATAGATATTAGCAAATAATTGGAAATTATCAGAGAATGTACTCGCCTTGGGTCCTTACCTGGTAATACCAATGTCCTGCTCCAGAATATCGTCTGGATGATCCAACATTCCTATAGTCATATCATAAATATAACATTTGCATCAGATGCTACACTATCACACAATCAAAATACATCAAACTCAGGGGCTATGCCAGGTATGGCACTAGTCAACTAGGGTCAAGTGCATCAAGTTGTACGGGCGTCGCGTCTGTGATTGTTGTGAATACAGACAGTCGGTGATACGGGTCTCGCCAGTATGTCGATGTACATATGGCAGTCTGCTAACATGCTACGTGGTCATACTTGGGTCATCTAGTAGATAGACACATAAAACATATTATACCTATTATTAAGTAGCATTAATACTTACAATATATACATGCACCAAATTAAATACATATACAATATATGTATACCAATTAATTACATATATAATATATATATTAGTTGAATATACATACACATCATATTGAATAATGTACACATACTAAATATATGTACATACTTACCATACCAATTGAACAATACCCATATACCAATATATATATATGTCCATCATATGTATGCCAAAATTATATTTAAAATATATATATATTAGTACATATACCAGATAAATACATCTACTATATATATATATATATGTATATATACTATCAACATTAATATTAAAATATACTAATACTAATACACCAATTGAGTTTATACTATATATATGTATACATATACATACCAATTTTATATATTAAGAATATACTAAATGCATATACAAAATATATATAAATACATATACCAATGAATAAATACATACATATACTATACCAATTATATTAAATACATACATATATACCTATATGCATACGTACACTCATACATACGTACACGAGGGGGAGGACCGTACCTGCGCACGACGATGGCGAAGACGTCGACGACGAGGTAGTGGTGCTCGAGACTGAGAGGGAGAGCTGCAGGAGGAGACTGGCCGGAGGTGGCTGTACGGTGGGCTCGGGTTGGCCATCGGGGAGAGCTGCTGATGGTGGTGGAGCTGCTTCGGTTTGGCCGGAGTAGGGGACAGGGAAGAATGGGGATCGCCGGGGTCATGATCGGAGTTGATGATAGGTCGAAGAGGAGTTGCAGTGGCTCATGTGTGGAGGAGATGGCCGGAGTACAGCTTCAGGTGGTGGTGGTATACGGTGGTGATGGTGATAGCTCGTGGTGGTACGGGAAGTCGGTTAAGGAGAGAAGGAGGAGCGAGGTCGTTGAGTGCAGTGGTAGTCAGCTCGGCTGTGCAGTGGAGGAGGCCGGCTCGATGGTAGAAGATTTCGGCGGTCGTCGGATGGGTGGCCGGGCTGGAGTTGCAGCGGTGGTGCGGGAAGTTGCAGCGAGGTGCGGGAGTTCCAGCGAGGTGCTCGGCTTGGCGGGATGGGCACTGAATTGCCGATGGTGGAGGAGGCTATAATGGGGAAAAGATTGCCGGAGGGAGCTGTAGTAGCTCGTCGGAGCTACAGGGCCGGTCGGGTGGGTTGAGTGGTGGAGGTGGTTCTCTTTATTGGGAGGAAGGAGATGATTCAAGAAGAAGAAGAAGAGAAGAAGAAGAAAGGAAGAAGAACAAAAAAATTCCTACGGTTGAGTGAGGAGAGGAGAGAGAGAGGTGGGGGCTTGTTCCCTAGGTTTGGGGATTAGGGCATGTTGGGAAGGGTGAGGTGATGTAACCTTTTATAGGAAGGGTGATGGGAGGTGTGTGGTGGTGATGAGCCCCATTTTGAATGGGTGGCCATGATTTGATATGGAGAAAATCAATTATACATGGAAAGGGTTGAGTTGACTAGTTAAATTTTGGGCTTCTCCATTTGGTTGAACCAATGGGGTATTAACACCTAATGCAACATTTGTAAATTAGCCCCCTTAAATTTGGGTATTTGCACAAACACATGAAATAATGAAAAAATGGTGGGCAATTTGGTGTTTGGTGTTTTGTAGGGTGAGAGGGTGTTGTGTGTTTGGTATGGGCTTAATTAGTGGGGTATTTGGATTAAGTCGGGATTAAACGGGATTAATCAAAATGGTATCCCTAATTTAATTAGAAATAAATGCAAGTTGTGTTCTAAAATTAATTAGGAGTACATAGGGCCAAAATTAGGTTGGGACACAAATATCATTAGTGAAGAAGACTCAGAATAAAATATTACCATAATTTGGGCTGCACGAAAAATGGGTCGAGATTGCCTCCAATTTTGATTTGAACGCACAACGATACAAAGTTGGAATTTTATTTAGAAAGTAAATAAACGTCTGCGACGAATATTGTGCGGCTAAAATAAAATACAAGAGAGCATAATTATGAGTTACAAAAAGGTCAGAATGGAAGGCGGGCACGTCTAGGGCAAGGTTGTGAAATTTGTTGGAAGGCAAAAGCTAGGGTAGCGCTCCAAATATCGAAGCAACGGTAAGGCGCAACAATTAAATAAAATTACGGTAATAATTACAACCTTAATTAATTAAATTTTAATTAATACAAATTAATACATAATCTTATAATTCGGTCAGGTGTTCATCTAGTGGGCCTCTAGGTCAAGTCTACTAGCTCAAACATTAATGAACAATGTACATATATAATATATTTAAATACACATCTCATGCAATTATTTAAATTAAATACACGAAATATTAAATATATATAAAAGTCGAAAATACCCCGGTTTTTGGAACGTGGTAGTGACAGCACACGCCAATAATTTTTGGCTCTTGTACTATATGCTTGATCTTGTTTTTGTTTCTTTATTCGTGGTTCCTTGTAGTACTTACTATTTGGGGTCTAACCCTACTAGTTTTGTATGGCCAGGTTATGAGCCAGCACCAGAGGATCCAACTTATCCTCCTTACGATGACGCACAATAGACGGATGGTCGCTGAAGGGCACAAGTGGGTTTCTTGATCATTGCTTGTCTTGTACATTCTACTCCTTTGGGCGTTTAGCCACCGATATTTGTTAGCCAGCTTGTTTGGACATAAGTTTCTTTTTACGTAACTGTAATATAATCAGACTGCAGCTGATCTCGGTTGTGTAACTATTGACATTCTGCTAGACTAACATTTTGATGGCTTAATCTCTAGAACATTCTGATAGAGCGTTTGGGATGTCTTACGGCTTTATCTCACATGTTATATGTTCTTGTTACTTGCTTGAATGATTGAGACATAGTTGTTCTGAGACCCTAGGAGACTTGATTCTAGCATGCACCCCCTTGTCTTTCTACAGCCATGACCGTCGTACGATATTCTATACCTTGTGCGGGAGGACTGGCCATATTTGTCATCGTATTCCTGTACTGGGGCATGACAACTTCGATGAGAGGTATTGCCTCCGCCCATTTAGAGAAATAATTGATTATGGTGAGGGTAAATCGATGATCTCTGGAATAAGGAGGGCTGATAGGACCAATGATGTCTATTCCCTATGCTTCAAAAGGCCAAGACGTAGTTGTAGGATGGAGGAACTCTTATGGCTTGTGTATAAAATTGACATAAATTTGACAGGCTCCGCACTGACGAACATAATCTACGGCATATGCTACCATGGTAGGCTAGTAGTAATAACCCAACCTCCTTAGGCAATCCTATAATTTAGGACATTGCTGATGCGGCCCACAAGTAACATCGTGAGCTTCACGAAATTCTTGTCTTGTAATGATGTTGGAGAGATATCACAATAAGAGTCCGTTGTATTACCGATAATATAACGTCTTAGATACGACATCATAATAGAATCGAAGCGAGCATCTTTTAACAGAGGTAGCTTCTTTTAGATCATCTGGAAGAATCCTATAAGTTGTATAGTCTATGAAAGGGTATCTCTAATCTTCATCATTACAGGTTAACTTTATGGCAAAGCTATATTCGATTTATAGATAGTTCTTGGCATAAATTAGCTCTCTACCTGTCACTATGACCGAATGTTATCTTTTTAGATAAATAGACAATGAATCTGCTAACCTGGCGAGGGCATCTGCTTCCATGTTCTATAACCAAGGCACACGCTCGATAAAGAATCCAATAAAAGTTGAAGCTAGCATAATTATTGCCAGATGATAGGGAATAAGATCTTTATGCCGAACTTTGTACTCCCCTCTAACCTGATTAACTATAAATTTAGAGTCTCCATAGGCTTCGACGTATTACAAATCCAACTGTTGGCTAACTAAAGACCAATTAGTAGAGCATTGTATTTTGCTACATTGTTAGAGCAAGGTTCTCTGAGGGAGTATGCACGATGTATCGATAGCTTGTTTGGAGAAATGAGGACTATCCCTATACCAGCAATAATATTGCCTTTGGGCCCTATTCTTGATGCACCATTAAAGAATAGTTGTCAAGTGTCATCTCCCATTGCCATATTAGACCTTAACACTTCATCTGGAATGTCGTCATATAGCTTTGAGATTTCTGGTACTGGGTGAGCTGTTAAGAAATGAGTCAACGCTTGGCCCTTAACTGCTTTTTGTGGAACATATACCATATCGTACGGGGACAACAATATTGACCAGGTAGCAAGAGAGAATTGATCGTACTAGGTTTAGTCATCAACACCCAGAATAGATTTACTCTGGATATGACGTGGATTGTTTGCCGGTAACATAGTGACGTATCTTTTCAATGGAGAACACCAAGTCAAGAAACTCTTTCTTTACAGGCTTAAACATGTGCTCGACACCAACTATCATACGACAGAGATAGTAGATTGCTTATTTGTGCCCTTTATTTCTCTTCTGTGCAAATAGAGCTCCTAAGGAAGGATATATTACTCGAACATACAGCAAAAAGGGTCTTCCTATAATTGGGGCCACCAAAACTGGAGGGTTTGAAAGGTAGTTGTTTTATGTCGTGGAATGCTTGCTGGCATTCCTTATTCCATACAAACGTTACTTATTTTTTTATAAGTGGGGTAAATGGCTAGCACCGTCCCGAGAGATTTGATATAAACCTCTGGATATATGCCGACCGGTCTTGCAATTCATGAATTTCTTTGAGGTTACGCGGAGGACACATTTCCAGGATGGCCTAGACCATTTCAGGTTCAAGATGGATACCTTTAGAAGTTATAATGAATATGAGAAACTTGCCACTAGAGACACCCAAGAAGGACTTGGTCGGTTTAATTTTGAGTTGGTGTTGATTAATTAATTCGAACACCGTCTTTAGATCTTGAAGGTGATCGTCTTTAAGATGACTCTAAACTGTAATATCGTCCACATAGTATTCCACTATCTTCCGTAAGTCCTTACGAAAGATCATGCTCATAACTCGTTGATATGTTGGTCCCGCATTCTTCAAACCAAAAGGCATAAATATATAACAATATACTCCTAACTATGTTCAAAATGAGGTGTGCTTTTCATCTTCAGAAAATATCTTGATCTGATTATACCCCGAGAACCGTCCATGAATGACATATGCTCAAAGCCGCAGGTATTGTCAATCATGACATCTGTAATGGAGAGAAGGAACTAGTCTTTTGGATAAGTCGAGTTTAGCTCCTGATAATCTATACAAATAAAGGTCTATCCATTTTTTTTTATGACTGGGACGACATTGGAAACCCAGTCAGGATGTAGTTTGTCTCGAACAAAGCCTCATGCAATCAATGTCAACATCGCCAAAAATATAAAGTTGGGCTAACTTTTTATTCATTAGGAATTGACAAAGAGTACAAAAAAATCCTTAATATAGAAAGATCTAAGTACAATAAAAAATTTTGGGCAAGTGTGATATTGGAGATCGAGCACTACAGTGGCTCCTTTACTCTATTGACGATCTCGGATCAAGAAGGTTGATAAGGCTTCAGGCGCTTCTATCTTCTTCTCATATTCTCTGTTCTCACGATGGTGGTTATCTCTTTTTGCATGTGGGAAAGTGCCTACTATTTACATCCATGAGAAAGCTTCATGGATGTGCGTACTTATGTGACTTATATGGTGGCGCATACGGCCTTAAGATTGTCATGTGGTAGGTCAAGATATGGGATTTTTTATGCCTATATTACTCATGACACGTGTCATGCCCTAATGATTGTGATTGCACCTTGGGAACACTATCGCTTGGCACATGGAGATCCCTGAGGTAGTAGTGGAACATGGCACTGCTAGCGCATGGGACACTAAAGAAGTAGTGGCGTATGGCAATGCGGGCACATGGGAACCCTAGAGGAGTAGTGACGCATGGTGCTGGGGGCACATGGAAATAGTAGAGGAGTAGTGGCGCATGGCACTGCAGGCATATAGAAACACTTTATAGCTTATTGGCGCATGACTCTGGGTCTCTTTGGCGCATGGGTCTTCATAACTATGGTACATGTGTAGAGGTTTTCCATGCTTCTACAAGACCCCCTTCAAAGTTTCTAAACTTAAACTTTATAAGTTTTAAGTTTAGAATACTTTAAATAGAAGCATGGGAGAGATTTGCATATAAACTGCTATAACGCATGTATGAAACATCTCCGTTTGGCGCATTTGGACGTTTGGCGCATTAGATATTTGGTACATCGCTTTGACTGGCAGAGATTCATCCATTAAATATCAGGTTCATCCCACAATTTAGGCGCCTAGCCATTCGTCAGCCATTAATAGCTTTCTTGCTATAAATATAGGTTTAGGGGAGAGAGAGAACGAAGCTTTTCTTCTCCGCTTGATATTTCTTCAAAGGCTAAATGCAGGGAGATTGGTTGAATGGTTCATCGATCCCCTCCCTTTAATGGTCGACCACCCAGCTGCAGTCAACTTAGGTAATTAGTGAAGCTTATTGCTTTTCGTTCTTGGGTTATTTTGATACCTCAGCACTGTATGTTTATAGGGGAAAGAAATTGCTCGTTCATGCACAGGTACTTCATCTCGGCTTGACGTGCATGGTCGTTGCCGAAGGGCTTCGTGTTACAACAACATTTTCTAAAAAGAATATTTTGGTCATTTTTATAATTTGATAATTTATTGTGCATGTTAATATTTAATTCTTGTATTATTTATTTATTGTTAGTAGGCTACATGATATTTTAGACTTGTGTTAGTAGACCTGACTTGTTTAGATTGGACTCATGGACCAACATTATTTCTAGTTAGACTTGAGCCCAACAAACAAGCCTAATTCATTTAGTTAATAATTTAATTAGTTAAACCATTAGGAATATAAGCTTCCCTCCTTAATCCTATACTTCATGACAAGCCCCAAGAGGTAATTTGGATCTTGTACATTTCTTGGAAGAGGGGGAAGGGGCCGGCCATAGGGGAAAGAGGAGAGACTCTCTCTCTCTTCATTCATTTTATTTCAATTCTAGATCTAGAATTTTTCTCTTCCAAATTCCTTCATCCCTACACCAATCCCTACACAAATTCTATTCTAATTCCTTCTCTACTAACCATTGGAGGTTATTGGTACAAGGAGGAGGCAAGAATCTACAAGGAGGAGGAAGGATCACAAGTTGAAGGCTCTTGACACTCATTTGGAGACTTGCGCTGGGAATCCATCTTCCAATAGGTACAATTCAGAATTTTTATTCTAATTAGACTTATTTCTATAATTAAATAATTAGAAACCCTCTGAGGTACTAGGGCTACCCATAGGAAGAAGAATTAGGTTCATAGGAGGCCCATGGAGAAAGTTATGATGTATTTTGTGCCAATTGTAGGAGAATTCCGAGATTAGCACATCATGTGTTTGTCAATAGATCATTTGGACCAAATTGACATGTGTTTGGTCGTGTGTGTCACGACCCACACCCGGTGTAAGGGTATAAATCGGGAACAACGTCCAGCCTACGCTGCAGAATCGGCGGTAGAACGCTGTTTGGGTAATCTATCTAGCAATATAATGAACCACCAACAATAACAATAAACTCAATCACAGATCTAAGATAGAATGAGCACAAATATGATAAAGAATAGAATAGTCACTTACAACTTATAAGTCAAAAATAATACATTAATGAGTTTGAAAGAAGTACTAACAAATAAACTCGAGACAAATCCAGTACAAAAGAATACTAAGGAGCTACTAAACTCGGGTCATCTGTCTCAGTTGGGATAAGTCCCTACTGAACCAGGGTCTCAGACTCTAAACCCACAATATCCTAAGGTCCATAATGTGTAGGGTACCAGTCCTCGGTGTCATCTGGAAAAAATATATCCAGTCAGGAAAGGAGCAGAGTACATCTCTAACAGCAGTTCTAATCAATGATAAAAACTATGTAACAGTAAATAGATGTGAATATACAAGATGCACAATAGATACAAGAGATACACAATAAGAAAATACTCGAATAAATACAAGAATGAACAATATGTCAATGAATAAGAATACTAATGTCTAAGTGAGTGAGTACTAGCTTTAACATGTAATCGGCTTGGGAACTTGCACAAGAGTATATTGGCCTGGCTGATCATACGTGCGGTATATGATCAACAGTCACAAGGAACAAGACATCCACAAGGAGGGTATGATCACATATCTACACTAAAATACTCCCCACCCCGACTGGTATAATAGATCCAACAATGGTATACTATGGTACGGGATTCTCTAGGAAGGTAGCAAATCTCCCCGAGAATCAGTGTTTGTACATCCACAAGATAATCAATGAAACAAGACTTGCACAAGATACACCATATACAAGGAATAATATCTCATGACGAGATTCGGATATACCAATCCGTGTAACCATCGTGTCAAGAAACATGGATATCTACACTAGATATAATAAACATAGAGGATATCATAAACGAGAAACGATCAGATAATTTACTCGCCTGAAGTCCAATGAATAGTCTCACAGATGTCTAATACGGTGCCTCAAAGACCTAGATATGGAATACAATATCAATACAAGGTTCTGGAAAAAAAATAAGTTAAACTAGTCAATTTCTAGTTCAACAAGTCAACTCTAAGTCACAAGTCAAACTATGGTCAACTATAAGGTCAACTATGGTCAACTATGGTCAAACTATGGTCAACTCTGGTCTACTACCTAATTCTAGGTTGCATGAGTCTAACCCAAGGATATTGGGTTTAAATACTAAAGTCTAAGCCACAAAACCCATATCTTAAAATACTAGGATACCGTATCTCTGGACACGTAAACACAAAAGAAAAATATCACATACAAATGCCAAAATAATATTATTAAATAAAATATTAAAGACAAATATTAATTATGTACGTTGGTTTTGAACCAACTTGGTATCACAACATAAAACCATAATCTTGATACCCCAAACCCAATACCTTGGGTATCTCCAATACCTTGGTACTAACCTTGGTATCTCAAGGTAATACCTAAATACTTGTTATACTACTACTCGTAAATATATACATATGCTACACAATAATTATACATATGCTATACTATTAACAATCTAGAAATATATTTACATATATATATATATATATATATATATATACATAAATATCTAATAATAGGAAAAATCTGTCAAACTGTCACTAAAGACCGCTGTTGACTGTCGCTGAAATCACTGATACTCTGATACTATTGCTGCTGTCGCTGCCTTGTTGTGACGATGCTGCTACTGTCGCCTTTGCTGCTGTCGCTGCTGCTGGTATGCTTTTGCTGCTGCTGTTGTGTTATCGTGACGCTGCTGCTGTTGTCGCCCTTGCTGCTGCTTTCTACAGCTGCTGCTGTAGTGCTGTTGCGACGCTGCCGCAGCTGTCGTCTTTGCTGCTGTCGCTAAACAATATATATATATCTATATATATATATATATATATATGTATATACCTATACATACCACTATATAATATATACTTACATCTAATACATGCAATTACTACATATGAATATACATACACTCATACTCCTCACATACATATATATATGTAGTAACATATGTATATACATAACACCATATCTAATTACATATATATATATAGCTTACAACTTATAAGATATTCATATGTACACAATATTATATATTACAATATAGTATTATATATATAGATACCTACCACCATATAAATTATGCACCTAATAAATACATAGTAACATACACATACACATAGTAATATGTATATATATAACTATATATATATGTTTACATGTATATAATCATACAATAATATGTAATACATATTAAATAAATAGAAATATAACAGCGTATAATTATCTATTGAACATATACATATCTATACATACTAATATATATAATTATACTTACATGTAGAAGAATTGCCATCTAACAATATATACACATATAGTATATACATAGATACATAGATCTAAGATACAATATATATATATATATATAAGTATATGTATATATAATTTTCATCACAATGACAAGAGAAATAGTTCCACAATTTAAATTATACAAACACATGGATCGTATCACCCCGTATCCCACTAGATCTAGGATACGCTTGCGACACGAGTTCTCCACACATCCAAACGTACCCCGAAGGACATGAACAAGTCATATATATTATTTATGAACAATACGAAGAGTCAAAATGTGACATGTACAAAGTTCCGTGTTAGAGGAAAAACTCTCAAATCAACACATATCACCAAATTGTCGGGATACGACCTACACGTACCCAATTGTGGATACAACACTAGCCCCAAACACACAAGCACATGCCAAATTGATCTATAGGACCAATTGACACACACAACAAATGTCAATCTCGAAATTTTCCCAAAACTGACACAAAAAGTACCATAACTTTTACAATAGGCCTCATATAAACACAAAACTAAATCCTATTGGTAGCCTATGCATATGGGTTAATTTCTCATGGTTAAATATCATATTTAAAACTAATTTAAGGGAAAAAAACTAAATTGTACCTATTGGGAGATGGATTCCAAATGAAACCTCCAAATGTGATGAAATTGGCCTCCAACTTGTAGATCCTTGCTCCTCTTTGTAGATCCTTGCTTTTTACTTCTAGATCCTTGCTCCATTAGCCTCCAATGGTGATTTGGGAAGGAATTAGGATAAAATTTGGTAGGGAAATGAAGTGGGAATGGAGGAATTTGGTTGAGGTTAATTCTAGATCTAGTTTTGAAATAAAAATAGGAGAGAAATTAATTCCCCCTCTCTTTATAGGCCGGCCCCATTTTCCCTCCCTCAAGCTACTATAAATTATCCAATATACCCCTTGGGGCCTCTCATGAAGAAATAATTAAGGAGGGAAGCTTCTAGTCTAATGGTTTAATTAATTTTAATCCATCTCCTAATCAATGGCCTTTCTAATTTGGCTCAAATCTAATAATTAATACATGTTGGTCCATGAGTCTAAACTAAACTAGTTAGGTCCACTAACACAAGTCCAAAATAAATAACTAACATCCATCAATAATTAAATAATACAACCAATAATTATTATCAAGCACAATATTTATTTAAATAAAAAATTACTAAAATACCCTTTCCTAGAAAATGTGGTAGTGACAAGTCTACTCTCCTTAAAATAATTTTGTCCTCGAAATTCAAAGACGAAACTACCCCCAGAAAATAACAAAACATAACAAGAACAGAACTAGAGAACAGAACTAACTATGAAAGAACATAACATAATAAGGAAAGAACATACCTCAAAGCACAAACAAATATGGATAACGCCCTCGCATTTCATCCTCCCTCTCCCAGGTAGACTCCCCCTGAGAGTGATGCCTCCATGCGACGCGCACCAAAAGAATAGCCTGGTTCCTCAGCACCTTCTCTCTCCGATCCAGAATCTCAACTGGCTGCTCTAGATAGCTAAGAGTAGGGCCCACCTCTATCTCCGAGTGATCCAATACATTACTAGGATCTATGACGTACCATCTCAACTGTAATACGTGAAACACGTTGTGCACTCCCTCCAATACAGGGGGCAAGTCTAGCCTATAAGCAACTGTACCGATCCTCTCTAGAATAGTGAAAAGTCCAATGAATCGTGGACTAAGCTTCCCACCCCCACCGAAGCGAATCGTGTCTCGTGTCGGAGAAATCCTCAGAAACACCAAACCACACACCTAGAACAAAACACCACCTTAAGAACTTAATCTATAACAAACAACCAATAACAAGCATAAAACAAAAATCTAAACTATACCTCGAACTCCAAAGGTGTCCGGTGGCTATCGGCCCAATGCCGATGTCTGTCCTGCGCCACACGAAGTTTGTCTCTGATCAACTGAACCTTCTCTGTTGCATCCACAACCATCTCTGGCCCAAGCAAAACTCACTCTCCAATATCCTCCCATGACAAGGGAGTACGACACCTCCGACCGTACAGAGCTTCAAAAGGTGACATCTCTATACTAGCCTGGTAGATGTTGTTATAAGCAAACACTACCAAATGGAGATGGTCCTCCCAAGAACCCCCAAAATCTAGTACACAAGTGCACAATATATCCTCGAGAGTCTGAATAGTCCTCTCTAACTGCCCATCTGTCTGGGGATGATATGCAGTATTGAACTTAAGCTGAGTGCCCAAACTCTCCTGCAAACTCCTCCAGAAATAAGAAGTAAAATGACTAACCCGATCAGAGACTATACTGACGAAAATTCCATGTATCCTAACGATCTGCTTCACATACATCTCTGCCAGCTTCTCCGTAGACAAACCCACCTTGAAAGGCAAAAAGTGGGCTGACTTGGTCAACCTATCAACGATGACCCAAATCACGTCTTTTCCTTCTAGAGATCGTGGAAGTTCGGACACAAAATCTATAGTAATGTGTTCCCACTTCCACTCTGGAATGGGTAATGGCTGAAGTAAACCTCTTGGCCTCTGCCTCTCGGCTTTCACCTGCTGGCACACTAAGCATCTGGATATAAACTATGCCACTTCCCTCTTCATGCCATACCACCATACACTCTCTCGCATATCCCGATACATCTTGTTGGCACCTGGATGTATGCAATACTGAGAGCGATGTGCTTCCTATAATACCTCCTCACGTAGCTCCCCACTAGGCACACACAATCTAACTCCATGCCTCAAAGATCCATCATCAGTAATGGTGAAATCATCCTCCAATCCTGAGCTCTGATGCTCCTCAGAGATACATCCTCATACTATTCTGCCTTAATCCTATCCATCAAATCTGAATGTATCTTCAATCCCCACATCTGCATAGCACAACCAGGAACTATCACCTTAATGCCCAAGCTTTCCAAGTCCTCCAACAGATATCGATCCTACGTCAAGAACATAGCTACCGGATACCTACTCAAAGCATCGGCAACTACATTAGCTTTTCCCGGATCATACTGCAAAGATATATCAAAATCCTTCATTCGTTCCAACCACCGACGCTGCCTCATGTCCAACTCCTTCTGCGTGAAAATATGCTTCAAGCTTTTGTGGTCTGTGAAGATCTCCACACGCTCTTCGTACAAATAATATTTCCACAACTTCAGGGCGAAGATGACTGCTGCTAACTCTAAATCATGGAAAGGATAGTTCTTTTCATGAGTACGTAATTGCCTTGATGCATAGGCAATCACATTCCCATTCTACTGAAGAACACAACCCAAACTTTTCCCCGATGCATCACTATAAATAGTAAAACCTCCCGACCCTGATGGCAACATCAAAATAGAAGTAGACGTCAACCTCCTCTTCAACTCCTCAAAAGGAATCTGGTAATCCTCCGTCAAAATAATCTCTACATCCTTCCTTGTGAGTCTGGTCATTGGCTCGGCAATCCTCGAAAAATCCTGCACAAACTTCCTGTAGTAGCCTGCCAATCACAAGAAACTCCTGATCTCTGTTACCGAACTCGGGGTCTTCCAATATTCTACTGTTGCGATCTTCTTCGGATCCACTGAAATACCATCACCAGTCACAACATGCCCCAAGAACTCTACCTTGTCCAGAAAAAAATCACACTTGGACAACTTTTCATATAGCTTCTCCTTCCTCAGCACATCCAACACAATCCGCAAATACTCCTCATGCTCCTCCGGTGTCTTCGAGTATATGAGTATGTCGTCGATAAACACCACCACGAACTTTTCAAGGTACTGATGGAACACCTTGTTCATTAAGTTCATAAATACCGTCGGTACATTAGTCAACCCAAACGGCATCACCATAAACTCGTACGGACCATACCAAGTTCTAAAAACAGTCTTCGGTATGTCCTCTGGCTTCACCTTCACCTGGTGGTAACCTGATCTCAAATCTATCTTAGAAAACACCTTGGCACCACTCAACTGATCAAATAGATCATTAATCCGTAGCAAATGGTACTTATTCTTGATAGTAAGATTATTCAGAGCCCTATAATCAATACACATGCGCACCGATCCATCCTTCTTCTGTACAAACAATACCGGGGCTCCCCATGGTGAAGAACTCGATCTGATAAACCGCTTATCCTGTAATTCGTCCACCTACTTCTTCAGTTCGACCAGCTCGCTGTTGTTTACTCTATAGACATGTTGCGAAATTGGTTATGCACCTCGCATCAAGTCTATAGAGAATCAACATCTCTATCTGGCGGCAACCCTGGCAATTCTTCAGGAAATATATCCAAGAATTTTACTATCAACGGGTGTGATAACTCCTTGTCTTCCACCATAGCTCCACAAATAAAGCCTTCTCCCTGCTCTGCAGCTCCTCTAGCAAACTCGAACTCTGGCTCTCCCGGCGGACTAAACAAAACTCTACCTCCTCTATAATCTATGCTAGCACGATGCCTACTCAACCAATCCATCCCGAGTACAATATTGTAGCTCAAAAGTGGCATTACAAGTAGATACGCACTCAACTCCCGGCCTCCCAGAGTAACTCTCCGATCCTTGCAAATATCATTAACCAGGATAATGCCTCCCCCCCGGTCATGATCTTACAATTCCTAAGCAAAGACTCAGCTACCAAACCATGCTTCAGAGCAAAAAAAATAGATACAAACCAATGGAAAGTACCACTATCAAACAAAGCTAAAGCTGGAATAGAATCAAGAAGAATAGAACCTGCGATGACATCTCCGATGGGTTCATCCTCCTCGACGGTCATAGCAAACGCTCGTCCCTGACGTGCACCTCCCTGCTGTTGATGTTGGACATAACGCTATTGCTGTGTCAGAAGTGGTCCCCTCGGCTAAACTGCAGATGGTCTCGCCTGTGCCCTCGGAGCTGAAGCTACTCCCTGAACTGTACGACGAGGATTGGAAGGACACTCCCTCAGCTGATACCCTTCAGTACCATAATACAAACAAACTGCCAACCTCTTCCTGTAAACTTTCCAGATGTGGCCAGGCTTCTTGCAGAAGTGGCAGGAAGATTGCTGTAACTATCTCTACTGCTGTGGTGCCTGGTAAAAAGTTGCCCTAGCTAGAGTCTGGTGCTGCTGAGGCTGCTGGAAAGGTCTAGACTGGAAATAAGGACGTTTTGCAGATATTGTACTACTATTGTCCCATAAAAAATAATTACGGTCTCTCTTGGGCTTCAAACCCAACTCCCACTCAACCTTGCGTGCCTCCATAAGTATCTTCAAATATGTCTCATAAAAAGACGGAATGAGGATCTTCACTTCCCAGTTTAGACCCTCACAAAAACGAATAGCCCGAACCTCCGGCTCTCTCACCAAATACTCTATAAAATGGCTCAACCTGCCGAACTCCGCAGCGTACTCCTTTACAGACATGCCCCCCTGAATGAGACTCTCAAACTGTCTCCCCAACTCTGGCCTGTCTGCCCGAGCAAAAAACTTTTTCTTGAAGAGGTCCTTGAATACCTCCCAAAACAGTCCCGCGTCAACAAGAATCGGCACATTCTTGAACCAAGTACGAGCGACGTCGAACAGTTGAAGTCCTACTGCCTCAACCTTCAGATCCTCAGAAAGACGAGACACCCTCATACGACGCTCAATATCCTCGAGCCAATCATCAGCATAGACGATGCCCTCCGTCTTTTTGAAGACCCTAGACTCCAGCTTCTTGAAGTCCTGAATGTTGCCTGGCCGAAGCTGAACGACCTGAGGAATATCCTACTGCTGGACCGGAACTCCTCTCTCGACTAAGGCACGAGCAAGCTGATGAGCACTCTCGATGCCTTATTGTAGAATGTCAGTCTTCCTCTGATGTGCCTCTGACTGAGACCTCTGTGCCTCGAGTATCTTACGAAACAATGTAAACATCTGTGTCACCTCTGCTGGCACAAGAGGTAGAGGTGGAAGTCCCTCAGATACAGCAGGCACAGTCCTCTGAAAAGGTGGTAGACCTCCGAAAGCAGCTGACACTCCAATCACCGGAGAAGTGACTGGTGCAGGCCCTTGGGACATCGCAGACCTCTCAGAAACCTCTCTCCCTTGCTGCAATCTAGTCTTTGACGGCATCCTGAGACAAAGCGAAAGAAAGAATCAATATGGCACATGATGTAAGACACTCAAGGAAAGGACAGATTAAGTGATCAAGTATCAATATCAAAGAAGAAAAGTTGAACGAATCAAAAGAATTTTTCCTAGATGTGATTGAGTATTCTCAGCCTATAGCCTATATCCTAAATCAGGCTCAGAGTAGTACAACTAAGTCGCCATACTACCACGATATCGCACAACTTGCGAAGCCTGACCTGCATGGGCCAATACTAAAAATGTGTCACGACCCGCACCCGGTGTAAGGGTACAAGTCGGGAACAACGCCCAGCCTACGTCGCAGAATCAGCGGTAGAACGTTGTTTGGGTAATCTATCTAGCAATATAATAAACCACCAACAATAACAATAAACTCAACACAGATCTAAGACGAAATGAGCATGAATATGATAAAGAACAGAATAGTAACATATAACTCATGAGTCAAAAATAATACATCAATGAGTTTGAAAGAAGTACTAACAAATAAGCTGGAGACAAATCCAGTACAAAAGAATACTAAAGAGCTACTAAACTTGGGTCATCTGTCTCAGTTGGGATAAGTCCCTACTGAACCAGGGTCTCAGACTCTAAACCCACAACATCTAGAGGTCCATAATTTGTAGGGTACCAGTCCTCGGTGTCATCTGGAAAAAAAATATCCAGTCAGGAAAGGAGCAGAGTACATCTCTAACAGCAGTTCTAATCAATGATAAAAACTATATAACAGTAAATAAATATGAATATACAAGATGTACAATAGATACAAGAGATACACAATAAGAAAATACTGGAATAAATACAAGAATGAATAATATATCAATGAAAAAGAATATTAATGTCTAAGTGAGTGAGTACTAGCTTTAACATGTGATCGGCTTGGGAACTTGCACAAGAGTATAATGGCCTGGCTGATCATACGTGCGGTGTATGATCAATACTCACAAGGAACAAGACATGCACAAGGAGGGTATGATCACATATCTACACTAAAATACTCTCCACCCCCGACTGGTATAATAAATCCAACCATGGTATGCTATGGCACGAGAATCTCTAGGAAGGTAGCAAATCTTCTCGAGAATCAGTGTCTGTACATGCACAAGATAATCAATAAAACAAAGCTTACACAAGATACACCATATACAAGGAATAACATCTCATGAAGAGATCTGGATATACCAATCCTTGTAACCATCGTGTCAAGAAATATGGATATCTACACTAGATACAATAAACATAGAGGATATCATAAATGAGAAACTATTAGAGAATGTACTCGCCTGGAGTCCAATGAATAGTCTCACAGATGTCTGATACGGTACCTCAAAGACCTAGATATGGAATACAATATCAATACAAGGTTCTGGAAAGCAAATAAGTTAAACTAGTCAATTTTTAGGTCAATAAGTCAAACTATGGTTAACTATAAGGCCAACTATGATCAACTATGGTCAAACTATGGTCAACTATAAGGTCAACTATGGTCAACTATGGTCAAACTATGGTCAACTGTGGTCTACTACGTAATTCTAGGTTGCATGAGTCTAACACAAGGATATTGGATTTAAATACTAAAGTCTAGGTCACAAAATCTATATCTTAAAATACTAGGATATCGTATCTCCAGATACGTAAATCAAAAGGAAAATATCTCATACAAATACCAAAATAATATTATTAAATAAAATATTAAAGATAAATATTAATTATGTACCTTAGTTTTGAACCAACTTGGTATCACAACATAAAATCATAATCTTGATACCCCAAACCCAATACCTTGGGTATCTCCAATACCTTGGTACTTACCTTGGTATCTCAAGGTAATACCCAAATACTTGTTATACTACTACCCATAAATATATACATGTGCTAGACAATAATTATACATATACTATACTATTAACAATCTAGGAATATATTTATATATATATATATATATATATCTAATAATAGGAAAAATTTGTCAAACTGTCAATAAAGACCGATGTTGATTGTCGCTGAAATCATTGATACTCTGATACTCTGCTATTTTAGCGAAGGTTCTACTGCCATCGCTAAACTGCTGTCGCTGCTGCTGCTGTGCTATTGCTGGTGCCGCTGCCTTGTTGTGACAATGTTGCTGTTGTCGCCTTTGCTGCTGTCGCTCCTGCTACTGTGCTTTTGCTGTTTCTGCTGTGTTATCGCGACGCTGCTGTTGCTGTTGTCCTTGCTGCTGCTTGCTACAGCTGTTGCTGCAATGATGTTGTGACGCTGCCGCTGCTATCGTCTTTGCTCTTGTCGCTAAATAATATAAATATATATATATATATATATATATATATATATATATATATATATATATATATATATATATATATATATATATATATATATATACACACCTATACATACCACTATATAATTTATACTTACATCTAATACATGCAATTACTACATATGAATATACATACACTCATACTCCTCATATACATATATAAATGTAGTAACATATGTATATACATAACACCATATCGAATTACATATATATATATATATATATATATATAGCTTACAACTTATAAGATATACATATGTACACAATAATACATATTATAATATAGTATTATATATATACATAGCTACCATCATATAAATTATGCACCTAATAAATACATAGTAACATACACACATACATAGTAATATATATATATATATATATATATATATATATATATATATATATATATATATATATATATATATATGTTTACATGTATATAATCATACAATAATATGTAACACACATTATATAAATAGAAATATAACAACATATAATTATCTATTGAACATATATATATCTATATATACTAATATATATAATTATACATATATGTAGAAGAATAGCCACATAACAATATATACACATATATTATATACATAGATACATAGATCTAAGACACAATATTACATATATATTGTAATATGTAATATATACACAATATTATATACATAGATACATAGATCTAAGACAAATATATATATATATATATATATATATATATATATATATATATATATATATATATATATATATATATATATATATTATTTTCATCACAATGACAAAAGAAAGAGATCCACAATTTAAATTACACAAACACATGGATCGTATCACCCTGTATCCTACTAGATCTAGGATACACTTGCGACACGAGTCATCCACACATCCAAACGTACCCCGAAGGACACAAGCAAGTCATATATATTATTTATGAACAATACGAAGAGTAAAATTTAATTCTATGTGTCCGTGTCAAAATGTGACATGTACAAAGTCCCGTGTCGGAGGAAAAATCCCCAAATCAATACGTATTACCAAATTATTGGGATACGACCTATATGTGCCCAATTGTGGATACGACACTAGCCCTAAACACACAAGCACATGCCAAATTGATATATAGGATCAATTGACACACACAACAAAAGCCAATCTCGGAATTCTGCCAAAATTGACACAAAAAGTACCATAACTTTCACAATAGGCCTCCTATGAACACAAAACCAAATCCTATGGGTAGCCTATGCATATGGGTTGATTTCTAATGGTTAAATATTATATTTAAAACCTAATTTAATGGGAATAAACTGAATTATACGTATTAGAAGATGAATTCCCAATAAAACCTCCAAATATAATGAACTTGGCCTCCAACTTGTAGATCCTTGCTTCCTCCTTCTAAATCCTTGCTCCACTAGCCTCCAATGGTGATTTGGGAAGGAATTAGAATAAAATTTGGTAGGAAAATGAAGTGGGAATGAAGGAATTTGGTTGAGGGAAATTCTAGATCTAGTTTTCAAATGAAAAGGGAAGAGAGAAATTAATTCCCCCTCCCTATATAGGCCGGCCCCTCTTTCTCCACCCTCAAGCTACTATGAATTGCCCAATATACCCCTTAGGGCCTCTCATGAAGAAATAATTAAGGAGGGAAGCTTCTAGTCTAATGGTTTAATTAATTTTAATCCATCTCCTAATCAATGGGCTTTCTAATTGGGCTCAAATCTAATAATTAATACATGTTGGTCCATGACTCTAAACTAAACTAGTTAGGTCCACTAACACAAGTCCAAAATAAATAACTAACATCCATCAATAATTAAATAATACAACAAATAATTATTATCAAGCACAATATTTATTTAAATAGGAAATTACTAAAATACTCTTTCCTAAAAAATGTGGTAGTGACAGTGTAAGACTAGTGTGGTATCCAAAAATGGATACGTGTAGGCCATATCACGATAATTTGGTGATACGGGTTGGTTTGGAGATTTTTTTTTTGACACGGGAGATGCACATGTCATATTTTAACACGGACACGTAGTTGAGTAGTTAGCACTTTGTATTGCTTATAATTATGATTCTAACCTTGCTCATATTATTTATGATGCTTTTGGTTGTTAGTTGGAGTCGCATCGTAAGCGTATTATAGTTTGAGTATGATATGGGTGCGATACACTCCATGTGTTTGATAGAATATATCTTAGTCTAATTGGTGTTGGTTATACATACTATGGATTACTTTTGATGTATATTTGATATCCATATACGTGATAGACTATAGAAATATTACTTTACCTATGTTTGATACTCATAGTATATGTGTATTGGATGTATTTTTGCATAAGGATTGTATGTGGACTGTTTCTCTGTGAGCTCAATATTTTGACAGTGTGTGTACTTTCATGGGGGTGCCCGACAGTTAGTGGGGTATTTGTATAGTGTTTTTGATTGATTTGGTAGTGTGGACTATGGTGGTGTTCACTGTTAGTATACAAGCACTGTAGGCAGTGCATATCAGTGTATTACAGTGTTGCCAGTGCAACTCGTGCACTGATGTTAGGGTAGGCAGGTATGAGGATTGGGGGTAAGATCATGGCATCAGCATGCCTTAGGAGCAGCAGCAACAGCTGTATTAATGTGAGTAGCAGCAGCAAAAGGAGCAAGGCAGCAGGAAATTAGAAATCGGGCTATGCACTAAGAGTGCACACAGCAGCAACAGCCAATATGTAACAAACAACAGTAGCATGTAGGAGACTGTGAGGTAATCACAGGTTGAGATAAGTATCAGTTATGAGTAAAAATTATTTAGTTAGTTTATTCGTGATATTAGTTAGTATTGAATGTCAGTGGTTAGATTTGACATTTGGTAATATATGCTAAGTTAAATGGTTAGTTCTAGTTTACCTTAAGTAGTATGTCACATAAGTTAGTATATAGTAGATACTAAGAGATATATTAGATTTAGATATTAGTGAGGTAATGGTTTAACTTATGCAATACCAAGGTAATATGAGATGAGTTATCCTGGATTATTGGTACCTCATACCAATTGGGTAGCTAATTGTCTTGTTGGCTCAAAGCCAAGTATACATAATGATATTATAGTAGTAGTATTACTAAGAGATAGTATATATTATAGTATCTTGAGTAACTTGAGATATGTTATCGTATCGGTACTCAGGTATCCTATTATAGCTAGTATAGCCTAGATACATAGTGTATGGACCCAATATCATAGAGATAGACTCATACAACCTAGAAAGACTCACATACCAACTCTATATTAACTCTCACACACAACCCTCCCCCACATGTGGCCGGCCCTAATCCTTAGAAAAAACTAGGAATCTCCTCCCCTTTCTCTCTCTCCTCCGTCTACTTAATCAGCAGCTGACCCTTTCTTCATTCTTCTTCTTTTTCTTATTCATTCACTTCTTCTTCAACCCGCTGCCCCCTCCGGCCAACTCGATCAACACCACCGAAGCTTCAACACATCGACCACCTCCGCCACCTCCGCCACTTCAATACGACCCGCCACTGCATCCCCGACCCGAGCAGCAGCCACCTCCAGCTGGAGCCTCCACCGGAGCTCCATCATCCCGAGCCTCCAGCCGCTGCCCTCACCACCATGGACCACCACTCCACCCCCCACCGTAAACTCTTCTCTACGTCCACCCATAGCCACCACGACCACCCGCCTCCTCCACGACCAGTATCACCACCACTAGCTGTCAATACCACCCACACCACCACCTTCACCCACTGCCCCTCCACCGGAGCACCACCACCCCGACCATCACCTCCAGCACCACCACCACGACCATCACCTCCAATACCACCACCCTCACATAGTCGAGCACCACCACCTTCATGCAGCCGAGCACCATTACAGCCTCGGTCGACACGCGCACCACCCCTCCGATCAATACCATCCCTGACCAAAATCGCACCACCACCGCTATCACCACCCGCAACCACCTGGGTACCTCCTCATCCTTCTCTATTTTATGTAGTTATGTTGTATGTGCTAAGGAAATCCTAGTTAGGGTTAGGGTTTAATGAATACATCAAATACCTATTTTAATAAAAAATATTGAGGTTAGATATATGTGTGGAATAGTTTTATAGTAAATTATTATGGTTATTTATATGTGAACTTGATAATTTATAACTAATTTTTTGAGGATGAATAAATTGGATGTATAAAATAACGTCTATGAATACAAGAATGGTATGGTTGAGGATGAGCATAAGTTGAATAACTGAAATCACTGTGATAAATATTAGGGGTTGGTGATTTTGTTTGAGGATATTATATTGATCAACGTTACCCTAGTCAACTTGGGTCAACCCTCTAGTTAGTATCTATGTGACCTATGTAACTAAGACAGAAGAATATGCTAGACGTGTTATCACCTCTTATTTTAGAAAAGTATCGAGGTAGATTGTTAATTAATTTTATATATCATCTCTAGGTACTTCGGGATCCGCGGACTTGGACGTTGTACCGGAGCTTCGCCTTCAGCATCCGGATCCAGGCAAGTGTACCTTGCCATCCTGTATCTCAGTTCTAGATTTACTATTTATTCTATCTATGCATTGTGTGCGCTTTGGATCAAAATTGTTACTTAGAGTCCGGGTCATATCCGGGTGCAGACGTTTGTTGGTAACATCTAGTATCGATTGATAGATGTTCGTGACACATTGATGTACCTACTTGGTTACATCAGAATCCTAGGACACATTCAGACACCGTCATTGTGCCAGACTTCCTGTATCATGATAGTATTAGCAAGACCAAAATCTTTGATGACTTTAGGATTGTGATTTTAGGATTGTGATTGTTGATAGTTACTTCAGTATGACGAGACTGTTAGATAGAGGTTTAAGTTCATCGAGCACTCATTGACTGTATTGGAAGGGAAAGACAATTACTAGATGTTTGGGCTACTTTGCACACACTATATATATTTTCCTATTTATGTAGTGATCCTGTATCCGGAGTCGTAGTATCACCCGTGTGACTCTGTGCTCGGAGCTACGGTATGCCCCGTGTGTCTCTGTGTCTCGGAGCTGTAGTTTTATATTTGGAAAGCCCATGCGTCGAACATTGCCTTCAAAGTTTTTTCTTACTTAGGTGGTTATACTATATTATACCAGCGTATCATATGTTTTCTTTCGGTTTAATTATGGTATACTATTTTTGTACCTTGTTACGTCCCTCTGAGGACCTGGTTCCCTGCCAGATTATAGGGTCGATTGCTGACGGGAGGCTGGATCTGCTGATGAGTATTATAATGGTATACAGATATTGTTACTCGTTATTTGTATTTACTTCTTTATTGTTCATCTTTTATGATCTTTGCTTATTTTTTTCTAGTATAGCCCTGTATTTGTAGACTCATATTAATTTTTTTGAGTCTATTTGTACGAGTATAGTATGGGGTGCATACCATGATACAGGTTATCCTTTCTTTATTACATATCTTTATGGTTTGAGACATAGATATGTAGATCGTGTTATCTAGATAGTAACCCTCATTTACAGCTTATATGTATTCAGAGTAGGACTAGAGTCCCCTTGGTACATAGCTGGTCATTGCCACATGGCCTAGTCCCTTGTATTTTAGGACTAGGGCGTGACATAGTTTTTGTGGTGGCCCATGCAGGTCAAAGAGCATATCGTTTCGGTTATGTACTGTACTGAACGAGCCTGTAATTTAGGATTTCTTGTTGAATATGATCTCAATCCATAATCGATTTTTAAAACTCCCTTTGTATTTGATTATCGCCCTTGGACTTCAAAATTGTCTTCGTTCCTTTTTCATCAATATCGTTATCATTGTTTCTTATCTCCTTTTATTTCGGAAAGACGAATGTTTATGCTCGATGGTTCCCTCCAGAAGAAGATCATAGTCCAGACGACAGAAGGCATGATTAATGTAATATTTTATGAGAGGATGGTTACCCTTAGTAGGGTAGGTTGATAGGTTCTTCTTAGATTATAGAACTAGTGTAGATGGTTAGCAAGAGAATTGGACCTGGTAGTTTGTTCCTAGAACTGATAAAACCCTACCCTTACTTAAGATAGTAGTGATTTGAGAAGTCCTGGAAGCTAGAAAGATTGTTGATCCTAACCCTCTAGAATGATTAATGGAAATGTATAGCTAGTTGCTAGGAAGTAGTTGTAACCCATGATAGCAATACCAGGAATGGTATTATGAACTGGAGAAGATAAAATTTAGGCTCTCACCTGGAAGATGATTATCTAATACTAGGAATTCTAGCATGTGCCTGGGTGATACCATTATTATAATTGTACTATGTAACTCGGACTAATAAATAACGGAATAAAAAAAATTGAGGAATACAATTTTAGGAAGAAAATTTGAGGAGAAGAGTAATTATACATTAGGGAAGGAAGAATTTTTTTTAGGAGGATTAGTATTTGTAAATAGAACAGTAGAATTTATTATGAGGTTAAGTCTAGAATATGACATTGTCCTAGGCATAGATTGGTTGAGCCAATACCATGCGATGCTAGATTGCCGACGTGGTTGTGTTAAATTTAGACCACCAGATCACCCTCAGTTTAAGTTTTTTTAGAGGCACACATTGTAGAAGGTGAACCGGTGTACCCTTAAATTATATCAGAGTTTGAGGATGTGTTTCCAGGGGATCTTCTAGGCCTGCCACTTGACAGAGTGATAGAGTTCACTATACAGTTGACTCATGGAGCCGAGCCAGCTACTTCCCCCATCTACAGACTAGCACCGAAGGAGTTAGTTGAGTTGAAGGTCCAAGTAGATGATCTCTTAGACAAGGGTTTCATTCGGGCTAGTGTTTCTCCATGGGGAGCACCCATCTTATTTGTGCCAAAGAAGGACGAGACGGTACGTTTGTATATCGATTACAGGACAGTAAATGCTGTAATAATAAAAAAATAAGTACCCTTTGTCGTGCATCGATGATTTATTTGATCAGCTAAGTGGCACATGTGTATTCTCGAAGATCGATCTCAGATCCGGGTATCATCAGATCAAGGTATGAAAGGAGGACATTCCGAGATAGCTTTTCGGATAAAGTATGGGCACTATGAGTTTCTAGTTATGCCATTTGGTTTAACCAACGCACCAGCAATATTTATGAGCCTGGTGAACAAGGTTTTCCACTCTTACTTGGATAAGTTCATGGTGGTATTTATCGATGACATCTTGGTGTATTCCAAGATCCAGGAGGAGCACGAGGAGCATCTCAGAATCATGGTGGAGACGCTGAGGCAGGAGAGGCTGTATGCCAAGCTCAACAACTGTGAGTTCTACTTGGATAGAGTACCATTCCTGGGTCACATAATCACTGGAGATGGACTATAAGTTGACACGGAGAAGATAGCTGCAGTGGAGACTTGGGCTACCCCTACATCAGTTATGGAGGTTAGTTTTCTCGGACTTGTCGGATATTATCGGAGGTTCATGAAAAACTTTTCGAGGATCACTGTACCTATAACGCGGCTGACGGGTAAAGGCGAGGAGTTTATTTGGACTGAGGAGTGTCATACGGCTTTCGTTGAGCTGAAGAAGCGTTTGACGTCAGCACCGATTTTGACACTTTATTCTAGATCTAGAGGAATTATGGTGTATAGCGATACGTCTAGGAGTGGATTAGGATGTGTACTAATACAGCACGGCAAGGTGATAGCCTACGCATCGAGACAACTGAGGATTTATTAGAAGAATAATCTGACGCACGATCTAGAGCTAGCTACAGTGATATTTGCACTAAAGCTATGGCGGCACTACCTTTATGGAGAACGTATTAAGATTTACACAGATCACAAAAGTCTAAAGTATGTCTACACTCAGAAGGAGCTCAACATGAGACAGAGGTTTTGGCTAGAGTTGATGACAGACTATAATATTGAGTTACAGTACCACCCTGCAAGGTGAATGTTGTAACAGATGCCTTAAGCAGGAATCTAATAGCATACTTTTTGATGACTCAGTAATATTTGTTAGAGGATCTTCAGGAGCTCGGGATAGAGGTTGTAATGACAAGCATGGATAGACAGATGGTTAGTCTAGAGGTTCAGTCTATATTGGTTGAGAGGATCAAGGCAGCCCTGCCTACCGATGCGAGATTTAACCATTGCGAGAGAGGACAGAGGCCAGCATGCAGACGGGGCTCCGGATTTACGAAGATGAAATATTGAGGTATGGAGATCGTCTATACGTTTCGAGTGGCGAGCTATGCCAGGAGTTGATGACCGAGGCCCATAGCTAGATCTATTCTATTCATCTCGGGGGGTACGAAGATTTATCAAGATTTAAGACAAGAATACTGGTGGCATGGGATAAAGAGTGAGATTACGAGATTCGGGGTGAGATGTTTGGTCTGTTAGTAAGTTAAGGTCGAACATCAGAGGACAGCAGGACTATTGCAGTCGCTTTCCATTCCTGAGTGGAAGTCGGAGCACATTACCATGGACTTCGTCATAGGATTTTCGAGGAGCCCTAGCAGGAAGGATGCAGCCTGGGTTATCGTGGACCGACTCACCAAGTCGGCGCATTTATTGCCCTTCAGAGTTGGGCAGTCCACGGAGATATTGGATGACATGTATATGAGGCAGATAGTATGACTACATGGAGTGCCTGTCAGTATTGTATCGGATCATGATTCCAGATTCATATCATATTTCTGGCGGAGTATATAGGAGAGTCTAGTAACTCGCCTCAAGTTCAGCACTACATATCATCCACAGACTGATGGTTAGTCAGAGCGCACAATTCAGATTCTAGAGGATATGTTGAGAGAATGCATCAACTTTGGAGGATCTTGGGAGGACCATCTCCACTTGGTAGAATTCTTCTATAACATCAGCTACCAAGCAAGCATACAAATAGCACCTTTTGAGGCACTATACGATAGGAAGTGTAGATCGCCAGTATGTTGGAGTTTCATGGAAGAGCGTCAGATACTTGGTCCAGAGTTGGTGACACAGACAGTAAAAAAAGTAAAGCAGATTCAGGGCCACCTGCGCGCAGCGCAGGACAGATAGAAGCATTGGGAAGATGTATACCACAGACCTTTGTAATTCAAGGAAGGTGACCATGTTTTTTTGAAGATATCGCCTACTTGTGGTACCATCAGATTTAGGGGCAGAGGCAAGCTGAGTCCAAGGTGCATCGGACCTTTCGACATCTTGGAGCGAGTTAGCAAAGTGGATTATCATCTTGCATTGCCTCCATAATTAGAAGAAGTACACGACATATTTTATGTATCATAGTTAAGGAGATACATGGCAGACCCTAGCCACATGCTCAATCATTCAGAGATTGCAATCAGGCCCAGTTTATCATATATGGAGCAGCCAATGGGGATACTCGATCGTAGTGAGAAGATTTTGAGGGGATAGACTATTCAACTGGTCATGGTTGCATGAAAGCATCATTAACCAGGCGAGTCTACCTGGGAGCATGAGAATTCTATTTTATAGTGTTTTTCGTATTTATTTGAGGACCGAGGTACGAATTTACGTACTAAATTCGATTACCTGTTAACTTTTTTAAAAATTTTGTAACTCTCATTCGTGCTTTACTTTAATTTTTAGGACAAAATTCTTCTAAATTGGGAAGGATGTAAATCCCCTCAAATTATATTTTTGGTAGACTAGATATGGTTAGAAATTTTGGTTTACTTTTGGCTTGTTAAGGTTTAGAAATTTGGGTTGCGTTGACTGATTCTTTAATTTATACCCTTGGTGCACCTTACTTTGCTACAATAATTGGAGCCCAAAAATAGCCTTTAATTTCCAACAAATCTTTGCACTCTTGGTCTGACAAGCCAACCTAGGCACTGAACATTTTTATCACTCACAAACACACTCCCTTGTGCTTTAATTTAATTGCACAACTTCCTAATCACAAAATTAATTCTTTAATCCTACGTCGCGTACCTATGTCGTTGCAATCGATTTGGGGATACAAACTCAACCCATTTTGCTGAACCAATTAAAGGGCCCAAGACTGACACCAAGCCTACACCGTTCATGACCTTTACGTCACTTTCAATTGAGACCCCCATGTACTCCCATTTAATTTCAGAGTACATATGACAGTTTGTTTAATTAAATTGGGGACACCAATTTAACCAAATCGTAACCTAACCCCAACTTAACACAACACCCATTCATGAGGCCCATACAAAACACACAACACTCCCTCACTCTACAAAACATCAAACACCACTTCCTACACCAAATCCTTAATATCTTTTCTTCATATACAAACACCCAAATGTTGAAGGGCTTAATGGCAAATAGGGTACTAGGTGTCACCACCCTATTGGTTAAAGCCAATGAAGAAACCCTCCCCCAACCTCACATGACCGGTCAAGTCATCATGTCTCCCTTTTGCTATGTAAAACTTTTCATGTTGAATCAAGACCCTTGATTCAAATTCCTACAACATCACAACCACACACCCACTCTATATTAACTCTCACACACAACCCTCCCCCCCCACATGTGGCCGACCCTAATCCAAAAAAAACTAGGAATCTTCTTCCTCTCTCTCTCTCTCCTCCCTCTACTTAATCACCATCCGACCCTTTCTTGATTCTTCTTCTTTATTCACCTTCTTTTTCTTCACTTCTTCTTCAACCAGCAACCCCCTCCGGCCAACTCCGTCAACACCACTGGAGCTTTACCACCTCGACCACCTCCGCCACTGCAACATGACCCACTACCGTATCCCCGACCCAAACAGCAGCCACCTCCAGCTCGAGCCTCCTCCGGAGCTCCATCACCTTGAGCCTCCAGTCGCTGCCCTCACTACCACGGACCACTACTCCAACCGCCGCTGCCAACTCTCCTCCACGACCACCCATCTCCACCACGACCACCCGCCTCCTCCACGACCAACATCACCACCACCTACTATCAACACCACCCGCACCACCACCTTCACCCGCTGCCCCTCCACCGAAGCACCACCACCCCGACCTTCACCTCCAGCACCACCACCATGACCATCACTTCCAGCACCACCACCCTCACATTGCCGATCTCCACCACCTTCATGCAATCGAGCACCACTACCGCCTCGGTCGACACGAGCACCACCCCTGCGGTCGACGCCATCCCTGACCGAAGCTGTAGCACCGCCGCTGCCACCACCCGCAGCCACCTGGGTAACTCCTCATCCTTCTCCTTTTTGTGTAGTTATATTATATGTGTTAGGGAAACCCTAGTTAGGGTTAGGGTTTCATGAATACATCCCATACGTATTTTAATAGAAAATATTGAGGTTAGATATATATGTGGAATAATTTTATAGTAAATTATTACAGTTATTTATATGTGAACTTGATAATTTATAACTAATTATTTAAGGATGAATAAATTGGGTGTATAAAATAACGTCCATGAATACAAGGATGGAATGGTTGAGGATGAGCATAACTTGAATGACTGTAATCACTGTGATGAATATTAGGGGTTGGAGATTTTGTTTGAGGACGTTATACTGATTGTTGATTGTATTTGATGCAACGTTATCCTAGTCAACTTGGGTCAACCCTCCAGTTAGTATCTATGTGAGCTATATAACTATAACAGAAACCTATGCTAGACGTGTTGTCACTTCTTATTTTAGAATAGTATTGAGCTAGATTATTAATTAATTTTATATATCGTCTCTAGGCACTTCGGGATTCACAAACTTGGACGTTGTACCGGAGCCCCGCCTTCAGCATCCGGATCCAGGCAAGTGTACCTTGCCATCCTGTATCTCAGTTCTAGATTTACTATTTATTCGATCTATGCATTATGTGCGCTTTGGATCGGAATCGTTACTTAGCGTCCGGGTCATATCTGGGTGTAGAGGTTCGTTGGTAACGTCTAGTATCAATTGATAGATGCTCTCGACACCTTCATATACCTACTTGTTTACATCAGAATCATAGGACACATTCAGACACTGAACTTTCTGTATCCTGATAGTGTCAGCATGATCGAAATATGTGATGACTTTAGGATTATGATTATTGATAGTTACTTCAGTATGACGAGATTATTAAATAGAGGTTCAGGTTCAGCGAGCACTAGTTGACCGCATTGGGAGGGGAAGACAGTTACTAGACGTTTGGACTACTTTGTACACACTATATATATATTACTAATTATGTAGAGATCATGTATCCGGAGTTGTAGTATCACCCGTACGACTCTGTGCTCGGAGCTACGGTACATCCCGTGTGTCTCTGTGCCTTAGAGCTACGATTTTATATTTGGAAAGCCTACGAGTCGAACATTATTTTCAAAGTTGTGTCTAACTTAGTTGATTATACTAGATTATACCAGCGTATCACATGATTCCTTTTTGTTTTTCTATGGCATACTATTTTTGTACCTTGCTACGTCCCTCTGAGGACCTGGTTCCCTGCCAGATTGTAGGGTCGATTGCTGACGGGAGGCTGGAGCTGATTATGAGTATTATACTGGTATACAGGTATTGTTACTCGTTATTTATATTCACTTCTTCATTGTTCTACTATTACCATCTTTGCTTATTTTTTGCTAGTAAAGCCCAATATTTGTAGACTCATATTATTTCCTTCGAGTCTATTCGGACGAGTGTAGTGTGGGGTGTACACCATGATACAGGTTGTCCTTTCTTTATTACATATCCATGTAGCTTGAGACATAGACATGTGGATGTGTTATCTAGATAGTAACCCTCATTTACAACTTATACATATACAGAGTCGGACTGAAGTCCCCTTGGTACGTAGCTGGCCACTGCCATGTGGCATAGTCCTTTGAATTTTGGGACTGGGGTATGACAGATGCAGCAGCAATTGCTACATTGATACGAGCAGCAGCAGCAGCATAAAGAGAAAGATAGCAGGCAATTAGAGATCAGGCTATGCACTAAGAGTGCACATAGCAGCAGCAGTCAATATGCAGCAAACAACAGCAACATGTAGGAGACTGTGAGGTAATCACAGGTTGAGATAAGTATCCATTGTGAGTATCCATTAGTTAGTTAGTGTATTGGTGATATTAGTTAGTATTGAATGTCAGTGGTTAGATTTGATGTTAGGTAATACATGCCAAGTTAAATGGTTAGTTCTAGTTTACCTTAAGTAGTATGTCACATAAGTTAGTATATAGTAGATATTAAGAGATATATTAGATTTAGATTTTAGTGAGGTTAATGGTTTACCTTGTGCAATACTAAGGTAATGTGTGATGAGTTATCACGGGGTATTGGTATCTCATTCCAATTGGGTAGCTAATTGTATTATTGTCTCAAAGCCAAGTATACATAATGATATTATAGTAGTAGTATTACTAAGAGAGTATATATTAGAGTATCTTGAGTATCTTGAGATACGTTATCGTATCGGTACTCGGGTATCCTATTATAGCTAGTATAGCCGAGATACATAGTGTATGGACCAAATATCTTAGAGATTGACTCATACAACCTAGAAATAGTTAGTTTGAACAAGTTTGATTAGTTTAACCTAGTGTTGACCTAGTTTGACCATTTTGACCTAGAATTGACTTTATGACCTAGATTTGAACTAGTTTGACTTATTTTTATTCCAAAACCTTGTATTGATATAATATTCCATATTTAGGTCTTCGAGGCATTGTTCCAGACATCTTAGTTACTATTTACTGGATTCCTAGCTAGTACATTCTCTTAAAGTTTTTTATTTATGATATTCTCTATGTTTCTTGTATTTAGTGTAGATATCCTTGATTTTCTGATACTCGGTTACACGGATTGCTATCTTTCGGATCCCGTCATGAGATGTTATTATTCATGTAATTCCTATGCATGTCCTGTGAATCCTCTGCATGGATGAGACACTGTTCCTTGGAAGGTTGACCACCTACTCTGTGGTTCATGTGTCATAGCATATTATGGTTGGATCCACTATTCCAATCGAGAACAGAAAGTGTTAGTGTAGATATGTGATCATACCCTCCTTTTGTAGTTCATGTATTTCCTGTGAGTGTTAATCATAAACCATACGTATGATTAACCATGCCATATTCCTGTGTAAGTTTCCAAGTCGATCGCATGTTATCACTGGTACTAACTCACTTTGATAGTCGTATCTCTTATTTCATATATGATGTTCATATATCTTGTATGTATTTCCTACATATTCTTATTCCTGTATATTTCTATCATGCTCTATTTATCTTGTATATGCTCTCTATTTACTGTTACATAGTTTTTATCATTTATTGGAACTGCTGTTAGAGGTATACTTTGCTCCAATCCTGACAGGATATATTTTTTCCAGTGACACTGAGGAGAGGTATCCCACTCATTACGGGCCTCAGGACGTAGTTAGTTTAGAGCTAGAGACTGTGGCTCGGGAGGGACTCATATCAATTGAGATAGAGGATACTTTACCTATAGCTCAGTAGATAGGTTATTTTTGTAATGGATTTCTCTCTAGCTTTGATTGTTAGTCTTATATTTTTTGGTGACTCATTTGATATTATTTATGTCTTATGAGATGTATCTTGACTCTTTAGTTTCTTATATCATATTTGTGCGTTATTCTATCTTATAGTTCTGTAATTGAGTATTTATATTTCATTGGTGGCATTAGATGTCTTGATGATCATTATTGCTAGATAGCATAGTTTACCCAAATATCGTTCTACCGCCAATGCTGCGGCGTAGGCTGGACGTTGTTCACTACTCATGCCCCTTCGCCGGATGTGGGTCATGACACTTTATCTTGAAGATGCGCTATCAGCGAGAGTTCTCCCTCGGTAGCATGGATAACGCTGTCTCAGGACAATCATCTTAGGCATGCACTGAGAAGCTATGCGTGACCATATTGCATGGGTGCATTCACCTTTGCACGGTGATGGTTGTGTGTATATATGCTGGACATAGCGATTGTGCGCATCTTCCCCGAGCGCATGAATGGCCATATTGCTTTGAATTGACAAGCGCGACGCATGTTCTTATAGATGCGCGCCTTCTGATACTTGTCCTCTTCAAGATATTCTGACTTTGTGTGCTCTTTGTGCAGGGACTACCTCGGATTACTTGGGTCCTGATGGAGCATGGAAGGATACCATAATTGCCGTTGATCGTGATGAACAAGCATATTATTCAGAGGATTATCCGTGATCTTCCAACCTAGCTCACTGTAGCTACTCCCTTACGCGACCAGGACGTGATGGCTGGATCTCAGGTCGGATCCTGGCGGTGCATCTTCTTGGAAGACATGGGGCTAGTTATCCAAACAGGAAATTCTCGTTGCGTCCTTTCACATGATAGAGTTGGGCCTCTTGGCTCTATATTGCAAGATGCCTTGTTATCCATCAATATGGATTCTTTTCTCACACTGTGGCTTGCACTGAGGAGTCTTGCTAAAGTGATGACCCAGAATGCGTTGAGCTATCGGCTTTACACGTGTTGGTACGAGAAGCAGCACAGAAGGGTCTTCTTTTTTTCAAATGTACCCATGATCTTAAATATCAATAAAAAATTCTTAAATGTATGGACTTCCATATGTACTCATGATCTTGAATACTAATAAAAAATTTGTCTTCTTTTCTATTTAGAACTCTTCTTGCAACTGTGGATATCTGGGCTGTGAGTATTATAATAGGTAATATGGACATAGTATAACATCATCACGGTGATAATGCTAAGCCCTATCAGAGGTAGTATGTATGTGATAGGTTAGAGTAGTTCCATTAAGGAAGTCTATTAGAGACATCATCTTATGATGGTAGATATACTTTGGTGTAGCACTGAGAGTCAAGTAAATGAGTCAAAGGTAGTATGTGTCACTACCATATTTTCTAGGAAAGAGTATTTTAGTAATTTTATATTTAATTAAATATTGTGCATGATAAGTAATTATTTGTTGTATTATTTAATTATTGTTAGTTGTTAATTATTTATTTTGGACTTGGGTTAGTGGACCTAACTAGTTTAGTTTAGACTCATGGACCAATATGAATTAATTGGTTAGAATTTAGCCCATTTATAAAGCCCATAGTTAAGGATATGGATTAAATTAATTAAACCATTAGACTAGAAGCTTTCCTCCTTAATTATTTTTTCATTAGAGGCCCCAAGGGGTATATTGCACATTACATGGTAGCTTGAGGAAGGGAAAAGGGGGCCGGCCTATAAAGAGGGGGGAATTTATTTCTAAACTAGATCTAGAATTTTTTTCAACCAAATTCCTTTATTCCCACTTTATTTTCTTACTAAATTTCATCCCAATTCCTTCCCAAATCACCATTAGAGACTAGAGAAACAAGGATCTAGAAGGAGGAAGCAAGGATCTACAAAGAGGAGCACGGATCTACAAGTTGGAGGCCAATTTCATTATATTTGGAGGTTTCATTGGGAATCCATCTCCCAATTGGTACAATTCAGTTTTCCCCCTTAATTTAGGTTCTAAATCTGAGATTTAACCATGGAAAATCAACCCATATACATAGGCTACCCATAGGATTTGGTTTTGTGTTCATAGGAGGCCTATTGAGAAAGTTATGGTACTTTTTGTGTCAATTTTGGAGGAATTCCGATATTGACATTTGTTGTGTGTGTTAATTGGTCCTATAGCTTAATTTGGCATGTGCTTGTGTGTTTGGGGCTACTGTCGTGTCCACAATTGGGTACGTGTAGGTCGTATCCCAATAATTTGGTGATACATGTTAATTTGGGGGTTTTTCCTCCGACACGGGACTTTGTACATGTCATATTTTGATACGGACACCTAGATCTATATTTGACTCTTCGTATTGTTCACAAATAATATATGTGACTTGTTCGTGTCCTTTGGGGTACGTTTTTATGTGTGGTGGACTCGTGTCACAAGCGTATCCTAGATCTAGTGGGATACAGTGTGATACTCTCTATGTGTTTGTACAAATTATATGTAGATCTATTTATTGTGTTCTTAATTCATGGAGGATGTAATTGTATATATATATATAGATATATATATTATGGTATATATAATTATGCTTCTTGTATCTTAGATCTATGTATTTATTATGTATGTTGTAAGTAGCTATTCTTATATATGTATGTATAATTATATATGTTAACATGTAAATAGATATTATGAGTTGTTATAATTATAATTATATAATGTGTATGGTGAATAATTATATGTACATATATATATGTATATATATATATATATATATATATATATATATATATATATATAGTTATATATATACATATTAATATGTATGTGTGTGTATGTTACTATGTGTATTATGTACATAATACTATGTAAGGGTATGTGTATAATTATTAGTAGTATTTATGCATATGATATATATATATATAAATATATATATATATATATATATATATATATATATATATATATATATATATGTTTTGGGTTATATTTATATGTATTTATAATATATATGGTAGATATATATGTATGTTATTATATATATATATATATATATATATATATATAGGTTTCAGCGACAGCAGGAGAGTGTTGCAACAGCGAGCGTCGCAACAACAGAGAAATAGCAGCAGCACAACAACTTTATAGCGACAACAGTCAGTGACAGTTGCAGAAAACTGTCGCTGAAATAATAGTGTATCAGCAGAGTATCAAAAGCTTTAGCGACAGTTTTTAGTGACAGTGCAGGAAACTATCACAAAAACTGCAGTGTATCTATATACACAGCAGCTTTTCAGCGACAGTGGGCAGGGTATATAGCGACAGTTTGGCAGTTTTAGTATTAGATATATATATATGTATATATATATATATATAGATATATCCATATATGCATTTGATATTTGAATATATATGAATATATTTGTTTGCTAATGGTATTTAATACATACTCTATGTATAATAATTATTGTTGTATGGTATATATATCTACGGGTAGATAGTGTAACTAGCATTTGGGTATTACCTTGGAGAACCAAGGTAAGTACCAAGGTAATTAAGGATACCCAAGGTATTGGGTTGGGATGTTAAGATTATGGTTTTAAGTTGAGATACCAAGTTGGTTCAAAACCACGGTACCTATTTTAATGTTTGTAATTAGGATTCTATATTATAAATAATTGTTTGTTGTACATATATTAATATTTCACCTATGGATTCACGTATCCGAAGATACGGCATCCTAATATTTAAGATATGGTTTTTATGGCTTAGACTTTAGTATCTTGAACCCAAATATTTTACGGTAGACTTATGCAACCTAGAAATTGGTAGTTGACCATAGTTGACCATAGTTTGATTTTTGACTTAGAATTAACTTGTTGACCTAGAAGTTGACTAGTTTAACTTATTCTCTTTCAGGAACCTTGTATTGATATTGTATTCTATATCTAGGTCTTCGAGGCACCGTATCAGACATCTGTGAGGATATTCATTGGACATCAAGCGAGTACATTCTCTGATAGTTTCTCGTTTATGATATCCTCTATGTTCATTGTATCTAGTGTAGATATCCATGTTTTTTGACACGATGGTTACACGATTGGTATATTCGGATCTCGTCATAAGATATTTTTCCTTGTATATGGTGTATCTTGTGGAAGTCTTATTTTATTAATTATTTTGTGCATGTACAAACACTGATTCTCGGGGAGATTTGCTACCTTCCTAGAGAATCCCGTGCCATAGCATACCATGGTTGGATCTATTATACCAGTCGGAGTTGGAGAGTATTTTAGTATAGATATGTGATCATACTCTCCTTGTGCATGTCTTGTTCCTTGTGAGTGTTGATCATATACCGCACGTATGATCAGCCAGGCCATTATACTCTTGTGCAAGTTCCCAAGTCGATCACATGTTAAAGCTAGTACTCACACACTTAGACATTAGTATTCTTGTTCATTGTCATATTGTTCATTCTTGTATTTATTCCAGTATTTCCTTATTGTGTATCTCTTATATCTATTGTGCATCTTGTATATTCACATCTATTTACTGTTACATAGTTTTTATCATTGATTAGAACTGCTGTTAGAGATGTACTCTGCTCCTTTCCTAACTGGATATATTTTTCCATATGACACTGAGGACTGGTACCCTACACATTATGGACCTCAGGATGTTGTGGGTTTAGAGTCTGACACCCTAGTTCAGGAGGGACTTATCCCAACTGTGACAGATGACCCGAGTTTCATAGCTTCTTAGTATTCTTGTACTGGATTTGTCTCCAATTTATTTGTTAGTATTCTTTCAGACTCATTGATATATTATTTTAGACTCGTGAGTTGTATTGTGACTTTTTATTCTTTTATCTTATTCGTGCTCATTTCTATCTTCGATCTGTGATTGAGTATATTGTTATTGTTGGTGGTTCATTATATTGATAGATATATTACCCAGACAGCGTTCTACCGTCGATTCTGCGACGTAGGCTGGGCGTTGTTGCTGACTTGTACCCTTATACCGGGTGCGGGTCATGACACGTTTTTAGTGGTGGCCCATATAGGTCAAGCTTCGCAAGTTATGCGATGTCGTGGTAGTGTGATAATTTAGTTGTACTACTGCGAGCCAGCAATAGGATATAGGATATATGCTGAGATAGTCAATCACATCTGGGAAAAATTCTTTTGATTCAACTATTCTCTATTGATATTGATACTTGATCTCTTAATCTGTCCTTTCCTTGAGTGTCTTATATCATGTGCCATATTGATTCCTTATTCCGTCTTTTTATGAGACATACTCGGAGATACTTGTGGAGGCACGCAAGGTTGAGCGGGAGTTGGGTTTGAAGCCCAAGAGAGACCATAATTCTTTTCTAGGGGCAAACAGCAGTGCAGTATCTGCCAAACGTCCCCATTTCTAGTCCAGACCTTTCCAGCATCCTCAACAATACCAGACTCCAGCTAGGGCACCTTTTCACCAGGCACCACAGCAGCAGAGACAGTTACAGCAATCTGTCTGCCACTTCTGCAAGAAGCCCGGCCATATCTGGGAAGTTTGCAGGAAGAGGTTGAGAGTTTATTTTTATTATGGTACTGAAGGACATCAGTTGAGGGAGTATCCTTCCAATCCTTGTAGTACAGTTTAGAGAGTAGCTTCAGCTCCGAGGGAACATACGAGACCACCTGCAGTACAGCCGAGGGGACCACTTCCGACAAAATAGCAGCATTATGTCCAACATCAGCAGCAGGGAGGTGCACATCAGGGACGAGCGTTTTTTATGATCATCGAAGAGGATGAACCCACCGGCGATGTCATCACAGGTTCTATTCTTCTTGATTCTATTCCAGCTTTAGCTTTGTTTGATAGTGGTGCTTCCCATAGTATTGTATCTGTTTCTTTTGCTCTGAAGCATGGTTTGGTAGCTGAGTCTTTTCTTAGGACTTGCAAGATCATAACCGGGGGAGGCATTATCCTGGTTAAAGATGTTTGCAAGGATCGGAGAGTTACTCTAGGAGGCCGGAAGTTGAGTGTGTGTCTACTTGTAATGCCACTTCTGAGCTACAATATTATACTCGGATGGATTGGTTGAGTAGGCACCATGCTAGCATAGATTGTATAGTTGGTAGAGTTTTGTTTGGTCCGCCAGGATATCCAGAGTTCGAGTTTGCTAGAGGAGCTGCAGAGCAGGAAGAAGGTATTATTTGTGGAGCTATGGTGGAAGACAAGGAGTTGTCGCATCCGTTGATAGTAGAGTTCTTGGATGTATTTCGTGAGAAATTGCCAGGGTTGCCGCCAGATCGAGATATTGAATTCTCTATAGACTTGGTGCCAGGTGCAGAACCAATTTTGCAATATGTCTATAGAGTAAACAACAGCGAGTTGGTCGAACTGAAGAAGCAGGTGGACGAATTACAGGATAAGGGGTTTATTAGATCGAGTTCTTTACCGTGGGGAGCCCCGGTATTATTTGTACCAAAGAAGGATGGATCGGTGGGCATGTGCATTGATTACAGGGATTTAAATAATCTCACTATCAAGAATAACTATCCTTTGCCACGGATTGATGATCTGTTTGATTAGTTGAGTGGTGCCAAGGTGTTTTCTAAGATAGATTTGAGATCAGGCTACCATCAGGTGAAGGTGAAGCAAGAGGACATACCGAAGACTGATTTTAGAACTCGGTATGGTCAGTACGAGTTTATAGTGATGCCGTTTGGTTTGACTAATACACCAGTGGTATTTATGAACTTGATGAACAAGGTGTTCCATCAGTATCTTGACAAGTTCGTGGTGGTGTTCATCGACGACATACTCATATACTCGAAGACACTGGAGGAGCATGAGGAGCATTTGAGGATTGTGTTGGATGTGCTGAGGAAGGAGAAACTGTATGGGAAGTTATCCAAGTATGAGTTTTTCTTGGACAAGGTGGAATTCTTGGGGCATATTGTGACTGGTGATGGTATTTCAGTGGATCCGAAGAAGATCGCAGCAGTAGAATCTTGGAAGACCCCGAGTTCGGTAACAGAGATCAGGAGTTTCTTGGGATTGGCAGGCTACTACAAGAAGTTTGTGCAAGATTTTTCGAGGATTGCCGAGCCGATGACCAGACTCACCAGAAAGGATGTGGAGTTTGTTTGGACAGAGGTTTGCCAAATTGCTTTTGAGGAGTTGAAGAGGAGGTTGACGTATGCTCCTATTTTGACGTTGCCATCAAGGTCCGGAGGTTTCACTATTTATAGTGATGCATCGGGGAAAGGTTTGGGTTGTGTTCTTCAGTAGAATAGGAAAGTGATTGCCTATGCATCCAGGCAATTGCGTCCTCATAAAAAGAACTATCCTACCCATGATTTGGAGTTGGCAGCAGTCATCTTCGCTCTGAAGTTGTGGAAATATTATTTATATGGAGAGCGTGTGGAGATCTTCACAGACCACAATAGCTTGAAGTAAGCTTTGATGAAGGATTTTGATATATCCTTACAGTATCATCCTGGAAAAGCTAATGTAGTTGCCGATGCTTTGAGTAGGTATCCGGTAGCTATGTTCTTGACGCAGGATCGATATTCGTTGGAGGACTTGGAGAGCTTGGGTATCGAGGTGATAGTTCCTGGTGGTGCTATACAGATATAGGGATTGTAGATACATTCAGATTTAATGGATAGGATCAAGGTAGCACAGTATGAGGATGTATCTCTGAGGAGTATCAGAGCTCAGGTGAGAGCAGGATTGGAGGATGATTTCACCATTGCTGAGGATGAATCTTTGAGACATGGAGTTAGATTGTGTGTGCCTAGTGGGGAGCTACGTAAGAAGGTATTGTAGGAAGTGCATCGCTCTTAGTATTCCATGCATCGGGATATGCGAGAGAGTGTGTGGTGGTATGGCATGAAGAGGGAAGTGGCACAGTTTGTATCCAGATGCTTAGTGTGCTAGCAGGTAAAAGACGAGAGGCAGAGGCCAGGAGGTTTACTTCAGCCATTACACATTCCAGAGTGGAAGTAGGAGTATATTACTATAGATTTTGTATCCGGACTTCCACGATCTCCAAGAGGAAAAGACGCGATTTGGGTCATCGTTGATAGGTTGACCAAGTCGGCCCACTTTTTGCCTTTCAAGGTGGGTTTGTCTACGGAGAAGCTGACAGAGATGTATGTGAGACAGATTGTTAGGATACATTGAGTTCCTATCAGCATAGTCTCGGATCGGGATAGTCGTTTCACTTCTCATTTTTGGAGGAGTTTGCAGAAGAGTTTGGGCACTCAGCTCAAGCTCAGTACTGCATATCATCCCCAGACAGATGGGCAGTCCGAGAGGACTATTCAGACTTTCGAGGATATATTGTGCACTTGTGTACTAGATTTTGGGGGTTCTTGGGAGGACCATCTCCATTTGGTAGAGTTTGCTTACAACAACAGTTACCAGGCTAGTATAGAGATGTCACCTTTTGAAGCTCTGTACGGTCGAAGGTATCGTACTCCCTTGTCTTAGGACAATGTTGGAGAGAGAGTTTTGCTTGGTGTCACGCCCCAGTCCTAAAATACATATGACTAGGACACATAAGCATGCCAGCCGCATGGATATGGCAACTCCAATATATGGAAACCAAATCCATACGTACGCTGTATTATGAACATCAAATCCACAAGTGGTATGATATATGTCACAAGTCAAAGGGTATAATCTAAATCTCATCCACGAAAATCAAATATAAATAATAACCAACATCTATGAAACTAGATCTCAATAAGAAGTATCTAAGGATGATAGTTGGATGGAAACAAATCCACTACCAACTCAAATGGAAAAGTAAATACAATATGAGTACAACACAATCAAGCCCAATATAAGTATACCAGCTATCGATCACGGCTCGAAGAGAAAACATCCATGAAGCATCTATAACCATCCAAATCTGTGCTCCTATAAATATTCAAGAACAGGTACACCTGGCAGCGGACCAGGTCCTCAGAGGGACATAACAAGATACTTAAACACATGCCAATAAAGTACTGAAATAAATATCCAATGGGTCGCCTAACCGGGTAAAGTGAATGCAGTTTAAGAACAACTTTACCAACGCGTGGGCTATCTGGCTAAAATGGGATTGGCATAGTTCTCTTGGAGATCCAGGGGCCTACAAAGGCACGGCGTCTTTCGAACACCGGAGGCCCACCTAATAATAATATAATATATAGTGGTCATCATGACCGCGCATCTCCGGCGGAGCGTACGGGTTACACAAGGAAAGTGCAACGGAGCCCACACGTCTTACTTGTTGTTCTACCCACCCCATGTTCTAAGCATGTCACATCCATGACACGATAATACCTCTAATAACTGCCAAGTCTACTAGCATGCAAAGTTTCTAACAGCAGTTATTCCTAACGCACGGCCCACACGTACAGGAGGCCAACCTGCACGCAAGTCCGTGATCTACATGAGACTCACAACTCCTGCAACAACTGTGTCATGGCCAATGAACCTAATGATGCTACATGATAATGGGGTAGTCTCATAAACAGGTCAATGCAAATACATAAATAAAAATATATCACGACGACACCGTCGCGCGCATTTTATATAGCAGTTAAAATATATAAAAAGATAGAAAATAAAGATGCATGCAATATATGGAATAAAAATAACAGTACAATGGCAAGGTATACTTGCCTGGCCAGAAGACTGCGATGTACCAATAACCTGCTCCAAAAGTCGCGCAGAATAAATCCAACATCCTATGTACATATAATATAATGCAAATAAATTATTAGTCATTACACTAGTGAACACACAACAATATTTATACTGGACTCAGGGGGTATACTAGGGTAACACTAGTCATTTAACACGGTAAATTATGCGTTAAATTATGCGGGGTCATATCTTCAAGTGTTGTACACAATCAGACAGTCAACTGACAGGTGTCTACGCCAGTACGTTAATGTACGCAAGGCGGACAATTCCCAAGTGTTTAGGGTCAACATGGTCAAGGTGAGTACGGGAAAGTCCACGGTGTCCTAGGGTCGTACAGTCTGGATATATAGTCCTAATTATTATTAATATATAGTTAATTACATTATACATATATACCATATATATATATGTACATATATATCATCCAATAATTATATGTATTCCAAGTTGAATAGTATGCAAATACTAAATATATATAATTATATCAAACTAAATAGTATATACGTACGTGTACAAGTTCATGTACGCAGCACTGGGTTCACCGACTCAGGTCCGAAATCAGCTAACAGTGGTAAGCAATACACATGTCCTAATAACATATACTCAAGCACACATACGAAATAAGAAGATGGGACAGGTTCGAACCTCGGTATTCGCACACGGGATCGGCTGGACATCGACGAAGAGAGGTTGACGATGAAGTGATAATGATGATGATGACGACGACGATGGTGAGTTATATGGATGATGAAGATGGTAATGTGTATAATGGTGCTGACGAGGATAACGATGATGACTATGATAATGGTGGTAAATGGTGAATGTGTGGGTTTAGATTAAGGTGGTGGCGAGGATGCTATGGGATGATGATGATGATGATGACGATGAATAGGTGATATTGGTGATGATGATACGACGATGATAATGACGTCGATGGCTATGAGGATGGCGTGGATGACTATGACGACGATGGCTACGATGTAGTGAGGGTGATGACGACGACAACGAGGATGAGATGGTGATGAGATGGGAGGATGGTGGTAATGGTGATGAGGAGGTGATGGTGTTACTTGATGGTGGTTGAGGTGACACTCCGGCCAGGGTCCGGCCGTGGGGAGGAGCTCCGGCCAGGGAGGGTATGGTGGTGATGGTGATTGCTGGTGATGGAGAGTCGAAGGCTGACAGCAATGGTGACGACGATGAAGTGTTTTGATGATGATGATGATGCAGGTGGTGACTGTAGCGGAGTCCGGCCAGCGAGGGAGGGAGTCTGGCCAGCAGGAGGAGGACAAGGAGGAGAGGAGGCTGTGGTGGTTCGGTGCTGGTAGTAATGGTGGTGGGTGGTGGTGCTGATCGAGGGAGCGGCGGATGGAGGTTGCTCCGTCGAGGTCAGGCGGGGAGATAGGGAAGAAGAGAGGAGAAGGATGGTGGTGCTTTGGGCGAGACGGGGAGGGGGATGCGTCGGTCGGGTCGACTGGACGAAGTCGGAGAAGAGTCGACGAGGGTGGTGGTCGATTTGGACGAGGGAAGATGAGATGAGATGACAATGTTGGTGCTGGTGCTGTCGACTCCGGTAGAGGGGAGTCGTGGCCGCTGTGCCGACTCCGTCGGGGAGAAGGGGATGACCGTGGGGCGTTGGTCGGGGAAGAAGTTCGACGAAAGGGAGGGCTCGGATGTGGCGAGGTGCAGTGCAGCGGCACGGCGGAGGGGTGGAGGTCCGGCGCTGACAACTCCGGCAAGAACTCCGGCGGCGGACAGAGGTAGGGGATGAACAGTATGGGTGATGGGGTGGTGGTCGGCTGGTCTGCAGGAGGAAGGAGATGGAGAGGGAGCAGGGGGCTGGTAGTGTAGGTGGAGTCCGGCGAGGTGGGTTCTCCGGTCGGCGGTGAGCAGGGAAGGAGAGGGAGAGGAAGATGAGGTGAATAGGGAATAGGGGGGTCGGCTGAAATTGGAGCTTAGGTTTAGGAAAAAATAAAATAAGGAAAAGGGAAAGAAAGGTTGTATTTATATACAAAGAGGTGGGATTTGAGGTTGACCTAGATTTTGGTGTTTGACCTAGGTTTTGGACTTGGTCAACATTCCTTGGGATGGCCTTGGGCTCACATGAGGGTGTTGGGCTAGAAATTACATGCTTTAAAATACAAGGATGGGGTTTAAATAAATGGGGCGATGTGCGCGTTGCATATCCCAAAAATTACAGAAAATCTATGTGAAGGAAAAATTTAGTTTCTTCGTGAATTGTCCAATGGTGGGGACACCTAAATGCATTTTTATATAAAAGCCCCCAATAATTGGAAAATTGCACAAAGGCAGAAATTAGATTTAATTAATTAAATTGAACTGCGCAAGATGTTGTAGAATTAATTAGGATTACATGGGATTAAATTTGGTGGGACAAAATTATCAGGGCGTAGAGGGGACAGTGTAGAATATTAATAAAATTCGAGATACACAAGACGGGCAAGATTGTGTCTCCAATTCTGATTGGAACGCACAAGGGTACAAAATTGGGATTTATTTATAATTAATAAATAACGTCCGCGACGTTTATTGTGCGACTAAAATATAGCACCAGAGAGCAATATTATAAGTTGCACAAGGGTCAGAATAGTAGGCAGACATGTCTAGGATGAGATCGTGAAGTTTCTAGATAGGCAATGGCTAGTGAGGTACTCCAATTATCGAAACACGGTAAGGTACGCTACGCGTTATTTAATTATTGCATAATTAAATAAAAGCCGTGTTCTAATTCCAATTGGGTTCAAACTAGCCCTAATTTTACTATCTAAGCCATGTAGCCCTAATTTTGGGTGAGGGGGTTTACAATCTACCCAACTTAAAACAATTTCATCCTCGAAATTAAAACTAGGGTAGGATTTCTCTATCTAACCTTACTTGATTACAGTATAAAGAATTCTCCTTAAGTTAACATGGTAGTTTCTACCCAACTTAGAATTTGCCCATCTATCATCTAAGGCTATATATCTAAGAAGGCTATGTCCCAATTTATTTCATCATGTTATTGAATCCTCAAAGTCCTTTGACACCAAACATATCCTCTATGATATGCCCTTAATCATTTATAAAAGATAATCACCAAACAAAGCAATTGGCTAGCGGGGTATATCTAGTACTATCTATATATCAAACTTATACCAAGCAAGATATTTCGTCTTTTTGAAATAAGGAAAGACGTAGATCAATAAATAAGAGTTCAAGGGAGAAGTAATAGAATGCAAGTATAGGGATCAAGGCGTTTCAAGGAATCCAATAGGAATTGTCAAGGCAGTTGTGGACTGAAATCCTATTTGGTAAATCCGTATTTGCATGCTCGTATTAGTACAGTTATGTAGCCGATACGATACGCTTAGACATGTCTAGGGCAAGTATATTCGTCTACTAATCACTACATATCTCAATCCACGTAAAGTAGTTATGCGAAGGGCGAACCAAGCGCACTAAAGTTAGCTAGACCCTAATACACTGATTCTAAAATATATTATTGTGGGCCCCCAATAATACGTATGACATGAACAAGCTCGATAAAGAATAAGCTTGCAAAAACTAGGCTATAATAGCAGCATAAGTCAAGGTAGTACATCAAATATGAATACGCTAGATTATGATGAAAGAAGGTTCATAACAATTCAAATTCACAAAACAAAAGCAAAATAAGCAATAATAATAAAAGACTACACAATCTCTACAGTTGTCATACTAATTCCTTGTCTAAGTCGCTAGTCGACCAATTAGGGACATTGACCTCTAAATTCTATCGTCTGAATAAACACTGTCGTCTTTGCTAGCATACAATTAATGTTATTCAGTTACACTTCATCAATGGATCATAAGGGCTACGTGATACTAGGTGGTGAGGTATACTATCCAACTTAAATTAATTTAACTATTATTGTATTATCTTAAGGATACCTACAAAATAACCTTGCACATGTACATAGAACAGAAACTCTTATTAGGGTCTCCTATTGCATTATATAGGTAGGGTCAAGTGCTCATAGTACAGGTGTCAATCGTGGGGATAGAAGAGTTACTAGCCGTTAAGGGGAAAGGGATTTAACTCGTATCGAGCTATGGGTACAAATTTTATTATTTAAAGCTAAGGGGTAATCATTAGGTCACAACCTAAGGGAACTACGCTGTAAACCCCCTGATTTTTCAAAATTTTAAAAACTTAGAATTTTCATAATTTTCTGGAATTTTCTGGGAATTTTCTGTAATTTAAAAACTGGGTTTTAATTATTCAATGATTTTTAATTGATATTAAACAATATTAAAATATTATGAAAATAATATTTTTGGATGTAAAATAAAAAACTGGACTTAGGGCAATTTTTCTGGAATTTATCGGACCCCGGACCTATTTTAAAAATGCCTAAAAAGTATTTATTTATTTAATTAATTACTGGTATTTATTATTATTATTATTATTAATAATAAAAAAACCCCAGCCCACGGCCCGTTAGGCCGACCCGGCCCACTCCCCCGAATCCGGCCCAGCTCCCTCGCGGGTCGGGTCGGATCCGCGCAACCCGACCCGACCCGGCCTCACCCGCACCCACGACCCAGCCCCCGTCCCCGCGTCGTGCGCCGCCTCCGTCGCGTCCGGCGCCTCTCCGCTCGCCCGCGCCCACGTCCACCCCCACGACCCTGGCCGCTCCGCCTTTTCCGCCACCCTCTCCGCCCCGCTCGGCCCTCCCCGGCCTTTATAAACCCTCTCCCTCTCCGGTCCCCTCTGTCACCGTCGACACCACTCGCCGCCGCCGTGCCCCCAGCCGCGCCGCCACCGCACTGACCTCGTCGCTCCGCCGGCGCCACAGGCCGCCGTCTCCCCCGCCCGTCGACAGCCTTCAGCAGCAGCAAACAGCAGCCGCTGCAGCTCGAGCAGCGCCGCCGCCGCCGCCGGCGAGCCTCCAGCCACCGCGCCGCCCTCGCCGGCGAGCCTCCAGCCACCGCGCCGCCCTCGCCCGAGCCCCCCCGGCCGGCCTCCCCCACCGCAGAGCCGCCCATCGCCGGCGATCGACCCAAGCCCTAACCCTAACCCTAATTTTTAGAACCCTGTGTCCGACACGAGTCGGACACGTGTCGGACACGGTCTGACCCTGATTTTTGGGTCCCCTTCAGGTGCGTGTAACTTTTTCCTCGTAGCTCCGTTTTTTATTCCGCAAATTGCGTTGCGAAGCCTGTATGACCCTCTCGGTGTCCGGACAAACCGTTCGGGGCATCGCGTCCTGTGGTGATCGCACACCGCGATCCAAAAACAGGAAAAACCCAGACCCAGATTCACCCCGAAACTGAGTACGCCCCGCCAAACGGGATGACTTGGTCACGTGCGGTCTTCCCAGACACGAGCGCCTCGTCGATACGGACGTGTGGGATTTTGCAGAAGCTGATTCGGGTGTGCGTGCACACCGGAATCAACGCGTATCCGCGGACATCGCCCCGTATCCGTCTTTTCTGTAATTCGACCTAACTTTGTGTACACACATCGGATCGAGACAAAACTTGCGCCATCGGACTCGTAGCAATACGCTGGTCCTGTGGATCAAGTTTGGTTCAATTCTGAGAACGTTGACGAAATCGCGTGTCGTGGGCCCCACAGGCCCCACTCCACGGGCGATTTTGTGATCGGCTCATCGGAATTCAATTCTGAAAGTTCCGTTGGGTTCGTATCAGCGTTTCTGACCTGTTGACACTGAGTTTGGTGAATTTGGAGACCGTTGACCCCGACGCATTTTTCGGTGCAAAGCGGGCCCACCGGTGGACCCCGTTTTGGCCCGAAACTGCCGTTTCTGCCCTTGTCTCCAAATTGGACCCAAGGACAGGCGTTTCTAGCTGATTGATATTTTCTGAATCTGATGGTGATGTTTGTTTCAGCAACTGGAGTACCGCCTGCAAATCCAACTGAAGTCAGAACTGCAAACCGAGCCGGAACCACAGGCAAGTGTACCTCGCCAAAACTTGCAGTCTTTGCTAAATATTCCTTGGTTTAGTTATATATCAGAGGGCAAGTATACCTTGCCAACTTTACAGTCTTGTTGCATATTTCCTTGTTTTAGTTATAACTTGTTTTAACTGCTTAACCTAGGAAACGTGTGACGTACCGAGTGTCCGATCATAGTCGGGTGCCAACACCGTACGCGGTGTTGGGTACGTCATTTAGAGATGGATATTCGATGCCCTTACTCTTGGTACTTGTCCTATCAAGTACAACAAACCCAGGACACTTGACACTATCATGGACAGAATCTTCTTGAGATATTCACGATGATTCTGCATAGGATACAGGTATGACATGGACAGTTTATTCCTAGACATTATATGACTGCTGCATTAGTTATGATCTTGCGTGTCATGGACATGAGACATGGATTACATTGGGTGGGGAGAGACACACAGGCTACAGGCTGTTTTCATATATATATATTATTAGTGTGAGGTCGTAGACTCTCCAGCAGAGCTAGACCCTTTACGTGTTATTACTGCTACCGGCTCCCCGACACAGAGCTTGTAGCGGTCTCAGCCTGAGTTCTAGTGATGCTCTCAACTTGCATTTATCACTTAGCTGGTTACATAGTTCACCCTGCTGTCTCCTTTATTTTTGCACTGCTTATGTTTTGGCTTGTATTTTCTGTACCTTGTTATGTCCCCTGAGGACCTGGAATGGACTATGTCCCCAGGTATAGCCGAAGAGATCCATCCAGAGATACACCGAACAGGAGCACTTCCAGGAGCTGTACCAGGACCTGAGGGCGAGCCAGCACCAGAGGACTTCTCCTGAGCATTGGCTGTATATAGTCAGTTATTTCTGTTTCTGTTTCTATTTTCAGTTCATTTATTTCCTGTCTATTTGCATTAAATGTAACAGAATAATTCTCGGATTTGTTTCCCGAGATAACCTTATTTGATATTGCATATTTATTTCCATTGCATCATTTCTGGTATCTATTCTGTGGTTATCTGTTGTGGATGAGATAGATTAGTCTGTGACCTTTATTATTTGCTCTATAAATTGCTAGACTACAGCTTAAGCATGCCCTGATGGATCCATTAAATTGGGTTGTCCATCGGTGCGTGCTGCTGGCCATTGCCACGTGTCCCGTCCCTCGGCATTTTTGGGACTGGGGCGTGACATGGTTTTTGTGGTGGCCCATGCAGGTCTACGACTAATTTGTTCGGTTTCAACTCAGGGACCGAACAGGCCCGCAATAAAGCTAGGATAAGTTTTAGGATCTCATCCACTTGCTTGAATCATTTTTGATATCTGTATCGTATTCGAATTAATTTATTGACTTGCATCCTGCCTTGATTCATGTGCGCCTCTTATCGTTTATTTTGGATACAGGGAAATGGACCCATAAGCCAGCAACGAGGCTCATGAAGAAACACCACAACCCGTTGTGGTTACCCAAGAAGACGATGTGATACCAGTCGGTGAAGGCCAATCATCACAAGGCAGTCAAGCAAGTCAGCCTGCCTCAACAATCCATCAAGATAACGTACCACCCTCGATGCAGCCTGCCCCACTGATGCCTTCCTTCCCACTGGGACCACCTATGGACGAACAGCAGATGTTCTGCATATTCTACATAATGATGCAAGCCTATCAAAGGGTGCAACAAGAAGCTCAACAAAACCAATCGGAGAACTCCATCGACAGAACTAGCTCGGAGTCACGGAGGCCAAACAGTTCAAATGCAACCGCCTTCGATGAGGACGTCCTTACTGCAGCAGACCCGTGGAGTGCACCACAAGGATCGAGTCCGGCCAGAAGCGGCCGTATGCGTCAGCAACAGACCAAGCACAACAGGAAAGAGCTGCAAAACGACCACAGATAAATCCACTACCAAGGGCAGCATCAGGAGCCTTCTTCCTTCCTACTTGTCACTACTGTGGCAAGGTAGGCCACCTTGCTAAGGAATGCCGACGCAGACTGGGACAATGTCTAGCTTGTGGATCCAAGAAGCATTCGGCAAGGGATTGCCCCGAACGTCGAGAGAAAGCAGTGATGATTCACCAACCAACCATATCAACACCAGCACCACAGGAAGAACCTTCAAAGGAGCCTCACGTGCACCAGCCACCCGAAGCATCTCCGAAAGTACTACCCACTTGTCTACACTGTCACAAGCAAGGCCACATTGAGAGCAGGTGCAGACGTAAGTTAGGATTATGCTTGATTTGCGGAACCAATGAACACTTGGCCAAGGATTGTCCCCAGCATCGAGAGAAAGCATTGACGAATCTTCAACCCGCAACATCAGCACCAGCTGGAGCACCGCAGGCAGGAATTGCAAGGGAGTCTCACCTACACCAGCCACCAGAAGCATCTCCACAGGCAATACCTGTCTGTCCATATTGTCACCGGCGAGGCCACACTGAGGACGAGTGCAGACGAAAGAAGAGATTATGCATAGCTTGCGGATCCAGTCAGCATTCATTCAAAGAATGCCCTGAGCGTCGAGACAAGGTACCAACAGGTAACCAGCAAGTGTTACCAGCACCACGGTCAGCCTCTCTAGTACTGCAAGCTTCACCAATACCGAGGCCACCCTTGGTAACCCAGGCAACACTCTTCCAGCAGACTCAACAGCAGCAGAGGAAGCAACTGCAAGGACGAGGACAAGCTCCAGCGACGACAGTGGAGAACACGCAGACTCGTGGAATAGCCGATGCGAGTAAGTGATTCGTAGTTTCCGTTTCTAGTCTTGTTGTAGTTCGTGCCCGTTGGTTCGTGACCTCAGCCCCAACCTAGTAATTTGCAACTTGTTAATAACAACCTGATTTTCATAAAAGTTGTAGACTTTTGCTTTAACTAGATTTTCTGGAAAGTGTAAACTTTCAATTTTTAGGGAAACGGTATTTCCCTGAAGTCTCTTGTGATGTGTTTTCAAACGATACCTGCGACCGTGTCATCTCTGCTGACCGGTTATTCTTTGATTGCGATAACGCAATTCTCTTAAGGGGGGTAGATTGTAAACCCCCTGATTTTTCAAAATTTTAAAAACTTAGAATTTTCACAATTTTCTAGAATTTTCTGGGAATTTTCTGTAATTTAAAAACTGGGTTTTAATTATTCAATGATTTTTAATTAATATTAAACAATATTAAAATATTATGAAAATAATATTTTTGGATGTAAAATGAAAAACTGGACTTAGGGCAATTTTTCTGGAATTTATCGGACCCCGGACCTATTTTTAAAATGCCTAAAAAGTATTTATTTATTTAATTAATTATTTAATTAATTACTGGTATTTATTATTATTATTATTATTAATAATAAAAAAACCCCAGCCCACGGCCCGTTAGGCCGGCCCGGCCCACTCCCCCGAATCCGGCCCAGCTCCCTCGCGGGTCGGGTCGGATCCGCGCAACCCGACCCGACCCGGCCTCACCCGCACCCACGACCCAACCCCCGTCCCCGCGTCGTGCGCCGCCTCCGCCGCGTCCGGCGCCTCTCCGCTCGCCTGCGCCCACGTCCACCCCCACGACCCTGGCCGCTCCGCCTTCTCCGCCACCCTCTCCGCCCCGCTCGGCCCTCCCCGGCCTTTATAAACCCTCTCCCTCTCCGGTCCCCTCTGCCACCGTCGACACCACTCGCCGCCGCCGTGCCCCCAGCCGCGCCGCCACCGCACCGACCTCGCCGCTCCGCCGGCGCCACAGGCCGCCGTCTCCCCCGCCCGTCGACAGCCTTCAGCAGCAGCAAACAGCAGCCGCTGCAGCTCGAGCAGCGCCGCCGCCGCCGCCGGCGAGCATCCAGCCACCGCGCCGCCCTCGCCGGCGCAGCCCGAGCCCCCCCGGCCGGCCTCTCCCACCGCAGAGCCGTCCATCGCCGGCGATCGACCCAAGCCCTAACCCTAACCCTAATTTTCAGAACCCTGTGTCCGACACGGTCTGACCCTGATTTTTGGGTCCCCTTCAGGTGCGTGTAACTTTTTCCTCGTAGCTCCGTTTTTCATTCCGCAAATTGCGTTGCGAAGCCTGTATGACCCTCTCGGTGTCCGGACAAACCGTTCGGGGCATCGCGTCCTGTGGTGATCGCACACCGCGATCCAAAAACAGGAAAAACTCAGACCCCGATTCACCCCGGAACTGAGTACGTCCCGCCAAACGGGACGACTTGGTCGCGTGCGGTCTTCACAGACACGAGCGCCTCGTCGATACGGACGTGTAGGATTTCGCAGAAGCTGATTCGGGTGTGCGTGCACACCGGAATCAACGCGTATCCGTGGACATCGCCCCGTATCCGTCTTTTTTGTAATTTGACCTAACTTTGTGTACACACATCGGATCGAGACGAAACTTGCGCCATCGGACTCGTAGCAATACGCTGGTCCTGTGGATCAAGTTTGGTTCGATTCTGAGAACGTTGACGAAATCGCGTGTCGTGGGCCCCACAAGCCCCGCTCGACGGGCGATTTTGTGATCGGCTCATCGGAATTCAATTTTGAAAGTTCCGTTGGGTTCGTATCAGCGTTTCTGACCTGTTGACACTGAGTTTGGTGAATTTGGAGACCGTTGACCCGGACGCATTTTTCGGTGCAAAGCGGGCCCACCGGTGGACCCCGTTTTGGCCCGAAACTGCCGTTTCTGCCCTTGTCTCCAAATTGGACCCAAGGACAGGCGTTTCTAGCTGATTGATATTTTCTGAATCTGATGGTGATGTTTGTTTCAGCAACCGGAGTACCGCCTGCAAATCCAACTGAAGTCAGAACTGCAAACCGAGCCGGAACCACAGGCAAGTATACCTCGCCAAAACTTGCAGTCTTTGCTAAATATTCCTTGGTTTAGTTATATATCAGAGGGCAAGTATACCTTGCCAACTTTACAGTCTTGTTGCATATTTCCTTGTTTTAGTTATAACTTGTTTTAACTGCTTAACCTAGGAAACGTGTGACGTACCGAGTGTCCGATCATAGTCGGGTGCCAACACCGTACGTGGTGTTGGGTACGTCATTTAGAGATGGATATTTGATGCCCTTACTCTTGGTACTTGTCCTATCAAGTACAACAAACCCAGGACACTTGACACTATCATGGACAGAATCTTCTTGAGATATTCACGATGATTCTGCATAGGATACAGGTATGACATGGACAGTTTATTCCTAGACATTATATGACTGCTGCATTAGTTATGATCTTGCGTGTCATGGACATGAGACATGGATTACATTGGGTGGGGAGAGACACACAGGCTACAGGCTGTTTTTATATATATATATTATTAGTGTGAGGTCGTAGACTCTCCAGCAGAGCTAGACCCTTTACGTGTTATTACTGCTACCGGCTCCCCGACACAGAGCTTGTAGCGGTCTCAGCCTGAGTTCTAGTGATGCTCTCAACTTGCATTTATCACTTAGCTGGTTACATAGTTCACCCTGCTGTCTCCTTTATTTTTGCACTGCTTATGTTTTGGCTTGTATTTTCTGTACCTTGTTATGTCCCCTGAGGACCTGGAATGGACTATGTCCCCAGGTATAGCCGAAGAGATCCATCCAGAGATACACCGAACAGGAGCACTTCCAGGAGCTGTACCAGGACCTGAGGGCGAGCCAGCACCAGAGGACTTCTCCTGAGCATTGGCTGTATATAGTCAGTTATTTCTGTTTCTGTTTCTATTTCCAGTTCATTTATTTCCTGTCTATTTGCATTAAATGTAACAGAATAATTCTCGAATTTGTTTCCCGAGATAACCTTATTTGATATTGCATATTTATTTCTATTGCATCATTTCTGGTATCTATTCTGTGGTTATCTGTTGTGGATGAGATAGATTAGTCTGTGACCATTATTATTTGCTCTATAAATTGCTAGACTACAGCTTAAGCATGCCCTGATGGATCCATTAAATTGGGTTATCCATCGGTGCGTGCTGCTGGCCATTGCCACGTGTCCCGTCCCTCGGCATTTTTGGGACTGGGGCGTGACATACGCAAACTATCAAATCCTACCTATCACGCACAAAATTCAAAGTTCAAATTACCAAGCTATACCCTAGCAAAGTACATGTCCTAACATAGAATAAGATCACTTGGCCTTCAATCATACGAGTTATGTGGCACGAGTTAAATGATGAAGAAAGAAGAATCATAATTTAGTCGTCACACAATTAGCGAACGCTAAGGTTGCAGGGGGACAAGATATAAAATCAAAATAGAGGGCTCTAGATAGCATCATGGTTCTCTAAGGGGGTGGCATGCTAGTTGCCATGTTCGGGGTATGATCAAGGGAAAGAGTTGATTACATTCCTCTAGGCTTCCTAGGGTACTGTCTACTAATAACAAGATAATGACATAAGTTTTATAGTTCTCTAATACTATCCAATTATGAGGGTTAGGTTCAGTCCTAATGTTCAATATTGGTTCTCCATTGGTTCCTCAATACTAGGGTCAAACATTATGGTAAAACTTCTAACTAACTCTAGTAGTGTCTATACTACTCTCAAGTCTTCATAATACATCAGGGGTAATGGTAAACCAATTCTAAAGATAAGGAATTCTAGGGTTCACCTGATATTCTAAACTTAGTGGTGTGTCTATATTCTCGTTGTATTCTTAATAGGTGTGCTACTCTAATTATCATCCTAATAACAGGGGTTCCTATATTCTAGCAGAAGGCCATATGTACTCAAGGAACTTATTAGGGAAGTACAGGAATCAAGCAGGATACAATTGTTCGAATAGATCATAGAGGAGGAAGGTGAATCATAGTCAATTGTGGATAAGATCCTATACTCTAGTCCTATGTGCAGGCTTGTTCGGTACAATAACGTAACCGAGACAATATGATCTTGACCTGCATGGGCCACCACAAAAACATGTCACGCCCCAGTCCCAAAATACATAGGACTAGGACACGTAAGCATGCCAGCCGCATGGATATGGCAACTCCAATATATGAAACCAAATCCATACGTACGCTGTATTATGAACATCAAATCCACAAGTGGTATAACATATGTCACAAGTCACAGGGTATAATCTAAATCTAATCCACGAAAATCAAATATAAATAATAACCAACATCTATGAAACTAGATCTCAATAAGAAGTATCTAAGGATGATAGTTGGATGAAAACAAGTCCACTACCAACTCAAATGGAAAAGTAAATACAATATGAGTACAACACAATCAAGCCGAATATAAGTATACCAGCTATCGATCATGACTCAAAGAGAAAACATCCACGAAGCATCTATAACCATCCAAATCTGCGCTCCTACAAATATTCAAGAATAGGTACACCTGGCAGTGGATCAGGTCCTCAGAGGGACATAACAAGATACTTAAACACATGCCAATAAAGTACTGAAATAAATATCCAATGGGTCGCCTAACCGGCTAAAGTGAATGCAGTTTAAGAACAACTTTCCCAACGCGTGGGCTATCTGGCTAAAATAGGATTGGCATAGTTCTCTAGGAGATCCAGGGGCCTACAAAGGCACGGCATCTTTCGAACACCGGAGGCCCGCCTGATAATAATATAATATATAGTGGTCATCATGACCGCGCATCTCCGGCGGAGCGTACGGGTTACACAAGGAAAGTGCAACGGAGCCCACACGTCTTACTTGTTGTTCTTCCCACCCCATGTTCTAAGCATGTCACATCCATGACACGATAATACCTCTAATAACTGCCAAATCTACTAGCATGCAAAGTTTCTAACAGCAGTTATTCCTAACGCACGGCCCACACGTACAGGAGGCCAACCTGCACACAAGTCCGTGATCTACATAAGACTCATAACTCGTGTAACAACTGTGTCACGGCCAATGAACCTAATGATGCTATATGATAATGGAGTAGTCTCATAAACTGGTCAATGCAAATACATAAATAAAAATATATCACGACGACACCATCGCGCGCATTTTATATAACAGTTAAAATATATGAAAAGACAGAAAATAAAGATGCATGCAACATATGGAATAAAAATAACAGTACAATGGCAAGGTATACTTGCCTGGCCAGAAGACTGCGATGTACCAATAACCTGCTCCAAAAGTCACGCAGAATAAATCTCACATCCTATGTACATATAATATAATGCAAATAAATTATTAGTTATTACACTAGTGCACACACAACAATATTTATACTGGACTCAGGGGGTATACTAGGGTAACACTAGTCATTTAACACGGTAAATTACGCATTGAATTACGCGGGGTCATATCTTCAAGTGTTGTACACAATCAGACAGTCAACTGACAGGTGTCTACGCCAGTACGTTAATGTACACAAGGCGGACAATTCCCAAGTGTTTAGGGTCAACATGGTCAAGGTGAGTACGGGACAGTCCACGGTGTCCTAGGGTCGTACAGTCTGGATATATAGTCCTTATTATTATTAACATATAGTTAATTACATTATACATATATACCATATATATATATGTACATATATATCATCCAATAATTATATGTATTCCAAGTTGAATAGTATGCAAATACTAAATATATATAATTATATCAAACTAAATAGTATACGCGTACGTGTACAAGTTCATGTATGCAGCACTGGGTTCACCGACTCAGGGTCCGACATCAGCTAACAGTGGTAAGCAATACACATGTCCTAATAACATATACTCAAGCACACCTACAAAATAAGAAGGTGGGACAGGTTCGAACCTCGGTGTACGCACACAGGATCGGCTGGACATCGACGAAGAGAGGTTGACGATGAAGTGATGATGATGATGATGACGATGACGATGGTGAGTTGTATGGATGATGAAGATGGTAATGTGTATAATAGTTCTGACGAGGATAACGATGATGACTATGATAATGGTGGTAAATGGTGAATGTGTGGGTTTAGATTAAGGTGGTGGCAAGGATGCTATGGGATGATGATGATGATGATAACGATGAATAGGTGATATTGGTGATGATGATACGACGATGATAATGACGTCGATGGCTATGAGGATGGCATGGATGACTATGACGACGATGGCTACGATGATAGTGAGGGTGATGACGACGACAACGAGGATGAGATGGTGATGAGATGGGAGGATGGTGGTAATGGTGATGAGGAGGTAATGGTGTTACTTGATGGTGGTTGAGGTGACACTCCGGCCAGGGTCCGGCCGTGGGAAGGAGCTCCGGCCAGGGAGGGTATGGTGGTGATGGTGATTGCTGGTGATGGAGAGTCAAAGGCTGACAGCAATGGTGATGACGATGAAGTGTTTTGATGATGATGATGCAGGTGGTGACTGTAGCGGAGTCCGGCCAGCGAGGGAGGGAGTCTGGCCAGCAGGAGGAGGACAGGGAGGAGAGGAGGCTGTGGTGGTTCGGTGCTGATAGTAATGGTGGTGGGCGATGGTGCTGATCGAGGGAGCGGCGGATGGAGGTTGCTCCATCGAGGTCAGGCGGGGAGATGGGAAAGAAGAGAGGGAGAAGGGTGGTGGTGCTTCGGGCGAGACGGGGAGGGGGATGCGTCGGTCGGGTCGACTGGACGAAGTCGGAGAAGAGTCGACGAGGGTGGTGGTCGATTTGGACGAGGGGAGATGAGATGAGATGACAATGGTGGTGCTGGTGCTGTCGACTCCGGTAGAGGGGAGTCGTGGCCGCTGTGCCGACTCCGTCGGGGAGAAGGAGATGACCGCGGGGCGTTGGTCGGGGAAGAAGTTCGACGAGAGGGAGGGCTCGGATGTGGCGTGGTACAGTGCAGCGGCACGACGGAGGGGTGGAGGTCCGGTACTGACAACTCTGGCAAGAACTCCGGCGGTGGACAGAGGTAGGGGATGAACAGTATGGGTGATGGGGTGGTGGTCGGCTGGTCTGCAGGGAGGAAGGAGATGGAGAGGGAGCAGGGGGATGGTAGTGTAGGTGGAGTCCGGCGAGGTGGGTTCTCCGGTCGGCGGTGAGCAGGGAAGGAGAGGGAGAGGAAGATGAGGTGAATAGGGAATAGGGGGGTCGGCTGAAATTGGAGCTTAGGTTTAGGAAAAAATAAAATAAGGAAAAGGGAAAGAAAGGTTGTATTTATATACAAAGAGGTGGGATTTAAGGTTGACCTAGATTTTGGTGTTTGACCTAGGTTTTGGACTTGGTCAACATTCCTTGGGATGGCCTTGGGCTCACATGAGGGTGTTGGGCTAGAAATTACATGCTTTAAAATGCAAGGATGGGGTTTAAATAAATGGGGCGATGTGCGCGTTGTATATCCCAAAAATTACGGAAAATCAACGTGAAGGAAAAATTTAGTTTCTTCGTGAATTATCCAATAGTGGGGACACCTAAATGCATTTTTGCATAAAAGCCCCCCAATAATTAGAAAATTACAGAAAGGCAGAAATTGGATTTAATTAATTAAATCGAACTGCGCACGATGTTGTAGAATTAATTAGGATTACATGGGATTAAATTTGGTGGGACAAAATTATCAGGGCATAGAGGGGACAGTGTAGAATATTAATAAAATTTGAGATGCACAAGACGGACAAGATTGTGTCTCCAATTCTGATTGGAATGCACAAGGGTACAAAATTGGGATTTATTTATAATTAATAAATAACGTCCGCGACGTTTATTGTGCGACTAAAATGTAGCACCAGAGAGCAATATTATAAGTTGCACAAGGGTCAGAATAGTAGGCGGACATGTCTAGGATGAGATCATGAAATTTCTAGATACGCAATGGCTAGTGAGGTACTCCAATTATCGAAATACGGTAAGGTGCGCTACGCGTTATTTAATTATTGCATAATTAAATAAAAGTCGTGTTCTAATTCCAATTGGGTTCAAACTAGCCCTAATTTTACTATCTAAGCCAAGTAGCCCTAATTTTGGGTGAGGGGGTTTACACTTGGGCCAGAGATGGTTATAGATGCAGCAGAGAAGATTCAGATGATCAGAGACAGACTTCGTATGGCGCAGGACAGACAGCAGCATTGGGCCGATAGCCACCGGAGACCTTTGGAGCTTGAGGTATAGTTTTAGATTTTGTTTTGTGCTTGTTATTGGTTGTTTGTTATAGATTACGTTCTTAAGGTGGTGTTTTGTTCTATGTGGGTAGTTTGGTTTTTTGAGGATTTCTCTGACACGAGGTACGATTTGCTTCGGTGGAGGCGGGAAGCTTAGTCCGCGATTCATCGGACCTTTCACTATTCTAGAGAAGGTCAGTGCAGTTGCTTATAGACTAGACTTGCCACCTGCATTGGAGGGAGTACACAACGTGTTTCACGTATCGCAGTTGAGACAATACGTGACAGATCCTAGTCATGTATTGGATCACTCAGAGATAGAGGTGGGCCCTACTCTTAGTTATCTAGAGCAGCTAGTTGAGATTCTGAATCGAAGAAAGAAGGTGCTGAGAAACCAGACTATTCCTTTGGTGCGTGTCGCATGGAGGCATCACTCTCCAGGGGAGTCTACCTGGGAAAGAGAGGATGAAATGCGAGTGCGTTATCCATATTTGTTTGTGCCTTGAGGTATGTTATTTCCTAGTTATGTTCTGTTCATTGTTATATTCTTTCATAGTTAATTATGTTCTTTAGTTCTGTTCTTTGATTATGATCTGTTATTTTTTGGGGGTAGTTTTTGTCTTGAATTTTGAGGAAAAAAATATTTTAAGGAGGGTAGACTTGTCACTACTACATTTTCTAGGAAATAATATTTTAGTAATTTTATATTTAATTAAATATTGTACATTATAAGTAATTATTTGTTGTATTATTTAATTATTGTTAGTTGTTAATTATTTATTTTTGACTTGTGTTAGTGGACCTAACTAGTTTAGTTTAGACTCATGGACCAACATGAATTAATTTGTTAGAATTTAGCCAATTTAGAATGCCCATTGTTAAGGAGATGGATTAAATTAATTAAACTATTAGACTAGAAGCTTTCCTCCTTAATTATTTCTTCATGAGAGGACCCAAGGGGTATATTGGACATTACATGGTAGCTTGAGGAAGGGAAAAGGGGACCGGCCTATAAAGAGGGGAGAATTTATTTTTCTCTCCTCTTCTCATTTAAAAACTAGATCTATAATTTCCCTCAACCAATTTTTTTCATTCCCACTTCATTTCCCTACCAAATTTCATCCTAATTCCTTCCCAAATCACCATTGGAGACTAGAGAAGCAAGGATATAGAAGGAGGAAGCAAGGATCTACAAAGAGGAGCAAGGATCTACAAGTTGGAGGCCAATTTTATCACATTTGGAGGTTTCATTGGGAATCCATCTCCCAATAGATACAATTCAGTTTTTCCCCTTAATTTAGGTTCTAAATATGAGATTTAACCATGGAAAATCAACCCATATGCATAGTCTACCCATAGGATTTGGTTTTGTGTTTATAGGAGGCCTATTGAGAAAGTTATGGTGCTTTTTGTGTTAATTTTGGGGAAATTTCGAGATTGACATTTGTTGTGTGTGTCAATTGGTCCTATAGATCAATTTGGCATATGCTTGTGTGTTTGGGGCTAGTGTCATGTTCATAATTTGGTACGTTTAGGTCGTATGCCAATAATTTGGTGATACGTGTTGATTTGGGGATTTTTCCTCCGACATGGGGGTTTGTACCAAGGTAATTAAGGATACCCAAGGTATTGGATTGGGATGTTAAGATTATGGTTTTAAGTTGAGATACCAAGTTGGTTCAAAATCTCGGTACCTATTTTAATGTTTGTAATTAGGATTCTATATTATAAATAATTGTTTGTTATACATATAAGGATAATTTCACCTATGGATTCACGTATCCGGAGATACGGTATCCTAATATTTAAGATATGGTTTTTATGGCTTAGACTTTAGTATATTGAACCCAAATATTTTTTGGTAGACTTATGCAACCTAGAAATAGGTAGTTGACCATAGTTTGACTATAGTTGACCATAGTTTGACTTTTGACTTAGAATTGACTATTGACCTAGAAGTTGACTAGTTTAACTTATTCTCTTTTCGGAACCTTGTATTGATGTTGTATTCCATATCTAGGTCTTCGAGGCCCATATCAGACATCTGTGAGGCTATTCATTGGACTTCAGGCGAGTATATTCTCTGATAGTTTTTTGTTTATGATATCCTCTATGTTCATTGTATCTAGTGTAGATATCCATGTTTCTTGACACGATAGTTACACGGATTGGTATATCCGTATCTCATTATGAGATATTATTTCTTGTATATGGTATATCTTGTGCAAGTCTTATTTTATTGATTATCTTGTGCATGTACAGACACTGATTCTCGGGGAGATTTGCTACCTTCCTAGAGAATCTCGTGCCATAGCATACCATGGTTGGATCTATTATACCAATCGGGGGTGGAAAGTATTTTAGTGTAGATATTTGATCATATCCTTCTTGTGCATGTCTTGTTCCTTGTGAGTGTTGATCATACACCGCACATATGATAAGCTAGGCCATTATACTCTTGTGCAAGTTCCCAAGTCGATCACATGTTAAAGCTAGTACTCACACACTTTGACATTAGTATTCTTGTTCATTGTCATATTGTTCATTCTTATATTTATTCGAGTATTTCCTTATTGTGTATCTCTTGTATCTATTGTGCATCTTGTATATTCATATCTATTTATTATTACATAATTTTTATCATTGATTAGAACTGCTGTTAGAGATATACTCTGCTCCTTTTCTGACTGGATATATTTTTCCAGATGACACTGAGGACTGGTACCCTATACATTATGGACCTCAGGATGTTGTGGGTTTAGAGTCTGAGATCCTGGTTCAGGAGGAACTTATCCCAACTATGACAGATGACCCAAATTTAGTAGCTTCTTAGTATTCTTGTACTGGATTTGTCTCCAGTTTATTTGTTAGTATTCTTTCAGACTCATTGATGTATTATTTTAGACTCATGAGTTGTAGACTTTCTATTCTTTTATCTGATTCGTGCTCATTTCTATCTTAGATCTGTGATTGAGTATATTGTTATTATTGGTGGTTCATTATATTGATAGATATATTACCCAGACAGTGTTCTACCGTCGATTCTGCGGTGTAGGCTGGGCGTTTTTCTCGACTTGTACCCTTATACCGGGTGTGGGTCGTGACAGTATGGACATGACTGCTTTCTTTTACTAGGAGGTATGAACGTGAGCCATTTGTTTTAGAGGTGATAACAAACAAAAGGGGCGGGTAAGAGGTAGTATGGACGTGACTGTCTTCTTTTGATAGTAAGAACGGCTTACAGTTCAGAGATGATATGGACCTGAACTATTTGTCTTGTTGGAACTTTATGGAGATAACAAATAAAAGGGACGAGTCATAGGTAGTATAGACGTGACTGTCTTTTTTTGATGGAAAAATAGCTTATAGTACAGATGTGATATAGACGTGAACCATTTGCCTTTAAAGTTGTTTTGTGGATTCGTTACCCCTTACGCATTTGGGACTACCGAGTATGGATAACAGATTTGTCTGCATACTATGGTCAGGGATAATTTGTTGGGAAACACATCAGTTGTTATCATTATACTTTTGTCTCCCTCTACTAGGGATAAAAATGACACATATTTTTTGTATGTGTCCGTCTGCTAGGGACATATATGACATTTAATTCTTATATAAGCCCTTTTTGAGAAAGTTAGGTACTTCCTCTGAAGGGATTATATCATAGAAGGATGGTACATTGGTAGACGCCATGACGTACTCTTCCAGTTTATCTTCTTCAGTGGGTGTCAATAACGTTGACAGTGCTGGAGTTCTCCTGCGGAGCTTAACTACCAGCTGCCCTGGGGTCCTTACCACAAAGGGGTCCTTGTTTGGCACACATCTATGTCCCTGGATTTTAACTACTGAGGGTTCAGGTGCCCTTTTTCGAAGCTTGACCACGAGGAAAGTAGCTATTTAGGCTGATCACATAAAGTTGTAACAATATCGGCTTCATCATCGATATCGTTACCTCCTTCATCTTAGTGGATTTACTTATATAAGATCGAGTCAGAGTAGTATGCCTTGACCCCTTTGAAAGGATCTACGTCGGCAAAATCTTTCTTGACGAAGCTGTCTTCACTAACGTACTTTAAGCACCGATGGAGAGTGGATGGGACAATCATATACTTATGTATTCACGAATGCCCAAGTAGAATATTGCGGAGCATATCTACGTCAATGAAGTAGCAAGTTATCTCAGTTCAGAGATCACCGATTTGGCATTTAGACGAATCCTGCCTAGCAGGTAGCTTCTCCAGGCATTGAAGCCGTTGATAGTGGTATTGGTGACTGCCAGCCAATGAATCAAAATTCCCAAGGTCTGTAGCAGGCTTCATGGGATGATGCTTAGAGATGATCCGGGGTCGACATGCATTTGATACACCTTAATGGGTTTAATGTACCCTGTGTAGTACAGGGGACGATCGTGCCTGTTATTCTTCAGCAGCATATCTGGCTAGGAGAATGTGATATACGGAATCACCTCTATCATATTATTGTAGTGGGGGCATATTGTGGGATTCTCGGTTGGTGGATTGACCTGGATGAGATAAGAGTCAGCATTTTATAGAGCCTCGCTTAGAGCATCACAAGTCTTTTTGGAGAGACGAAGGAGCTCGAAGAGTGACAATTTTGCAAGTGTTGGCCAGCTGTGCCAAGATATCGAAGTTGAAAGGCTTCTCCAGCCCTTGAGTTCTATCTTTCCACAGAGGTTTGTTAAAGCGTATTTTTTCTGCTTTTATTTGTCCACTAAAGGAGGATGGGATGGACACGAATCAGATGTAGCAGAGGCCATGGGTATGGCAACCAGAGGTATAATATCATTAAGAGTATTTTAGTCGCCCTAGTAGGCTAGGCCTGACCTGGTTACCTCTGCCAAAGCCTCATCTTTTGATGGAGAGATCCTATGACAGGACTTAATCTTCTTTTCCTTAGACTTAGGAGCAGGAGATGTAGCTAGTTGTGTGATATCCGGGATAAGGTCTGGGTGAACCCACATGACTTTACCTCTTAGAGTAGTGAGGGAAACCAACACATCTTCTCGGGCTGGGGGGAGGTTAACGACCTTTATGGTTGTCCTAGGTATGAGGACGACACCATCTTAGGCTTCTGTTGTCGAAATAGTGCCGAACTGGAGGGACACCATATTTGTAGTGACTGTCTTATCCTCGTAGTCCAAATTAAGGGCTTTGGAGTCAATTAACTATTGTATTTGCCTTTTTAGTATGTGACAGTCACGTATGGCTTGATGGACATCTATGGTAGTGGCAATACTTAGGGTTGTCAACCTTACCTGCTTTATCGGGGCATTTGATGTCAGGTAGCTTGAGTTTATTTTCCTTCACCAATACTTCAAAGAATTCCATGACATCATCGTCATCAAAGAAATAAGTCTCATGTACTCTCGATGGATCCGTTGGCATGTTAACAGGTGCGGTCGGGCTTTTGGATAAGTTAACCATCAAGCCCTGCTTCCCTTTATTGTCACAGTTATTTATAGCAGTAAAAGGATGATTTTCCATTTATTCGATGCTGGGAGATTGGAATCCCAATAAGTGGACGTCTTTTATGCACTTTTCAGTAGTGGCAGCACTTATGATAAATGATGTCCAATCACTTAATAGACTAGATGTCGTCCAGAGTCTTACTGATGGTAGAAGGTTCTTTTGAGATGTGTCCATCCGCGAGGATTCGGGTATGCCGGAAGGCAATTTTAATGCCTCATGTCAGAAACGTTTGATGTAATTTCGTGCAAGTTCCCTGTCCCCTTGGGTAATATCCATATCCATCCCTCATTCATAAAATTGGGCGAGAAAAAGCAATTTTAGGTCCTCAAAGGATAAAATACACTTATCTGGGAGACTAAATAGCTACTCAAACGCGACCCCGGATAGTGCTCCGATGAATAAGTTCTGAGTAGGGTGTCATCCCGAGATAAATGGCCTGTTATGGACTGGAAGTATCTAATGTATTGACATGGTGACGTCTTTCCATTAAATATAGTCAGAGATAATGGCTTGTATTTGGGAGGGTATACCACGTTATCCTATTCGGGAGGATAAGGTTGTCGAATCCCAAGTTTCTGAAGCCTGTCTTGATTATCCCAACATCAATGCGGGCGTACAAGTCCCTGGGATATCGTTTGGCAGAAGGGCGACAGAGGATTGAGGTATGGTCTGACTGCTTGCAACATGAGGAGCCAGATCAGGCATACCGTATCCATCGTTGGTTCTTTGGTCTGGGTTTGTTCGTCTTAGAGCTTGTGGCTGTGTTGTGACCAAGTTTTCTCTAAGTTCCTGTATGGTATGAGTCAAAGTCTGTATTGAAGTGCTCAGAGCCGGCATTATGTCTTCGAGTATCTCAAGACATTATTGATTACTGGATTTTGTGCCATGCTCGTCTCATGCCATGTATATTGGCATTACGTGAGATGAGGTAGACAAAAAGGTGGACTCCTCACTTTCTGCCTCAGATGTCTAAATCTCATTATCTTTGGGGATAGTGCACAGTATTGCGTTACTTTCATTATTAGAAGGATTTCTATCTCCAGTCTCAATTGCTGGCTCATCCTAGAAGGTACATCTACCCCCAGCTAAGTTGTCATTCGTGTGCAGAGATTCACTGTCCTCTTGGAAGGATAGGTTATGATAAAATACCGGGGGACTGTTACCCCCAGCTCCAGTTAAAGTTTTATTCGGGATGATATGGCTACCCCCAGCCTTTGTTCTTGAGCATGTGCCTTGGAATACCCCCACAGTAGGTACTTGTTTGTTGTCCCTCGGGCGACTTCGTGGTGTGCTGACCGAGGCCCTTAGGTTAGGTGAGCTTTTCTTTGAGATCTTCTTTATGGGACGAGAACTCCATATTGAGCAAAATAAAGACGGGCAATTCCTCCACTTCGTACGGTTGTTTCTAGAGGTGTCGCTGGTTCGGTACCGCGGGATGCAATTGCAGAAAAACTGATTGTCTGGTTGGAGAGATTGACGCCTCAGTGTAACAACAGTTAATGATGATATTGGCACAAGTGTGTCTTCGAGAGGAAACATAATATGCGAGGGTTGCCTCTCTCGTCTAACACTTGTGGTTAATAACGTTGCATAAATCAGATGATGGAAACTTTATTTTTGCACCCATCTCATGTGCTCGGCCAAGCTTTGTACATGGAGGTAAAAGTAGAATATTTGCTCCCTGACCCAGTTCTTCCACAGAGACTACAACTAGATCATTAGTAGAATACTTAATGTGAGACAGACCTACTACATGTGCGCAGCCAAACTGGGAGCATGGGTCTATCATTACATTATTTGTTTTCTGACATGGTTTAAGTGCAACTGCAGCGTCCAAGTGGTTTTGGAAAGGCTCTAAGGATCGACCCACCTCTAGCACATGAGCGCCTGGGTCTGCCATATAGAGTCTTCCATTCAACGCGTGTAACGACCAACGACGTATGCATTTGGAGAGCTAGCGGTGAAGTCCCTCGAGCTCGCATGGCACGGGTTTATTTGGGTTTTTCTAAACCAATGCCCTAAGGCGCGTAGCACAGGGAATCTATGTTAGGACTATACGAGTCCTTGTTAGCAGCAGCCTTGTTTAGAGGAGGCTTCATGTACCTATGATCAACACATCCTTTCTAGCCTAGACGGTGTTGCATGCAAGCATCTTGAGACTCAGTACTGTTCCTCTCAAGGGAAGCTTTGGATATGGAGATAGGATGCGCGTCAACCTTATGTGCATCTACAGCAAAGGTTAGCAATGCTTCTGGAATGGAGTTCGGGTTTGGCACAGCGGCTTTGGCAACCCAAATACTACGTGCTTTGTGAGGTCGTACGGGCCTCATTGGAGAGCTCAACTTGTCCAACATATCTTCGAATGCTTGTTGGTAAAAGTGAACGACCAAAATCCTTAAAGTCGAACCTAACTTGGTCATGTCGGATTGTGTCACCAGATTTTCGTTGGAGGAGAAGCTCTTCCTAAGTAGAGTCGCCATTTTTGTCGATATTACCAAAAATATAAAGTTGGGCTATCTTTTTATTGATTGAGAATTGACAAATAGTACAAGAGAATCCCTAATACAAAAGGATCTAAGTACAATAAAAAAAATCTGGGCAAGTGTGACGGTGGAAATCGATCCCTACAACGGCTCCTTTACTCCGTTGACGATCTGGGACCAAGGAGGTTGACGAGGCTTCAAGCGCTTATGTCTTCTTCTCATATTCTTTGTTCTCGCGATAGTAGTCGTCTCTTTTTGCATATGGGGAAGCGCCCACTATTTATAGCCTTAAAACGGCTTCGTGCATGCGCGTACGTACGCGACTGGCATAGTGGCGTATACGGCCTTAAGGCTGCCACGTGTAAGGTTAAGATTTGGGGTTGCTGATGCCCATAATACTAGTGATATGTGTCATGCCCTAATGATTGTGATTGAACCTTGGCAACATTGTCTCTTGGCGCATGGAGATCCCTAAGGAAGTAGTGTCACATGGCACTACTGGCGCATGGGATATTGAAGAAGTAGTGGCACATGGCGCTGCGGGCACATGGAAACACTAGAGTAGTGGCGCATAGCGCTGCGGGCACATGGAACACTATAGGAGTAGTGGCGCATTGTGCTACAGGCACATGTGAACACTTCTTAGGCTATTGGCACATGACTCTAGGTCTCTTTGACGCATGAGTCTTGATCACTGTGGCGCATGGGTAGATATTTTTCATGCTTGACTTCTTGACTTCAGCTTCAATTACATCCCTCATATCGGGGCAAAATTATCGCTATTGCTGCTTCACTGCTTTAAACTTAGGAAGGATATTGAGTTGTGTGTGGCTATCCGAGGATCAAGCCTGGGCATATCTTCATAGCTCCAGACGAAGACATCAATGTTTTCCTTTATAAGTTGTATAAGTTCTTGTTTATCCTCATCAGAGAGACTTTTCCTTATTGTAGACCCTCTTTATTAGAAATTTAATAAAGGGTTTTCTACCAATAATATTTGTAGCAAATAATAATAACCATAATAGTAAATAGAGATCATATGTAGATAAATACTACCTTAATGTTACTGGAATATATTAGTATTGTTAAAATTAATAGCCATATTCCCCAAGTATACCTCTATCTAATAAACAAATACATACACACGTAGTCTTAGTTCAGGCCAACCCAATTAGAATCGACCCAAGCCCACTTTAACCCTCCACAGACATGGAATTAGCCCAAACTCGATCAGGTTACTTCCTAAAACAATTCTGATCGATGTTCGGTTCCCCATCTTCATTGCTCGAGAGAGTTATCTCGACAAACCCATCGACAATAGATAGCAGCGTTCAAACCACCAATGTTATCACCACAATTGGGTTCTCTAGAAACATCTCACAGTTTCTCCTCTAACTTAGCACCCTCTAGAAGACCCTAGACCCTTCACCGTCATCGACCTACTATCGACTCTAGAAGCATCTGCTACCACCTCACCAGACGTCCTCATTCGCCTATAAATAGGTGGCCAGTCCCTATGTTCTCCACCCAAAACAAAATCGACGAAGCCCTATTCGATCAAACACCTCCACCCAGATGTTACATTTACATTACATTACATTTAAGGATATATATACATATATATATATATATATATAACACTTCCTAACAAGTCATACACATACACAAACTCTAAACTATTTCACAAATACTTGGTGTGCAACACCAAGATGCTCACTCATGATACTGTTGTGATACTCCATCCAAACCATGATACCACCACTAACAACACTTGATACACATTATATATATATAATATGATATAAATATATACATAAACACTATCTTTAGCAATATATATAAAATATGACACTAAAGGGACATTAAATACATGGAAACTTTAATTCTACCCATTTGTATCATGCCATATCATGATACGCACTTTCCGTATCCAATTGTGGACACGTAAACCCCCAATACCAATGAATTATAGGCTCTTATAACCAATAGGCCTATTCTCGAACACTTGGTGCAACAAATTCGGATTTCTCCTAATTTGGCCACAAAACTCAATATAACTTTCACAATAGAGATTATTAGAACCTAATTCTTCTTCCAAAAGTTGATCCTTAGCTATGGGAGGATTCCTATCAGTCTAGTATGACAATTAGAATAGAAATAATAAAATAATGAAAAAATATGGATTATACCTATTGGGAGTCGAATTCCAATGTACTCCTTCTAAATGGACACGAAATGGACACAAGCTCCTAGAAATTACCTCTCCAAGTAGTGCTTCTTGCAATCCAAGCTCCTAGGCCTCCATGAGATGCTAATTTATTAGGATTGGGAGTAATTTGAGTGGAATTGATTAGGGATTAAATGGAATTTGGGGAAGAACAATTTTGGAGATAAAAAAGCTATGTATTGAAATAAAACTGGAGGCTTCTCCTAAGGATTAGGGCTGGTCATCAATAAAAGAATTTTGGCAATCTAAAATGTCCTATTTGCCCTTCTTTACACTACTATTATTTGTCATAAAGAGAATCTTTAATTAGGAGGAAGGCATCTAATCTTAATGAAAGAAATATTCTATCCATTTAACTAAAGGAAAACTAATTAAACTAGTTTAGTCATAACTACTAATTGGTTTAGTTGGGTCAATAGGTCTAGTTGGGTAAAACCAATACTAAGTCTAAACTAACTAGCTAGTACTTATGACAAGTAAATAAATAACTATTTATATAATACAATAGAAATTTTAAAATGAAAAAAATCCCTATAATAGAAAAGTGGTGGTTACATGTTCAAAAAAAAAATTTGTTTGATAATCCATATTTTATAATCTCCTTCAATTTCAAAATTCTATCCATTGAAATCTTTTTCCTATTTTCATAATCCATATTTTATAATATCCTTCAATTACATTAAAATGTGCAGTTTCTTGTTTGATATAGTCATCAATAAACCATTTTAGTCTATTTATCTCACGTAAATGAGCATAATATTTATCTTGAAATTTATATCGTTGATCAACAGTATAATTTTTCTTAAACCAAGCTTCGAATTCAAGCTCCTAATTATAAGCTTGAGCAATAATTTTTCTAACTGTCTTATTTTGTGTAAAATCCATAAAACAAGATAATTAGTAGTGAAAATTCACTTAAGATGAAGCAGTTGGATCATTCCATTTTGTTCCTGTTTCATAAACAGGTTTAACAATATTATTTTTTATTTTCATATTTTTAATTTCAATTTCTTCTCCTTTATAAAAAGAAGTTTCTCATTTTTCATAGGTTGATCCTATAGAGGATGATCTCATAGAAGGTGATCTAAAACTAGAAGTTAAAATTCTAGTCTTTATTTGTGGAGTAAAACTTACTTTCTTATCTCCATTTAAAGTTTGGACAATTTGTTCAATTTTTGTATCAATAATGGGTTTTAGAGGAATAGCCAAAGTTAAGGTCCATTTTCAGGAAATAAATTTTATTCCATTTAATTATTTTATTTTCTTCTATATTAGAAGTCAATAGATTTGTTTCAATCAAGGTTGTCTTTTTAGGTTTAGTAAGATGTTTAGCTCTTGGAGCTAGAGAAGAAAAAACCTTTAAATGAATTATATAAAGAATTGTAATTGTTTCAAATCATTGTTTCAAATTATGTCCATAGTCTTTAGATTAAACGTTACTGAATCCAGTAAGTTAGTATCTGTAAAAGATAAGTTTAAATTAGGATACACATTAAAATAGACTGGTCTATGACATAAACTAGTGTCACGCCCCAGTCCCAAAATACGTAGGACCAGGAATACGTGACACGCCAGCTACGCATTCGACCAGATTCTGGTCTGACTCGAATATGTATAAGCTGTAATATAAAGGGAACTATCTAGATATTCCATAAATGTAAACCTCTATGTCTCAATCCACAATGTACAACAGTATACAAGAAAGAGCTATATGTGCTAGAGTCGGCCGCCCAATAACACACTAACTCGAATAGACTCGAGAAGAAGTATGAGTCTATAAAAACTAGGCTACAACAGCAGATGAATAAACAATGTAAAATAACCATAATGCCGGTGGATATAATGTGAGTACCTGGTACCATAATAGCAAGATATGCTACTCCATCAGTATCTCCAAGTGCTCCGTAATCGTCTATGCTGCAAAACTGGCAGGGAACCAGGTCCTCATAGGGACGTAACAAGGTACAGAAATATAACATGCCAAATAAACAGAAAGTACAAGTGCACGACAGGGTACTCTATCATAACCAACTAGTGTGACACAGTTTAAAGACAATGTTCGACGTGTGGGCTGTCCAAAGTAAAATCGTAGCTCCGGACACGGAAACACACGGCATGTACCGCAACTCCGGGCAAGGAGTCACACGGGTGGAACAGTTATACTAGATACAGGTATCACTAGAAAATACTATATATATATAAGCGCATGCAGAGTAGCCCAAACGTCTAGTAACTGTCTTCCCCTTTCCAAGCGGTCAACGATTGTGTGTTGAACCTGAACCTCTAACTAACAGTCTTGACACACGGAAGATAACTCAACAAACGCGACCCTAAGGTCATCCCAGTCTCTGGTCATGATGTCAGTATCAGGATACAGGAATCTGGCAAGATCACAGTGTATGAGTGTGTCCTGGGGTATCGATGTACTCAGGTACGTGCATCGAGGTGCTATGGAGCATCTAGTAATTATTCTAAGACGTTACGACGAACGTCAGCACCCGGTTGTGAACCGGTCGCGAAGTATCGATCGTAACCAAACATACGCGCACAATGTACATAAAGAAATAATAAATATCTGAAATCTGAAATACAGGGTGGCAAGGTACACTTGCCTGCGTTCGGTTGTTGATGACGGGAATCCAGTACCACGTCCAAGTCTGCAGGTCCCGTAGTACCTAGAGATGAGATACAAAATAATAATTAATAATCTATTCCACGACAGGCAGGGTTGCGTCACTCATCTACACCTAAACTCAGTTTCCAACTCAAATAGTTACTACCAATTTTACAGTCCTCAATCTCTGATCCCTGATCCGAATAATACCTATCTCCAAATCATTCGCCTGTACAATATCATCCGACCCAACCCTCAATCTCTAATGTTCATCGTGATGTTTCTCAGTGGTTCAAGTCGTGATCATCCTCAGATTTTTCCTGGTTTTCACCGACGTTAATATGCACGTATAAATATATCGTCCCCGAATAAATTAAATATTAATCAATTAAACTCTCGATTATACAAACCATTGATTTAATACTTGAATGCCGCTTTCCAATAACTTAGCAACTACTCACTTAAATTCATCATCAAATATTAGTTCTACAAATAACCACTGTTTTGTTATCACAACATCATTTTACTACCATTTAACCTGCTCCTCAATTAATTGTCAATTGCTTGGAACAATCATATCGGCCCCTAAAACTTGATACATACATAAACCCTCAACTAAATCTAAATCTTTTACCTGTATAATATTCATAATATCTCGTTAAAATCAAATCCCCAATCTCAATGCAAATCATTTAACTTCCTTTTAAATTATGCAACCATAAATCCTAACCTACATTAAACCCTAACAACACTTTAATCCCTATTCTGTAGTTATTATCCATGTGCGTCATCAACACTACAATACACCAACAAGATATATATAACCAAAAACCTAGTTAAATAACTCAACAGGAATATAAACAAAGAGAGGGGGAGTGTTCACCTTGGCGGTGGCACGGGGCATGCCGGGGTAGTTGTTGGCCTGAGGGGTGACGAGGACTATGGTGAAGATGATGGATGATGTTGATGATGAAGATGACGAGGAGAGGCGGGGTGGTCACGGCTGAGGTGGCCGGTGCCTAAGGTTCTGGCCGGAGTGGGCACTGCGGGTGGATGTCGGCCGGGGGACTCGGCCGGGGTGAAGCTCGGGAGGATGGGATCGTGGTGACGTGGGGGTGGTGGTATTGCACAGGAGGTGGTGGTGGCGTGAAGCTGGATAGGTGGTGATGGTGGTGGCGAAACGGACGAGGAGGAGATGATAAAGATGATCGGACCATCGCCGGAGTGCGGATGCAGTCGGCCGGAGCACTGCATAGCCGGTCGGCGCTGCAGCTGGGTCTGTGCGGGAAATGCACTGCCGATCGACGGGGAGAACACAGCCGCTGGAGGGCTGTCTGGTCGGACCGATGCACCGCGGTCGGCGGCTGCTCCGTCCAGTCAGCGGAGCACGTATAGTCGGTCGGCGGACCGTAGCCGGAGCGGCCAGTCGGGCGGGGAGCTGAAGCTGGAGTCGGGTGGGGGAGTGACCGCGCCGGCTGGAGTTGCTTCCGTCGATCGGGGAGAACCGCAGTGTCGCCGGAGTGGGTTTCACAGTAGACCGGAGTTGCTGCCTGGCCGGATCGGCCGGCGTCGGTGCACAGGCCGGGCGGGGGTGGGCTTCGCACAGTCGGAGATGGTGCTCGGCTGGGATTTGCTTTGCTTGGCAGAGGTTGGCTTGGCTTGGTCGGGGTTGGGTTTCCTCAAGGAAGAAGGAAAAGAATGAGAAGAAAAAGAAGAAGAAGAAGAAGAAGAAGAAGAAAAGAAATTATGGCTGTGGGTTTAGTTTAGACGTGAGAGAGGAGAGAGAGTGGGGATTTCCAATGCTTCTTTGGGATTAGGGCCGGTTTGGGGAGTGGTGAGGGTGATGTGATGGTTTTATAGGATAGTGTGTGGGGATTTGAGGGTAGAGATCATTCCATGTAGAATGGATGGATAGGATTAAATATGGAGAGAATGGGGTTTCTCCATGAGGGAATGAGGGGATTGAGATTGGGACCCTATTTTGGGACCCTCTCAATTATTCATGACCAATAGTATGTTGCCAACAATTTAATAATTACGATTAAGCCTCCATAAATTCGGTAAATTGCATGGACACATGAAATGATGCAAAAATTATGGAGAAAAATATATTTAAAAATTGTCATGGTGAGGGGGTATTGCGCGTTAGGCGTGGGTCAAATTTAAAGGGCATTGGGATTAATTTAATATTAAAAAATAGAATTTACAAAGTTGGTAATCCCGATTTAAATAAAGATAACGCGTCCCGCGAATTTAATTTAATTGGGGCCCGCGGGGTCAAAATTCGGAAACGACGCAAAAGCCAAAAATGGTGGAGGCTTAGAGTCGGTCTTGGACCCTTTAGTTGGTCCGGCTCAACGGGTTAAGTTGGTACCCCAAAATCAAGGGTAACGACACAGGTGTCCGACACGGAATTAAATACGGTTACGATTTTCGGAATGTTGCACAATTAATGTAGAGCACACAAAAGTTGATTTTAACGGTCAGAAAAGTCCAGTGCCTAATTTGGCGAGTTGAGTCGAGTGTACAATATTTGTACAGAATTTATGGGCTGACATTGGGCTCCGAATAACCGGATAAAGATAGTGCGCGCCAAGGGTTTAAATTAATTATATTAAAATTCCAGGTAAATTTTCTCAACTCTAAACCTCGATATCTGCTATCAAAATTTTCCAGATCCACTCTAACTATATACAGAATAAATTAAGGGGGTTTACATTCTTCCCAACTTAGAAAAATTTCGTCCCCGAAATTAAAAGTAAAGCACGATAATATCTATCAGAATTTTAAAACAACTAGTAATTAATTGCCGTACGTAAATTTGTACCTTGCTCCTCAAATAAGTATGAAAATCGCTGCCGAATAGAATCCTCGCGCTCCCAAGTAGACTCGCCTGGTGAATGGTGCTTCTATGCCACTCTGACCAGTCGAATCGTCTGTCCTCTCAAAGTCTTCTCGCTGCGATCGAGGATCTCAACTGGCTGCTCTACGTAAGACAGGCTGGGCCCGACTGTAATCTCCGAATGATCAAGCACGTGGCTAGGGTCTGCGACATATCTCCTCAGCTGTGATACGTGTAATACGTCATGTATTCCCTCTAATGATGGAGGTAATGCAAGACGGTAAGCCACTTCGCCAAATCGTTCCAAAATATCAAACGGTCCGATATACCTCGGACTCAGCTTACCTCTGCCTCCGAATTTGATGGTACCACGAGTGGGCGATATCCTCTAAAACACATGGTCGCCCTCCTTGAATTCCAATGGTCTACGGTGCGCATCTGCCCAGTGTTTCTGTCTGCCCTGAGCTGCGCGCAGGTGGCTCTGAATCTGCTTGACCTTCTCTACTATCTGTGTTACCAACTCTGGACCCAGTACCTGACGCTCTCCTGCATCACTCCAACAAACTGGCGACCTATATTTCTTGTCGTACAGTGTCTCATAAGGTGCCATCTGTATGCTGGCCTGGGAATTGTTATTGTAGGAGAATTCCACCAAGTGTAGATGGTCCTCCCAAGATCCTCCAAAATCAATCATGCACGCTCTCAACATATCCTCTAATATCTGTATCGTGCGCTCTGACTGTCCATCAGTCTGTGGATGATACGCAATACTGAACTTGAGACGAGTTCCTAGGCTCTCCTGCATACTCCGCCAAAAATATGACGTGAATCTGGAATCACGATTCGATACGATGCTGACAGGCACTACATGTAATCGTACTATCTGCCTCATATACATGTCAGCTAGTATCTCTGTGGATTGCCCAACTCTGAAGGGCAAGAAATATGCAGACTTGGTGAGTCTGTCTACGACAACCCAAACTGCTTCCTTTCCGCTAGGGCTTTGCGGAAATCCTGTGACGAAGTCCATGGTAATATGTTCCCACTTCCACTCGGGAATGGGGAGTGGCTGCAACATTCCTGCAGTCCTCTGATGTTCAGCCTTGACTTGCTGACAACTAAATACTTTGCCACAAATCTTGCAATTTTCCTCTTCATCCCATGCCACCAGTAATGTTGCCTCGCATCTCGGTACTTCTTCGTACCTCCCGGGATGAATAGAATAATCGAGCTATGAGCCTCGGTCATCAACTCTTGGCGTAGCTCGCCACTTGGAACGTATAGGCGATCTCTATGCCTCAATGTTCTGTCTTCCTGAATCCTGAATCATGAATCTTGTTTGCATGTCGTCCTCTGTCCTGTCTCACTGTCGTCTAAATCTCGTATTTGTAGGCAAGGCTGCGTTGATCCTTTAAATAAATGTGGACTGAATCCTCGAGACTGGCCATCTGTCCATCCATGCCTGGCAATACAATCTCAATCCTGAGTTCCTGAAAAATCCTCTAACAACTGGCGATGAGTCATAAACTACATTCGTCTTGCCAAAGTGGTTCTGCAACTCGATATTATAATCTGTCATAAATTCTAGCCCCAGCCTTTGTCTCATGTTGAGTTCCTTCTGCGTGTAGGCATTCTTCAGACTTTTCGTATTTTGTATAAATCTCAACATCTGCTCTACATAACGGTAGTGTCGCCATCGCTTTAGTGCAAATATCGCTGTAGCTAGCCCTAGATCGTGTGTCTGATAGTTTTTCTCAAGAACTCTCAGCTATCCTGATGTGTAGACTATCTATTCTATCTAAACATAACTCATATTTGCTGAGCTTGGCTTACAGCCTCTCATTTCTCAGCATTTCCTACACAATCTTGAGGTGTCTCTCGTGCTTCTCCTAGTTCTCAGAATATATCAAGACGTCGATGAACACCACTACGAACTTATCCAAGTACTGGTGGAAAAACCTTGTTCCTCAAGCTCATAAATACTGCTGGCGCGTTGGTCAAACGAAATGGTCATGACTAGAAACTCATAGAGTACATACTTCGTCCCAAAAGCCATCTTCGGGATGTCTTCTCTCCGTACCTTGATCTGATGATAGCTGGATCTAAGATCGATCTTCGCGAATACAAGATGCGCTGCTAAGCTAACCAAATAAATTATCGCTGCGCAGCATAGGGTACTTGTTCTTTATCGTTATCGCACTTTACGCCCTGCAATCGATACGCAACGTACCGTCCCATCCTTCTTTGGTACAATATGATGGGTACTCCCCATAGAGAAACACTAGCCCGACTGAAACTCTTGTCTAAGTGATCCTCTACTATGGACCTTCAACTCAACCAATTCTTTCGGTGCTAGTCTGAAGACGGGAAAAATAATTGGCTCCACTCTTGGAGTCAACTCTTTAGCAAATTCTATCTCTCTGTCAGGTGGCAGGTCGGAAAGATTCTCTAGAACCATATTCTCAACTCTGATATAACATGGTGGTACACTGGTTCACCTCCTGCATTGTATACCCCTAAGGTAGATGGGCACCCTATTCCTAGGCTTCCTGAACTCAATCTCAGGGTAACTTGGTGGCCTAAAGATATAAGTGCCACTACGTCGACAATCTAGTATCGTGTGGTATTGGCTCAATCAACTCATGTTAGGACGGTGTCATCGTTCAGACTTAACCTCAAAATAAATCCTCCTGTTCTGTTTACCAATCTAATCCTTTAAAAGAAAAAATTTCTCCCCTGCCTAAAGTATAATTTTTTTCTCCTCAGAGTTTTCCCTAAAATTTTATTCCTCAAATTTCTTCTTTTCATTATTTATCCCTCCAAGTCACAAGTACAATAATGATATCACTCAAGCACATACTAGAATTCCTGGAATCTGATCATTATCTTCCAAGTGAGACCCTAACATTTTATCTCCTCTAGCTCATAAGATCATTCTTGGTATTGCTATCATATACAACCACTAGTTTCCATCATTAGGCTATGCATTCACATAAATCATTCTAGGTCATGATCAACAATCCTTCTAGCTCTCCGTACTCCCAAGGGTCACTGCTATCTCAAGCACGGGTAGGGTACTACTGGGTCCAACTCTCTTGCCAACCTTCCACACTAGTCCTATAATCCAAAGAACCCATCAATCTATCCTGATAAGGTAACAATCTTCTCCGAGAAAGGTATACGAATTTTGTCTCCCGTCGTCTGGTCTTCGATCTTTTTCTGGAGGGAAGTCATCAGTCACAAGCATTCGTCTCCCCGAACAATAGGGGACGAGAAACAAGGATAGCGACATTGACGAAGATTGAACGAATGCAAAGTGGAAGTCCAAGGGCGATAATCACATACAAAGAGTTTTAAAATCGATTATGGATTGAGATCCTATTCAACAATCATAACACCTATTCCTAATTTGCAGGCTCGCTTGGCACAGTCAGGTGACCAAGACAATTTAAATTGGACCTGCATGGGCCACCACAAAAATATGTCACGCCCCAGTCCCAAAATATGTAGGACCAGGAATACGTGACACGCTAGCTACGCATTTGACCAGACTCTGGTCTGACTCAAATACGTATAAGCTGTAATATAAAGGGCACTATCTAGATATTCCATAAATGTAAACCTCTATGTCTTAATCCATAATGTATAACAGTATACAAGAAAGAGCTATATATGCTAGAGTCGGCCGCCCAATAACACACTAACTCGAATAGACTCGAGAAGAAGTATGAGTCTATAAAAACTAGGCTACAACAGCAGATGAATAAATAATGTAAAATAACCATAATACCGATGGATATAATGTGAGTATCTGTTACCATGCTCGCAAGATATGCCACTCCATCAGTATCTCCAAGTGCTCCGTAATCGTCTATGCTGCAAAACTGGCAGGGAACCAGGTCCTCAGAGGGACGTAACAAGGTACAGAAATATAACATGCCAAGTAAACAGAAAGTACAAGTGCACGACAGGGTACTCTATCATAACCAACTAGTGTAACACAGTTTAAAGACAATGTTCGACGCGTGGGCTGTCCAAAGTAAAACCATAGCTCCGGATACGGAAACACACGGCACGTTCCGCAGCTCCGGGCAAGGAGTTACACGGGTGGAACAGTTACACTAGATACAGGTATCACTAAAAAATACTACATATATATAAGCGCGTGCAGAGTAGCCCAAACGTCTAGTAACTGTCTTCCCCTTCCCAAGTGGTCAACGATTGTGCGTTGAACCTGAACCTCTAACTAACAGTCTCGACACACGAAAGATAACTCAACAAACGCGACCCTAAGGTCGTCCCAGTCTCTGGTCATGATGTTAGTATCAGGATACAGGAATCTGGCACGATCACAGTGTATGAGTGTGTCTTGGGATATCGATATACTCAGGTACGTGCATCAAGGTGCTATGGAGCATCTAGTAATTATTCTAAGACGTTACGACGAACGTCAGCACCCGGTTGTGAACCGGTCGCGAAGTATCGATCGTAACCAAACATACGCGCACAATGTACATAAAGAAATAATAAATATCTGAAATCTGAAATACAGGGTGGCAAGGTACACTTGCCTGCGTCCGGCTGTTGATAACGGAAATCCAATACCACGTCCAAGTCCGCAGGTCCCGTAGTACCTAGAGATGAGATACAAAATAATAATTAATAATCTATTCCATGACAGGCAGGGTTGCGTCACTCATCTACACCTAAACTCAGTTTCCAACTCAAATAGTTACTACCAATTTTACAGTCCTCAATCTCTGATCCCTGATCCGAATAATACCTATCTCCAAATCATTTGCCTGTACAATATCATCCGACCCAACTCTCAATCTCTAATGTTCATCGTGATGTTTCTCAGTAGTTCAAGTCGTGATCATCCTCAGATTTTTCCTGGTTTTCACCGACGTTAATATGCACGTATAAATATATCGTCCTCGAATAAATTAAATATTAATCAATTAAACTCTCGATTATACAAACCATTGATTTAATACTTGAATGACGCTTTCCAATAACTTAGCTACTACTCACTTAAATTCATCATCAAATATTAGTTCTACAAATAACCACTGTTTTGTTATCACAGCATCATTTTACTACCATTTAACCTACTCCTCAATTAACCGTCAATTGCTTGGAACAATCATATCGGCCCCTAAAACTTGATACATACATAAACCCTCAACTAAATCTAAATCTTTTACTTGTATAATATTCATAATATTTCGTTAAAATCAAATCCCCAATCTCAATGCAAATCATTTAACTTCCTTTTAATTTATGCAACCATAAATCCTAACCTACATTAAACCCTAACAACACTTTAATCCCTATTCTTTAGTTATTATCCATGCGCGTCATCAACACTACAATACACCAACAAGATATATATAACCAAAAACCTAGTTAAATAACTCAACAGGAATATAAACAAAGAGAGGGGGAGTGTTCACCTTGGCGGTGGCACGGGGCACGCCGGGGTAGTTGTTGGCCTGAGGGCTGACGAGGACTATGGTGAAGATGATGGATGATGTTGATGATGAAGATGACGAGGAGAGGCGGGGTGGTCACGGCTGAGGTGGCCGGTGCCTAAGGGTCTGGCCGGAGTTGGCACTGCGGGTGGATGTCGGCCGGGGGACTCGGCCGGGGTGAAGCTCGGGAGGATGGGGTCGTGGTGACGTGGGGGTGGTGGTATTGCACAGGAGGTGGTGGTGGCGTGAAGCTGGATAGGTGGTGCTGGTGGTGGCGAAACGGACGAGGAGGAGATGATGAAGATGACCGGACCGTCGCCGGAGTGCGGATGCAGTCGGCCGGAGCACTGCATAGCCGGTCGGCGCTGCAGCTGGGTTTGTGTCGGAAATGCACTGTCGATCGACGGGGAGAACACAGCCGCTGGAGGGCTGTCTGGTCGGACCGATGCACCGCGGTCGGTGGCTGCTCCGTCCAGTCAGCGGAGCACGTACAGTCGGTCGGCGGACCGTAGCCGGAGCGGCCGGTCGGGCGGGGAGCTGAAGCTGGAGTCGGGTGGGGGAGTGACCGCCCAGTCGGAGTTGGTTCCGTCGGTCGGGGAGAACCGCAGTGTCGCCAGAGTGGGTTTCACAGTGGACCGGAGTTGCTGCCTAGCCGGATCGGCCGGCATCGGTGCACAGGCCGGGCGGGGGTGGGCTTCGCATAGTCGGAGATGGTGCTCGGCTGGGATTTGCTTTGCTTTGCAGAGGTTGGCTTGGCTTGGTCGAGGTTGGGTTTCCTCAAGGAAGAAGGAAAAGAATGAGAAGAAGAAGAAGAAGAAGAAGAAGAAGAAGAAGAAGAAGAAAAGAAATTATGGCTGTGGGTTTAGTTTAGAGGTGAGGGAGGAGAGAGAGAGGCGGTTTCCAATACTTCTTTGGGATTAGGGCCGGTTTGGGGAGTGGTGAGGGTGATGTAATGGTTTTATAGGATAGTGTATAGGGATTTGAGGGTAGAGATCATTCCATGTAGAATGGATGGATAGGATTAAATATGGAGAGAATGGGGTTTCTCCATGAGGGAATGAGGGGATTGAGATTGGGACCCTATTTTGGGACCCTCTCAATTATTCATGACCAATAGGATGTTGCCAACAATTTAATAATTGCGATTAAGCCCCCGTAAATTCGAGAAATTGCATGGACACATGAAATGACGCAAAAATTGGGGAGAAAAATATATTTAAAAAATTTCATGGTGAGGGGGTGTTGCGCGTTAGGCGCGGGTCAAATTTGAAGGGCATTGGAATTAATTTAATATTAAAAAATAGAATTTACAAAGTTGGTAATCCCGATTTAAATAAAGATAACGCGTCCCGCGAATTTAATTTAATTGGGGCCCGCGGGGTCAAAATCCGGAAATGGCGCAAAGGCCAAAAATAGTGGGGGCTTGGAGTCGGTCTTGGACCCTTTAGTTGGTTCGGCTCAACGGGTTAATTTGGTACCCCAAAATCGAGGGTAACGACACAGGTGTCCGACACGGAATTAAATACGGGTTACGATTTTCGGAATGTTGCGCAATTAATGTAGAGCACACTAAAGTTGATTTTAACGGTCAGAAAAGTCCAGTGCCTAATTTGGCGAGTTGAGTCGAGTGTACAATATTTGTACGAAATTTATGGGCTGACATTGGGCTCCGAATAATCGGATAAAGATAGTGCGCGCCAAGGGTTTAAATTAATTGGATTAAAATTCCAGGTAAATTTTCTCAACTCTAAACCTCGATATCTGCTATCAAAATTTTCCAGATCCACTCTAACTATCTACAGAATAAATCGAGGGGGTTTACAACTAGTCTGCATAATTCCATAAGGGAAGGATGCCAATCCAAGTATCTGGCATCTCTTAAAGAATATATGAATAAAGCATTTAAACCTTGAAGAGTCAAATGTTTTAGTGCTATTTGTATTAATCCGATATAGATAAAATTATAATTATCGTTTTCTCAGTAAGGATTAATATCCTCTTCAGAGAGAAATTTTATACCACGTTCTGTATCATTAACCTGAATGGTCCTTTCCATAGTTTTTATGGCTATAGTAGATTTAAAGTCTTACCAGCCAATTTTGGATATTTCTTTAGAGTTGGTTAGGAATCGTCTATTTATTTAATTCCTCAAGATCAGAGGGGAATTCGTCCAACTAATCATTCTTAATAGATTTACCCTTATTAAGGCATTTTTTATTAGCACCGATTGCTAAAGAGCTACTCATAGAATATTTGAGAGAGGGTCTACTCTACTATTTCTTAAATGATTAGTTCATAGAAAAAATATCTAACGACTACCATTACTATTACTATGTTGTGTTTAGAAAAAATACATTAATATATGCAGTTTCTTGTTTGATATAGTCCTCGATAAACCATTTATCAAACCATTTTAGTATATTTATCTCACGTAAGTGAGCATAATATTTATCTTGAAATTTATACCGTTGATCAACAATATAATTTTTTTCAAACCAGGCTTTGAATTCAGGCTCCTCATTATAAGCTTGAGCAATAATTTTTCTAACTGTCTTATTTTGTATAAAATCCATAAAACAAGATAAGTTATTACTGAAAATTTACTTCAGATGAATCAGTTAGATCCTTCCATTATGTTCCTGTTTCATAAGCAGGTTTAACAATATTATTTTTTATTTTCAAATTTATAACACTTCGTACACGACTTTGATGTCGTCCCACTAGACGGAAGACATCAATTAAAGAGACCCTAGAACTTGCAACATATTACAAGTTAAGAAATTGATATAAACAAGACATAGTTAATAATTATAGTAAAATTAAAACATAAATAAAAATGAAACTAACAATATTTTAGAAATAGAGAGATGCGAAGCAAGGCATTTAAGCGAAATTTTGAAAGATTTTACTCATCTCTGATAACTATTATAGAGTACAAGCAAACACTCGAGCACACATAAGCAAAATACAAGAGAGGGAATAAAAAAGGCACCTAAAACATAGGACTCCCCTGTTTATATTACAAACATTGCTTCGATTCGAAGCTACCAGAGACTCAAGTGACATAAAGATGTCCTCCACCCGAAGAAAGCTTTATTATCGTGCAAAAAAAAAGTGGAGAGGCACCATCCATGCTAGTAAGTATCATGTCATCCTTTTCTGCTAGCAGAATATCCTCCACACAGCACAACACTGAGTAGACCATACTACATGCTTTTATTTGCTTTATGGCTTGTAAACACAAGCTTTCCACCTTGTTCAGAGAATTATAAATTATTGGGTCCGACCAGTAATAGAAATAATTTTCGTTGATTAGTAGGGTTTTCAGTCGTAACCGACTGGAGAATTCGTTTGGACGGACAAATCCTGAGATCGTGCTTAACTAGCCACCCTCAATCATTTTATAGGGAGTGAAGGCTGGCCCCCATGGATATTGTTTAAAGTCTCATTAGTGGATGACAATATCCGACTATTATATTATACTAAGTGTTCTATGTGATCTTAGCATAGTGGCCTAACATTGGACCGGGGCATACTACTATGTGCTATACGGCGATTCATGGCTCGGCTAGCCCTTGCTATAACATGGTTCGATCTAAGAATTTCTATTTAATGTATAATACCTCTGGGATAACCCAGACTCCACCTAGTAAGCCGTACAAGTAATTGACTGAATTTGTAATTGAGCTTGATCGTGATTGTATCTTTTGTTAAATAGTTTAGGGACAGGCTATCATGGTGCGATGGTCTAACCCTTGTCCTTTTTTGGTTGTAGGGTTAGATTATTGTATCTCGGTACGCTATGAACCAAAACTAGGAGACAGAACTATATATATATATCTATTTTATAACCTGGTTTTATTTCCTCATTCGTGCTTTTTTTGTGGTACTTGCTATTTGGGGTCTAACCCCACTGGTTTTGCATGGCCAGTTTAGCGCCAGCACCCGAGGATCGAACGTACTTCCCCCTAAATAATGGCATGCACCAGATGGATGGCCGTTGAAGGGGACAAGTAGTTTTCTTCTTCCTTGCTCGTTATTGCATATTTTACTCATTTTGGACGTTTAGCTACCGACACATATTAGCCGTAAATCTGGACATTTAGTTTCCTTACATGAATTTAATTAATCAGACTGTAGCTGATCATGGTCATGTACTTTTTATACTCTGCCACCTTTCTTATTTTTGCACAGCTAGTTTTTAGAATATTATGGCAGGGTGTTTGGGATACCTTACTTTCTTGTCATATATGTTATATGTTTACTTTTCTTACTTGAAAGATTGAGACAATCGATGTGATGTGTGACCCTAAATGACTTTCTTGTAATATGCATCCCCTTGTCTAGTTATAGCTGTGACCGCCGTACGACATTATATACCTTGTTCGCAAGCTGGCCATGTTTGTCTCCGTATTCCGGTACTGGGGCATGACAAGGTTTTAGTGGTTGCCCATGCAGATTTGTATTTTTAGACTTGTGGGATGTTATGATCATAGGAGTCTCAATCAAACATATACCATTGAAATCCTGAATTCGTTCTTCTCTAAGCCTTTCTTGACTATCGAATCTATTATTTCCTTGATTCCTTCCCGTCCTGTTCTTGATATTTCTTCTCTTTTTATTTAAGTCTTCTTTAGTTGCTGGAGCAGTAGGTATGGCAAGACAGGATTCCCTTGGACAACAACGGAAGGTAGCACATGTTCAAAGTCAAATTTGGATAGAGCCAATAGTTGAACAAGCTGGCACAGTAGGTCCAGAAGTTAGACATGTTAAAAAACCAGCTCTGAGATCCCCGTACCCCCAGTAGTACCAGCAGTACTAGCGGTACTTGATACCCCGACATTATTGGAGATCCTTTGGGGAATGATGGCTACGCAGCAATACCAGATGGTGGTACAACAGAATCAACAGTTTCAACATCAAGAGCAGAATGTCTTATTGAGTCAAGGTTTATAAACAGCTCTAGAAAAAATATAGGAAGATTGATTTGGGGGCGTCGATTAGATTTTGTCGAGTTAACCCAAGGTACTTCAATGGCACGGAGGAATCCATCATAGCATTTACAAGATATTGAGGTTATTCTGGCAACAGCAAGGGTTCCTGTGGATGAACAGGTTGATCAAGTTCGATTGCAGCTTCAAGACCTTGCCCGTGAGTGACAGGCGTCAGAGAGGTTGGCTTGAGGCATCCTATCTCTTAAGAAAGTTTCAGGGATCGATTCAAGGCTAAATATTTTTGATTCGTAGCGCAGTATGAGTTCCAATAGAGATTTATCAGTCTCAAGCAGGCCGGTAGGACTTTGGATGGATATGCAGCCGAGGTTTATAGATTGAGTAGATTCGCTCTAACTATGGTGGCTACGGAGTCTGATAGAGCAATGAGGTTCCAGCAAGGACTTCATCTTGAGATTCTATAACTTGTAGAGGGGTACGACTAACAGACTTATAAAAAGTACAGATAGCACCTCGGAGGTATGAGCATACCATACAGAGGTTATCGGCAAGGACATGAGGCCAGAAGAGGTCTAATGCTCAGAGCGGAGGAGGAGGAGGAGGAGGAGTACCTCAGACGTCAGCACTATCACCTGACATTCGCATCCATGATTCAACGCCAAGGAGGGTAACAGTTTTGACGGTTACAGTACCTGCTCGGCAGCAGCCGAGACAGCAACAATAGCAACAGCACTAGGGGGCACCGGTGGGTTGCACTTACTATGGCAAGAAAGATCACCCTAGAGATGTATTTAGGGCAGCCAATGGGTTGTGTATAAGGTATGGCAGTCCAGATCACCGAATTAATACTTGTCCGATGATGTAGAGGCCAGGAGGGCCAGTCCAACAATTACTAGCATTGCCATTGTCAGGGGCAGTCCAGCAGAGAGGGCCAGCAATAGCAGGGAGGCCATTAGCTCATCGTCTGCTACCAACGCAAGCTCAGATGTATAAACAGCAGCAAAATTAGTAGCAGGGCCAGCAAAGGCCACAACAGCGTATCCAAGAGAGGCAACAACAAGGAGCCCAGCAGTACCAAGGGAAAGCTTTTACTTTATCTCTGGAGGAGTTTTGGCATCTGGTGACGTGGTGGCAGGTAACAATTCTGTCGTATCTTTTCCAGTAGTAGCATTATTTGATTCAGGTGAATCTCATTCATTTGTATCTGCATGATTCGCAGCACGCATTAGATTGGAGTTCGACGAGTTGCAGGTAGGTTGAATATACTCACTGGTAGTGGGCTCGTAAGAGTAAGTAGAGTATGTATAGCGTGTCCGTTCGTAGTGTACGGGCATTCACTTCCAGCATGGCTGATCGAGTTTTCTATAGGTAACTTTGATGTTATCTTAGGCATAGACTGGCTGAGAGACAGTCATGCTATGATAGATTGCCATAAGTATAGGATATTATTTAGTATCCCGGGCATGAAAGATTTTGCCTTTGACAGATCTGTGGTAGACCAGCATAAAGAGAGGATCGCAGCGACAGCGATAACAGAAGTACAACTTCCCGAGATAGTCAAGGAGTTCTTAGACATCTTTCCAGAAGAACTACCAGGGTTACCCCTAGTAAAAGATATTGAGTTTTGTATAGAGTTGATCCTTGGAGCAGGTCCAATATCTTACAAAGTTCACCAAATAGCACTATCAGAATTAGACAAGTTGCACCAACATGTAGAAGAAATGAAGTCAAAGAAGTTTATTCGAGCCATTAGATTACCTTGGGGAGTGCCAGTGGTTCTAGTGAAGAAGGATGGGTCATCACGATTATGTATTAACTACAGACAGTTGCACACAGTAACAGTGAATAACAAGTATCAATTACCAAGAATTGATGATTTGTTTGATCAATTAAGCAAGGCCATGGTTTTTTCCAAGATTAATCTTCGATTAGGGTATCATAAAGTAAGAGTTCAGGAGCAAGACATACCCAAGATAACATTTAGGTCATGATATGGGCATTACGAATTCTTAGTAAAGCCATTAGAACTAACTAATGCTCCAATGATATTTATGGATTTGATGAACTGCATTTTCATACCATATCTAGTTCAGTTCGTGGTGGTTTTCATAGACAACATTCTTCTTTATTCCAGTAGCAAGGAGGAACATGAAGAACATCTTCGAAAGGTTTTATAGATTTTGAGGGAATACCAACTATACGCAAAGCTCAGCAAGTACGAGTTTTGGCTAGATCATGTATCATTCATGGGTTACATCATCTCTAGAGCAGGACTAGCAGTTAATCCGAAAAAGGTTGAGGCCATAGAGAGTTGGCTAGTTCCTAAGATAGTAGCTGAAGTACGTAGTTTCCCAGGATTGGTAGGATACTATAGAAGGTTCGTGGCAGACTTTACAAGGATTTCAGCAATGCTAACTCGATTGACGCACAAGGAGGCTAAGTTCGACTAGTCAGCAGAGTGCTCGACATTATTTAAAGAATTAAAGAAGAGATTGATTTTAGCTCTGATTCTTATGCTTCCTGTGGGTTCTGGAGGGTTTACAGTATATTATGATGCGTCAGACAAATGGCTTGGGTGTGTATTTATGCAACATGGAAGAGTGATAGCTTATGCATCACGGCAGCTTCGAGATCACGAAAAAAATTATTCGACTCACGATTTGGAGTTGGAGGTGGTAGTTTTTGTACTTAAGTTGTAGAGGCACTACATGTATGGTGATCGGGTAAAAATATTTACAGATCAGAAGAGCTTAAAGTATGTATTCACCCAGAAGAACTTGAACATGAGGAAGAGGAAGTGGCTAGAATTGATAAAGGACTATGATGTAAAACTTCAGTACCATCTAGAAAAGGAAAATATGGTAGTAAATGCTCTTAGAAGAAGAGGTAGTATATTTATGTTGACATCGCAGTAACATATCTTAGAAGATCTTTGAAAGATGGGTGTAGAGATAGTACTTCCGCAGGACGTAGGAGTATTGGCTAGTTTGCAGGTTCAGTCTACCTTGCTTGAGAGAATTAAGGCACCTCAGGCAGAGGATACAAAAGTTCAAAAGTTTCAGGCGAAATATGAGTCTGGTCTCAGGAAAAGAGTTGACGATTCATGAAGATTGAACTCTTAGGTTTGGAAATCGTCTCTATATACCAGTGGAGATATCCGTCAAAAATTAATGACCGAGGTGCACAGTTCCCAGTATTCAATTCATCCAGTAGGTACCAAGATGTATCAAGATCTCAAGAAATATTTTTGGTGGAACGGAATAAAGAGGAAAATAGCACGATTTATTTTTCGGTACTTTATATGTCAGCAAGTGAAGGCCGACCAGCTGGATTATTATAGCCGCTTCCTATTCTGAAGTAGAAGTGAAAATATATCACGATGGACTTTGTGACTGGTTTACCTAGATCCCCGAATGGTCATGATGTAGTTTGTGTAATAGTATATCTCATAAAAGTAGATCACTTTCTTCCTTTTCGAGTAGGACAATCCATAGAGCAGTTAGCGAAGATTTACATACAACATATCGTAAGATAACAAGGCATCCCAGTGAGTATCATATTAGATCGAGACACTCAATTTATTTAAAATTTTTGAAAGATCTTGCACCAGAGTTTAGGTACCAAATTGAGATTCAGTACTGCCTACCATCCTCAAACGGACAGGAAATCAGAGATAACCATCCAGACCTTAGAAGATATGCTATGAGCTTGTACTTTAGATTTTTGAGGGACTTAGGAATATCAACTTTATCTCGTTGATTTCTCAGACAATAACAGTTATCAAGCAAGTATCTAGATGGCACCCTTCGAAGCATTATATGGAAGAAAGTATCGATCACCATTGGAATGGGATAATATAGGTGAGCGAAAGATGTTAGGCCCAGAGATGATTACGCAGACAGTAGAATTTGTCAAGCAGATCAGAGAAAGACTTTGGGTTGCGCAAGATAGGCATCTACTTTGGGAAGATCAGCATCGTACGCCTATAGAGTTTTGTGTCGGCGACCACGTGTTCTTACGGATTTTGCCAATATATAGAGTCATTAGATTCAAGATTTATGGAAAGCTTAGTCCATGATACGTCGGTCCATTCGATATTCTTGAGCGGGTGGGCGATGCTTCTTATCATCTTGCTCTTCTGTCTTTGCTATGTGACGTATATAATGTATTTTATGTGTCTCAATTACGTAGGTATGTCCTTGATTCGATTCATATCCTCGACAATTCCAAGCTACTCGTTGGTACCGACTTGTCTTACGAGGAATAACCCATATCCATTTTGGATCGAAAGGAGAAGGTGCTCAAGAATTGGATTATTTATCTTGTCCGAGTTTCTTGGGGTCATCACCCTTTGGAAGAGTTAACATGGGAGCACGAGGATGATATATGATCTCGGTATTGTCACATATTCGACTTGGAAGGTATATTTGTTCTTATGCCTTCGTATCTCTAATCTCGTGAATCGTTTACCCATGCTATGTGATACTGCTTTTCTTTATTATATAGTTGAATTTGATTATATGTGTATATGAGCTTGTAGATAGTGTTGTGCATGTTCTAATTTCTCTAGCTAGCCTTGGGTTTGAATTTCGAGGACAGATATTTCTAAGGTGGGTGAAGATGTCACTCCCCGTTCTCTATAAACGTATTTAGAACATATTAGTTTTTTTGCTTATATTATTTGTTATTTGCATGGTAATTATGTTGCATATTATGGAGACTAGACCCATTCTTTGGTTCAATTAGACTCATGGTTTTATTGTTGGGTTGGTTTGGTCCTGAGTTAAATCCATGGTCTAAACCTCAAAACATAGCTATATAAGTTAACTTCTATCTCTCTCTTCCCTCATTCTCTTATTTTTTTTACCCTTCCTTCATTTAGGCAAGTACACCATGCACTACATAGAGAAATCTCTTAATTTTTTATTCTTGCTCTTTCCTTGCATTTTATTAGTCTAATATGTGTACATTATGATTTTAAACACTTTTAGTACTTGGAGTTTTTTATTTTAATGGGTGGATTTGAGTACATCTACATTTAAAGTTTATGGTTTTCATGGGTACTAAAAGTTTTTCTTGGTTTTGATATATTAAAACATGGTATTTTAGAAAAATCAGTTTTGTGAGTGATTAAGCATTCCATTTCAGGATTTTGGCTTTGGGTTCACTTAATTTGGAGTTAAAATAAAGTTTTATGAAGAAAATATTATTTCAGTTTTTGGAGCTTTCTGCCATGACTGAACTTGTTGTTGGGGGAGGCAAACTACCCATGCGGCCTGAGCTCATACGGCCCGACTCATGCGACCCATGTGACCTGAGCTTATGCGGCCTGACTCATGTGACCCATGCGGCCTGAGCTCATACGGCCCGACTCATGTGACCCATGCGGCCTTAGCCCATGCGACCCGACCCATGCGACCCATGTGGCCTGACCTATATACGAGAAAATTTTGATACGATACACTTTCTATACGACACCTGTCCTATATGGCACTGCCTCTATGCGTCCCTGATCCTCATGCGGCCTATGTGCACGTTTCACTATTTTTCTTGGTTTGGATGCTTTACTGAGTTTTGGGATTCCATGTATGATTTTAATGATTGCTAATGTATGTGAGCTATGTAACCATGTGTTAGACCTGACTTTGTGCTAGAACCCATGTGATTTACCAATAATTGGTAGCTTGACTCAACTATTAGTATATGTACTGATACACTTACTAATTGTTATATGTTCCTACGTGCTAAGTGTTTCTACTTGATTATGCTACATGTTTCACACTGAGGAGTCCCTACGTGCTAAGTGACATGTGATATAATAATTTCTCCAGTATGGACATGATAGTTAGTCAATAACCAAGCGTGGCAAGGATTCGTTTCACTGTTGTATCATGCAGGGGAGAATCCAAATTAAACTATAAAGTGATAAAGTGGATTCATATCTAACATGCTCGTACTACGGTACAACATATAAGAGGAGTAACATGTGACAATGCCATATGATTCTAGCTAACCGTAGGGTTAACTAGGAAACTAAAACATGTAGAGCGTTGAGAGGGACGGAATCCCGAGACCGTGCTTAACTAACCACCCTTAATCATTTTATGGGGAGTGAAGGCTGGCCCCCATGGATATTTTATTAAATCCTTATTAGTGGATAGTAATATCCAAGTATTATATTATACTATGTGTTATATGCGATCTTAGCACGGTGGCCTTACGAGGGACCGGTGCATACAACTATGTTCTATGCAGCGATTCAGGGCTCGGCTAGCCCCTGTTAGAACATGGTTCGATCTGAGGATTCCTATTTTATGTAAAATACCTCTGGGATAACCCAGACTCCACCTAGTATGTCGTACAAGTGATTAGCCAATTTTGTAACTGAGCTTGATTGTGATTGTACCTTCTGTTAAATAGTTTAGGAACGTTGGCTATCATGGTGCGATGGTTTAACCCTTGTCCTTTTTTGGTTGTAGAGTTAGATTTTTCTATCATAGTAGGCTATGAACCGAAACTATGAGATATAACTATATATATATATATATATATCTATTTTATAACCTGGTTTTATTTCTTTATTTGTACTTCCTTTGTGGTACTTGCTATTTGGGGTATAACCCCATTTGTTTTGCATGGCCAAGTTTAACGCCAGCACCCGAGGTTCGAGCGTACTTTCCCCTGAATAATGGCGCACACCAGATGTATGGCCATTGAAAGGAACGAGTAAGTTTCTCCTTCCCTGCTCGTTATTTTATATTTTAATCATTTGGGCGCTTAGCCACCGATATTTTTTAGTCGTAATTCTGGACATTTAGTTTCCTTACATGATTGTAATTAATCAGACTACAGCTGATCATGATCACGTACTTTTGATACTCTGACAGCTTTCTTATTTTTGCACAACTGATTTCTAGAAATTGTGGTAGGGCATTTAGGATGCCTTACTTCCTTGTCATATATGTTCCATGTTTACTGTTCTTACTTGACTAATTTAGACAATAGATGTGAAGTGTGACCGTAAGTGACTTGCTTGTAGTATGTGCCATCTTGTCTAGTTACAGCCGTGACCGTCATACGACGTTCTATACCTTGTATGGGGGAGCGTCCATGTCTGTCTTCGTATTCCGGTAATGGACAGTGATAGAGTTTCCCTGAGTATTATGGATGATAGTTGCTTAGTGTCTTGGGTGTCCTTATCAAGTTAGCTGGCACCTGGACTATTTTATTACTGCCTAGTTATGTTTTCTTTTAGTATTCTTTTAACTTTATTATCATGGATTATTCTCCACTAGACTTTATTTGTAGTGGGTTCTGAGACTATATCGATTCATTCAGTTTCATATTCGGTGATATTTGTGGATGGGACTAGATTATTACCTGCCTGTGATATTGTGACTTAGTTATATTCTACAGTGTACTACGCCTGGTTAGGTCCATTAAATTAGATTTCTATACATGTTCGTACAGCTGGCATGTGTATGTATATATCCTACACATTTTGGGACTGGGGCGTGACATATTTTTAGTGGTGGCCCATGCAGGTCGAGAGTATATTATCTCGGTTACGTTCCTATACCGAGCAAGCCAGAAAATAGGATTAGAGTATAGGATCTCATCCACATATTTGACTTCCCTCTTTATTTCTGTTCCGAATTCTTGAACTCACCTACCTTCCTTGACCTTCAAAATTATACTCACTTAATTCTCTTGACAACGGTATACTTGTTTCCTCACCTTTTCATATTTAATGTACTTTTCTAATAGTTCCTTGAGTATATAGCCTTCTACCAGAATATAGGAATAATTATTATTAGGGTTATAAGTATATAGCCTTTTGCGATGACTAAATTTTTTTCTCATCTCTCAAATCATGCCATATTCGCTGAATCAAATACTATTTAGTATTTTCTTCTTCCAAATATTTTTCTCCTTGAGGTAAACTCGTTATTCTCCTACGTAACTGTCGCAATCTCGTTCCATAACCATTGACCTTAAAAATGATGGAAATTGGATCGTGGATATATAATACTTTGGTAGGATTATAGTTTGTCAATCTCGAATTTTAAATTTTTGTGCTTAGTAGTTAGAACTTGATAGTTTGAGTTATTTATGATTATCATTTAGATTCAAATCAAGTAATATGTTCCACATATCTCAATATAGGTTATATTATCTCTTATTTGAGAGCCTGTAACTTCTCCCTTCTTAATATTAACACTTTTATTCTATAAGTACTATGATTAAGACTTAAGATGACAATTACCTATGAAGTTTTATAATACAATAGGATATCCTAATAAGAACCAAGATCTTTTCCTCATATACCCTAACAAGAGTTTCTACTTTATTTACAAGAATAAGGTTATTTTATAGAATTCCCGTAAGACGGTTATAATATTAGTTGATTCTTGTGATTTGGGTAGCATGCCTCACGACCTAGTATCCCATAGTCCTTTTGACCTATTAATAAAGTATAATTAAATGACACAAACTATATGCTAGCATAAGAAGATAGTGTTTATGCAGACTGTAGAACTTTAAAGGCCCATACCCCTATTTGGTGGAGCAAAGACTTAGTTAAGAAGTTAGCATGCCAACTGTAGAGGCATAAACACAGGACGAGTCTTAGATTCATGATGAACTTGAACTATTATACTTTCATTCATCAAAATCTCACATATTATATTTTTTGGACTATCTTGACACATGCTGCTATTACAGCCTAGTTTTGCAAGCTTATTCTTTATCGAGCTATTCATGATATATGTATTATTGGTGGCCCATAGTAATACATTGTCTAATTAGAATCAGTGTAATATGGTCTGATCAACCTTAGTGCACTTGGTTTGCTCTTCATATGACTACTTTACGTGTATTGAGATATAGTTGACTTAGCTTGTTAGACTAATATACTTGCCCTCTAGATAAGTCGGAGCATATCATGTCGGTTAGATACTGATACAAGCCTACGAATAGGAATTTACCAAAAATAGGATTTCAATCCACAACTACCCTGACAACTCTCTTTTGAATTCTTAAATCACTATTGAACCTCACTTTTGTATTTGATTACATCTTCCTTGAACTCTTTATTATTGTTTTTTGTCTTCCCCTATTTTGAAAAGATAAACGCTCGTGCTTGATTGTAACTAGATAGATGGGTTGTTCTAGAGATATATCTCATGTGTTAATTATATTGTTAGATGGATTACTTTGGCAACTGAGGATGTATTAGAGGAATTTAATTCATATTGTGGATAAAATAACTTTTTTGAGAATTGAGTAACAAGATTAAATGATTTAAGGAATTTTTTTCCTTTAAAGGTATAGTCTTGAGTAATAGATCGGTAAATTCTAAGTTGAGTAGAATTTGCTTTGTCAACTTGAGGTAAAATTTTGTATGAAGGTGACAATCTTAGATTATGGGTAAGAAGGTAATCAAGTAAGAAAAGATTGGGGAAATTAAGTCAGTTTAAATTTTAAGAATTTATTTAGAAGAATAATTATGATTTATATGATTTATGTGGGAAAAAATATAATGATAAGGATTTAACTTTAAAGGAGAAGAGTGCCTTATTTTAAATTTTGGGATATGGGATCAAAATTTTATAATTTGAGTATAAGATTTAAAATTTGAATATTGGAGGTTGAATCATCGATTCAAATTTTTTAGTATAAAAATAGAATTTTAAATTTGAACATTGATGGATTACATTTAAAATTTTATAATTTGAGGATTTGGTTTGAATACTATATTTTGAGTGTTAAAATCATCGGTTGTCTTGGCGTTGAAGTTATGGCGGCATTACCTTTATGACGTATTGTGTAAAATTTTCATTGATCATAAAAGTCTCAAGTAACTCTATACTCAAAAGGATCTGAACTTGCGGCAACGGCGTTGGCTCGAACTCCTCAACAACTTTGACTTAGTGATCAGATATATACCGGGCAAGGGCAATATTGTAGCTGATACACTGAGTCAAGTATTTACAAGGATCTTAACTATCAAAATAGGCTGCAAAAGGATTTAGAGAGTTTGGGAATTACACTTTGAATCAGATACAAAGAGGCAACGTCGGCTCAGTTGTGCCTCAAATCGGACATATTGGAGAAAGTCAAGTCATCTCAGAAGGATGACATATTCTTATAAAAGATACACAAGCTTATCTCAGCAGGAAAGGCGACCAACTTTGCGGAGAGCGAGGATGGAATGATACGGGTGAAGGAAAGATTATGTTTTCCTAATGATACAAACCTCAGAAAAGAGATACTCCCTGAAGCCTACTATGCGAGTTATACTTCACACCCAGGAAGCACAAAGATGTATCGAGACCTCTGTACGAAGTTTTGGTGGCACGGTATGAAGCGGGACATGGCGTTATTTATATCGCAATGAATGGCCTATCAGCGAGTAAAGGCCGAACACAAGAAGCCGGGCGGGGAAATACAGAACCTTACTATACCAAAGTGGAAATGGGAATACATAACCATAAATTTTATTGTTGGTTTTCCAAAGATGGAACGGGGAGATGATGTCATCTGGGTCATCGTCGATCGACTCACCAAGTCAACTCACTTTCTCCCTACCAAAGTTGCTTGGAGTATCGACCGTCTGGTATAGATCTACCTCGATGAGATCGTTCGACTCTACACTGTGATCGTATCCATTGTCTCCGACCGAGATAGATAATTTTTATCATGCTTCTGAGAGATACTTCAGTCAGCAATGGGGAGAAAGTTAAATTTCAGCTCCGCCTACCATCCTCAGACAAATGGCCAGACAAAACGGGTAAACCAGATCTTCGAAGACATGCTACGGCTCTGCACCTTAGACTTGAAGTCAAGTTGGAACATGTATCTACCGTTAGCCGAATTTGCATACAATAATAGCTATCAATCCAATATTCAAATGGCACCAACGTATGAGGCATTATATGGGCAAAAGTGTAGATCCCCTATCTGTTGGGATAAATTTAGCGAACCACAAATTCATGGCCCGAAACTCGTAGTGCAAACCATCCAAAAGATCTGTTTGATCCGCGAGCAGCTTAAGGTAGAATAAAGACATCAGAAGAGTTACTCAGATGCGCACCATTAACCTCTTGAGTTCTTAGAAGGAGATCATATATTTCTTAAAGTCTCTCCCATTCGAGGAGTCACTAGATTTGGAGCAAAAGGGAAGCTAAGTCCGTGATTCATCCGCCCATTCGAAATACTCAAGCGAGTTACCCCAGTCGCATATCAGATTTCCCTACCACAGTCATTATCAGAGGTGCACAATATATTCCATATTTTACAACTTAGGAAGTACGTGTACGATCTGAGTCATGTGGTGGATTTTGGTCAACTAGGCTTCAAGGCGGACTTGTCATATATCGAACAGCCTGTATAGATCTTGGATCGAAAGGAGAAGCTACTTCGAAGTCATTCAGTTCCTCTCGTTAGTGTGCTTTGGTGAAATCATTCGATCGGAGAGTCGACGTGGGAGCTTGAGTCTGAGATAATGGAAATGTTTCTTTCATTGTTTTATAGTGGTAGGCCCTAATCCTATATTTTGAGGACGAAACTTCCTATTAGTTTATTAGGATGTGGTGTCCCATTTCCCTTATTCAGGGATGTGGCTAAGAAATACTTTTGGTATCGTTCGATCGGGATAGATTAATTCAAGTTTTTTTTCTTGTTATGTATTGGATTCTTCAGAATTAATTCCCATATTCAGTGGACCGTGTCCCAATGAAGAACTAAGCGACAGAGTTAAGTGAAACCTCTCCGCTACAAGTTTTCTTGTCTAGTTTTTGTTGTCCCATTGTTGCTTTCGTACTTTCAAGTTGGTTTTTGAGTTAGCATTTTATTGAATGGTTTTGATGGATTTTATTGCTTTCTTTCGCTGAACTGCACTTTCATTTCAATATTCAAAAAGAAGAGTGGAGGTATTGATCATATGTTTATGGCAATACAGGTGATCGTGTAGTAGGCGTCGCTTGAACGGAGTCTTTAAGAACCTCTTTCCTTTTCTCTCTCCACCAACTTGTGAGTGGCTATACTTTGATTAGTTGATCCTTCTTCCAAGTCTTTACACCAAATAATCTTGCTCTCTTGATTGTTTCAATCAAACGTTACCATAATAACTAAAAGATATCAAGATAAAATAGAATAGACTTGGATTACTTTATGCTTGTCAATCAACTTAGGAATGGTTACCTTGTTGCATGCTAGTTCGCTTAGAATATTCTTTCATCGTATTTTAATTTTAGTTAGAATATATTCTTCTATTATTGTGCTATGTATAGAACACACTTGACTATGGAATAAACTGATCAGAAAGACTATACAAAACAGATCATGTCATGCTACTTGTCTCGTGCTTGTGTTGCCTTGAACTGTATCGTTTGATAACTTAGTTTAGACTTTGCTTGGTCACGGATAACTTATGCACAAGTTCTTATTTTCTACGGATGGTCATTGGGGCACTGACACCGATCTGATCCGGACAAAACTACTTGATAATCGCCTGCTTCGAACGGGATAGCCTGTAATGCCCCTATTCCTTGTATTGCATGTCATTCCTTCCCGAGACTATAACTCTTCCACTATGGCACCCGCCAGTGAATTCTTTCATATATTTAAATTATGCAAGCTAACTATGTCTTCGTGGAAGGGATGGAAATGATAAGTTTTGTAAAGGTGGTTCAGACGGGCAGGTAAAGTCACCAAGCGGTTACATGCTTATTTCAAGAAATTTCTATATCCATATCCTATACAGCTCTGTGGCAAGACGATAGCTTCGCTCGAAGGTGTCTATAGATTTTAAAGTTTTAGTAAAATGATGTAATATATCGGACGGCTATCTCATTTTGTATCCCCTTTTGTAAGACCATGCGGCAACCTTTTGCACTTGTTCAAGAGTTTATAAATGATGTTCAATATCAATAAAAAGAACTTTTCCTTGTTTCAATATTATGTTCAGTTATATACATACTATGTGCTTGTTATATCAAATACCTTGGCCCTGTGCGTTGTGCAACCTAGGAACGCACGGCATCACGCCCGGAGGACAACTATAAATTCTACGGAATCGGGGCGTGTCAACACCGCCATAGCGCGGACCCCTCCTCCGGCGGTTGTTGCTGTTTGTCACGACCCGCACCCGAAATTGGGGCACGAGTACGTGGGTACGTCCAGCCTACGCCACAGCATCAACGGTAGAACGCTGTCTAGGTCAATGCACTATCTAAATAATCTCGCACAAGTATCCAACTCCATAAGGAGACACGGATAACACTATATAAAATGAACAATATACTCAATCACATAATTATAGCACGATAAGACATCGAAGAAATAAAATAAAATGCAACACAAGTCTAAATATAAATAATCTATCTCAATAATAATATCCAAATCTCAACAAAGTATGCCGAAGACAAATCCGGTACCAAATAATCTGCTAAAAGAACTAACTAGATAACTAGTGATTCTGGCTAGACCTCCCGGAATCACAACTGAACTACCAAGTCCAAGTCTGCAGCTACTCTCCATGTGGTCCATAAAATATCGGACACCAGTCCTCTAAGGCATAGTCTGGAAAAATATTTCCAGTCAAGAAGGAGCAAAGTACATTTCTAATAGCAGTTCTATATCAATGATATAAACTATGTAGCAGTAAATAGATGAAAATATACAAGATGCATATACATGTACGAGAGATATACAATAAAGAAAATACTGGAAATAGTATAAATAAATGCGGGGAAGAAATAATATGTCAATGAGCAAGAATACTATGCCTAAGTGTGTGAGTACTAGCTTTAATATGTGATCGGCTTGGGAACTTGTACAGGAATAATGTCCTGGCTAGTCATACATGCGGTGTATGACCAACACTAACATGTGAACAAGACTTGTACATGAAGGGTATGATCATATATCTATACTAAATTACTTTCCACCCCCGACTGGTATAGTAGATCCAACCATGGTACGCTATGGCACGGGATTCCCCAAGAAGGTAGCAAATCTCCCCGGAAATTAGTGTTTGTACATGCACAAGATAACAATGAAATAAAACTTGTACAAGATATACCATGAACAAGGAATAATATCACATGACGAGATCCGGATATACCAATCCGTGTAACCATGGTGTCAAGAATATGGATATTTATACTAGATACAATGAACAACATAGGAGATATCATAAATAAGAAACTATCAGAGAATGTACTCGCCTTGGGTCCTTAGCTGGTAATACCAATGTCATGTCCCATAGTATCGTCTGGATGATCCAACAATCCTATAGATATATAATACAATATAATATTGCATCAGACATTACACTAACACACACGATCAAAATATAATGAACTCAGGGCTACACTAGGTATTACACTGGTCAACTAGGGTCAAGTGTGCGTCTGATTTCACGGGTGTCGTGTCTGTGATTGTTGTGCAAGACAGACGGTCAAAATGATATGGGGCTTGCCAGTACGTCAGTGTACATGTGGCAGTCAACTAACATTTATATGGTCACAGGTCAATGTAATACGGGGTATCCGTTGGTTACACTTGGGCCCTCTAGTACCTATATATATATTATACACATCACTAACTAACATATACATTACTATCTATTTGGTAAATAATAGATATGTGTATATATATATACTTTAAGTAAAAATTAATACTACGTATATATATAACATATATTAGGGAGAGATATATACAATACGTATATATATGTATATATACTAATAGAATTATATGCTATATATATATATATTAATATATGTTTAAAAAATATACATAACACATTTTATATATATATATAACAACCATTATTTATATGTATACAAAAGAATATATATATATATATATATATATATATATATATATACCACTTTAATACATATACCATATATGTATATATAAGTATATATATACACTAACATATATTATGAATACGGATATACTAATATATATATATTGAATACATATATATAAATAGAGAAATACATGATATATATATATATATGCGTACATATACACGAAACATACATATACTAATAGAGAATATACTATATATATGTATACGCGTATGGATATACGAATCCTACACATACCAAAATACTACGTACATACATGCACCAAACAAATATGTACACGCGTACGTGTACGCAAGGGGGTAAAACTGTACCTGTGTGCATAAACGACGATGGCGAAGACGACGAAGACGATGACGAGGATGACGAAGACGACGACGACGAGGTGGTGGTCCTGGTGGTGGAGAGTCCAGGCGGGGTGGTTGGCTCGGCGTGGAGGGGGTGCAGGAACGGCTCGCCGGAGAAGGGTCTGGCAGCGGGTCGAGGCAGCGCCGGACATAATGGTGATGGTGACTCTGATGATGATGGTGGTGGTGATAGTTCTGATGGTAGTGGTGGTTCCGTACGGTGGTGAAGGGTGGAGGAGGCTCGGGGTGGAGCTCGGGTTGGACTCAGGGAAGAGGGGAAGAAAGCAGGGAGCTCGCCGTGGTCGTGACCTGAGTAGGGGGCCGGAGTTTAGGTGATAGTGGTGGTAGTCGATGGGGACGGCCGGATCGGGGAAGAGGAGCGGGTGGCACTGGTGAAGAGTGGTGGTGCTCGTGGGGTCGGGCTCGAACGGAGGTGGAGCGGGGTGGTTCAGTTACAACACAGCCGAGGGAGAAGGAGAGGTTGGCCGGGGCAGTTGCCGGGATCGGGTCGGAGAAGGAATCAGCGGCCGGAGAAGGAGCAGTGGTGCTCATCGAGAAAGGAAGGGGGTGGTCGAGACTGCTGATGACGGTGGTGGTGGTGGTAATTCTCGTGGCCGGAGGGAAAAGGCCGAAAAGGAGGAGTGAAGTACAGCGGGGTCGGTGCAGTGGTGGTGCCGGAGTTGCAGGCTGGAGAAGAGAGAGTGGTCGGGGAAGAGAGGTTGCAGCGCGGGGGAGTTGGCCGAAGCAGGGAAGAGCCGGGGAAGAAAGAGCAGTGGAGGAATAGGGAAGCTCGGGAAGAGGGAAACGGTGGTCCGAGATGGAGGAGGTTGGTTTGCAGTGGGTGGTTGGCTCGACGTGGGGCAGGGATGTTAATGGTGTTCAAGGTGGAGATGACGATACGGTGGAAGGAGGGAGGAGCGGGGCTGTCGAATGGAAGTGCGGGATCGGACAAGTGAGGCGGAGGAGGTCGGAGGAGTGGTGAGCTCCGGCGGGTCGAAGGTGGAGTTTGGCCGCTGGGTCGAGGAGCTTCAGGCGGGTCGATGGTGGAGGAGTTGTGGCTTGGAGGTCGGAGGAGCAGCGGTGGACGCTCGACCGGGTGAGGGGGACAGGTTGACGGGGCTTGGCCGGGTGCTGCCAGAGTAGGGGACCGGCCAGCCTGAACAGTGGTGGAGTTGAGGCTTGGAGGAGGAGGAGTAGCGGTGTCGGGGAGCTCCAGGCGGTGGATGGTGGAGCAGGGTCGAGTCCGGGTTCGTCGGGGAAGAGAGTTCGGGATGGCCTGGCAGCGCCGGAGAAGAAGGTCGGCCGGGCTAGGTGACCAGAGTTGAGGGACCGGGTGAACAGTTGGTGGTGATGGTTTTATATTCCCTCTCTTTTTTTAAAAAGAAGGAGGAGAAGAAGATGAAGAAGAAGAAGAAGAAAGGAAAATAAAAATTTCCTACGGTAGTGTTTGTGAGGAGGGAGGAGAGAGAGAGGTGGGGGCTTTCCTAGGTTTGGGGATTAGGGCATAGTTGGGAAGAGTGCATTGAGGAGATATTAAATAGAGGGTGATGAGTGGGAATGTGTGGTGATGATGCTCCCATTTTGAATGGGTGGTCAGGATTTGTCACGAGAAAATTACTCATGCAAGGGTGAGGGTTGGGTTGACTAGTCAATATTAGGGCTTCTCTATTGGTTTGAACCAATGGGGTGTTGACACCTAATACAATATTTGCAAATGAGCCCCCTTAAATTTGGGTATTTGCACAGACACATGAAATGATAAAAAATTGGTGGGCAATTTGGTGTTTGGTATTTTGTAGGGTGAGCGGGTGTTGTGTGTTTTGTATGGGCTTAATTAATGGGGTATTGGGATTAAATTGGGTTAAAATGGGATTAGTCAAAGTTGGTATCTCCAATTTAATTAGAAATGAATGCAAGCGGTGTTCTAAAATTAATTAGAAATACATGGGGCTAAAATTAGGTTGGGCCACAAATATCATTAGTGAAGAAGACTCAGAACAGAATATTACCCTAATTTGGGGTATACGAAAATGGGTTGAGATTGTGTCCAATTTCAATTGGAACGCACAACGATACAAAGTCGGATTTTATTTAGAAATTAAATAAACGTCCGCGACGAATATTGTGTGGCTAAAATGAAGCACAAAAGAGCATAATTACGAGTTACAAAAAGGTCAGAATGAAAGGCGGGCACGTCTAGGGCAAGGTTGTGAAATTTGTTGGAAGACAAAAGATAGGGTAGTGCTCCAAATATCGAAGCAACGGTAAGGCGCAACAATTAAATAAAATTATGGTAATTAATTGCAACCTCAATAATTAAATCCTAAATTATACAATTTAATTCATAACCCTATAATTTGATCAGGTGTTCACCTAGTGGGCTTCTAGGTCAAGTCTACTAGCTCAAACATTAAGAACACAATATATAATATATATGTAAATACACATCTCATACAATTATTTAAATTAAATACACGCAATATCAAATATATATAAAAAGTCAAAAATACTCCTGTTTTTGGAACGTGGTAGTGACACTGTTGTCTCTAGTAGTTGCTACTACTCGATGTTGTTGCTGTAACGTACTCCCTCCCTCCGACAGCCGGTGCCGGAGAGGGGGGAGGGGACTACCGAAGAGAGAGAGGGGAGAGAGAGAATGGGGGAGGGGTAGTTTTGTTATTTTTCTTCTTCGTTTAACACCTTTAGGACAAATGGGAGGAGGGTATTAACTTGATGCCTATCAAATTTGAGGGTATAAAATCGAATAATTCTAATAATTAAGGGAGAAAAACTTTGATACAGATAGTTGTATCAAAGTTATGATGTAGCCACTATATGACAGGTGGGCCCAACTCAAAGTATATATATATATACACTTGCAAGCTTTACGAAGAGAGAGGGGGGCCTACCAGTCATACAGTGGATGTATCAAAACTTTGATCAGCCATCTGTATCAAAGTTTTTTCCAATTAAGGGTATCAAGTTTTAATTTAGTCTAATCTCTACTCTTACAATTGTCACAGCCCGCACCCGGATATTCGGGCATGAGTACGTGGGTACGTACAACCTACGCCACTGTAACCTCCGATTTCCAATTTCCAAAATAATTAGATTTTAATTTATTTTAAAAATATCAAGTTTTATAAAATATTTCTCCTTGAAATTTTTATTAGGATTTGAACGATGTTTGATTGTAGAAGGTAATTTATAATCTTGTATAAAAATCATTTTTTCATAAATGTCGCTTTCTTATAAAATAAGTACATAAATAATAATATATATATTTCTAGTTTCAAATATTTATTGGTTTGAATCATAAAAATTTTTGTTTTAACTAAATATTTATTTAAAAGACTAGTTCATGAAATAAAACAAATTTTTATTTATTGGGATAGTAGATAAATAAATGTCATACTTTCAAGATTTTGCAAAATGTATTAATTAGTAGCTAATTGGAAATTAGCTAGCTTTCCTAAAAATATTTTCTGAAATTATAATCTTTAATTGTTATTTTTACAAATTTCCATTTCCCATTAACTAGCCCACACCCTCATTTTTCCCACGTGAGAAACCCGTTTAATTAATTCTGGGCCATTCATTATTGGGCCAACCCGCAACCCTTTAACCCACACCATCTCTCCCTATTTAAGTTCTCCTTCTCACCATTCCCAAGAAACCCTAATCTTCTAATTATTAGCTAGCCTCCACAATTCCCAAGCCAACAAGCCATCACCATCATCTTGTGTGCTCGTGTCCGTGTGTCCAGCATCACCGTGTCAGCCGTGATGTCCTCGGGTCCGACCCCGGGTGTCCCACAGTCTCCATTCATTTCCTGTGTCCGGTTACAATATTACAACTTAATTTCCGTGTCCGACACACCCGGACACATCCACCCCCACCACAGCAGACACCCATTACCACATACATCATTCCTCGTCGTGTCCGACACAGGGGCATGATCACAGAACATCTACAGAGCGACCATCTGTTGTGTCCGACACTTCCCCACCAACCCCAAATCAATCGACACAGGAAATAACCTAACCCTAACCTAACCCCGGCGATCGCCGTGGCCGCTGGGACGAAGCCGCCTCCTCAGACAGAACGCCGTCGCCCGAGACGCACACCCGCCGTCGTCGAGATCCCGCCGCCGCGTCGTCGAACTCAGCCCGCCGCTGGCCTCGAACAGACGCCGACCGCCTCGGATCTCCTCGGGACGAAGCCGCCGACCGCCTCCTCGATCTGGCCGCCGCTGGAATCGAACGCCGCCGCCGCTGGTTCGTCGTCGATCTCCGCCGACGTCTCCTCGAAGCCGCTGCCGCCTCGAGCTCCACGTCGCTGCCCTCGAGCACCACGCCGCTGCCGCCTCGAGCTCCACGCCGCCGCCGCCCTGCCCGGCGGAGCCCCGCGCCGACCTCGACGGAAAATCCCCCCCGTGAGCCCCTCTTCTCCTTCCCTTTCTTTTATTCTGTGTAATTGTAAAGAGTCAGTTAATATATTTAGTTATATTAGTATATAATTAATTTAGTTTTAAGATTATAAATTATTTAGTTAATGTTTAATCAGTGTTAATAATTAATTAGTTATTAATTACATATAATTAAATTAACAATTACACATAACTAGTTTAGTTTACATAATTAGTTATTTTTGTGTAATTAGTTAGTTAATACATGGTTAGTTTAATTAAAATTATCATTGGAATAGTTAATTATTTCTTAATCCTTTAATTAAATTATAATCAGTAGTTAGTATTTAATCAATTTGGTTAATTTATATGTAAACAGTTAGTAATATAATTAGTTCAGTATCTATATTAGTTAAATATAATTAGTTTAAATTATAATTAGATTAATTAGTTTAGTGATTTCATGTAATTAGTTCATTTTTACGTATTAAATTAAAAAGGTTTTTGATTATGTTAAATATAATAAATCTTGGGTTTTATATTATTATTAAAATATAGTTTCAATAATAAAATGAGTTCAAAAATTAGTTTATTGGATCGGTGACCGATTTTACCATAAATGAAAAAATATTGGCTTTTACATAAATTCTAGTTTTTATAAATAAACTTTTATTTGAAATTATTGTTCAAAATAAGTTCGAAATGATTTATATAAGTAAATACGTATTTCTAGTATATGTAATCAATTTAGTATTTATATATATATATATATTAAAAAGGTATTTTAGCATATGTATGAGTATACATATATAATGTTCAACTAGTATAAATCAAATATGTATTTAAAAGATATATATATATTGTAAATACATTTAAATTGGTGCATGTATAAATATTGTAAGTATAATAAGTGTAATGTATATTATATACGTGTCCCTACTAGATGACCCTAGTTGACTAGTGCCCTGCCTGACATGGCCCTGAGACCAGTATTTTTGACTGTGTTAGTGTAGCATCTGATGCGAATGTGGTTTGCTTGTGTTATGTTTATAGGACTGTTGGTTTACCCAGGGGATACTCTGGAACAGGACATTGGTTTTACCAGCTAAGGACCCAAGGCGAGTACATTCTCTGATTAGTTTCTAATTTATGATATCTCCTATGTTCACTGTATCTAGTATAAATATCCATGATCTTGACACGATGGTTACACGGATTGGTATACACGGATCTCGTCATGAGATGTTATTCCTTATTCATGGTGTAGCTTGTACGAGACTTGTTTCCTTGATATCTTGTGCATGTACAGACACTAATTCCTGGGGAGATTTGCTACCTTCCTAGGGAATCCTGTGCCATAGCGTACCATGATTGGATCTACTATACCAGTCGGGGGTTTGGGGAGTACTTTAGTATAGATATGTGATCATACCCAACTTTATATGCACCATAGCTCACCCCACATCTCACGTCGGGTGCGGCCTGACCATTTATATGCTCCATAGCTGTTACGTGTGATTAGCCTGATCTCTACATGCACCATAGCTAACCAACGGTTAGCCTGACTTTATATGAACCATAGCTAACCAACGGTTAGCCTGACTTTATATGAACCATAGCTAATCACATGTAACCAGCCTGATCAAGTTCCCAAGCCGATCACATGTTAAAGCTAGTACTCACACACTTAGTCATAGAATTCTTGCTCATGGACATATTGTTTCTTTTCCTGCATTTACTTACAGTATTTCCAGTACTTCTCTCATTGTACATTTCTCGTACTTATACATGCATCTGGTATGTTTCCATCTAGAACTGCTACATAGTTTATGTCATTTATATAGAACTGCTATTTAGAGATGTACTTTGCTCCTTCCTGACTGGAAAATATTTTTCCAGACTATGACCTTAGTGGACTTGTTCTGACACTTGGAGATTGGTTGTTACTGATTACAGGTATAATTGTTTTATCATTAGTCTTGTGTTGTACTCTTTTGTTTCTTCAAATTCCTATCGTGCCGGAGTTGTGATTGAGTATGTTGGAAAATATTTTATAGTATTATCCGAGTCTCCTTATGGAGTTGGATACTAGCGTGAGATTGTTTAGATAGTACTCGACCTAGACAGCGTTCTACCGCCGATGCTGCGGCGTAGGCTGGACGTACCCACGCTCTCGTGCCCCTAAACCGGGTGCGGGTCGTGACACGTTTTTAGTGGTGGCCCATGCAGGTCTGACTTCGCGAGATGTGCGATGTCGTAGTAGTGTGGCATCCTTGTTATACTACTGCGTACCTGCTATTGAATATAGGACATAGGATACTAGGATGAGAGAGGATACTCAATCACAAATTCTTGAAAGATTTCCTGGGATGACCCCATGAGAATCTTGTTTCCAATTTAAATCTTTTTCCTTGTTTCCGTCCGCTCTCGCTTGTTGTTACTGAACTTGAGTCTGGTTGAGCAGTTATTAAATTAAATTCTTGGCATCATTGTTGAGTTTGATTCTTGTTGACCAGTTGTTAACTTAAATTCTTGGTATCGTTGTTGAGTTGATTTCAAATTGAGATGAATTTTTACGGACTAGAATTTATGGTATCATCTGATGACATATATTGATGAGGACAGTGAGGAAGGTAAAACGTCTACTTTGGTTATGGAACCTAGAATTTATCGCAGCCATATTAGCTGTCGTGACGAGAACGTAGGAACCTAACTTGGATGTACATACCTTAGTTATGAGATTTAGAGTTTCTCGCAGCCATACCGGTTGGCGTGGCGAGTATTCTAGATGACATGATTATAGGGTTGCATACCTTAGTTACGGAACCTGTCGTTTATCGCATCTATGCTTACTGGCGTGGCGAGGATTCTGAGTGTCATGATTTCAGACAGACGTGTATGATTATCAGGTTGTATCTTAAATTGGTTCTTAAAATATCATCTCAAGACTTATCTATTTCTGTTATTCCAGGACTTTGTTCCACCGCTTCTTTCTTTACTAGCAGTAAAGATACCTTCTGTCCTCAATTCAGTCTTTGAGCTCCTATTCCTTGAGGATTTCTTGTTAAGCATGGTAATTAGTAGCTTGTAATTTTGTTTGTGTCTTGTATTAGTATTGACTGTGTTGCTAGTGATTTGTAAGTGTTTCTTAGTTGGGCATGTGAGCAGTAGGCTTTAATCTAGAGTTAGCCCTTAGCATAGTACCTTGTACCAATGATTCTAGGAGTAGTGTCATTAGAGACTGAGAGTTAAGGAGAGTATAGAGTATCAGTGATAGTTCTCAGAGTTAGCATCAGAGCCAATTACCCGTCCTGGATAATCATGAGTATGTAATTGAGTGATCTATGTAGACGATTAAGTATCCAGGAATTGCGTTAAGAATTTATGGAGCATGATGTTCAATTTGATGATTGATATCGGAAATGTTAAAAAAAAAAAAATGTATATGTATAAAGGGTTTAATGAGATGTCATAAGTAGAGAAATATTAGGATTAGTAATGGAAGTTGTGAAGCGTATCACGGATTAGTTTAATAGGCTTTAAAGGATTGAAGGAAATACATATACAACCATCGAGATGAGGAACCATACACATACCCATGAGAGTAAAGAAACATGAGTGTTATAGAGGATACAGGTGATCATGAGTCTAATGAGCTTGATGAGATAATCCATTAATGCAGCTAGTAATATAATACCAAGAGTGCTAATGATTCTATATCAAGGATTATCGGAAATGGTGCTAGTAACAATAAGCACTCGGTGTGATAATAATTAGATGATATACCAGTCGACATAAATTGAAATCATGAAAGAAAAATACAGGGATGATAACTTGATCATTGGAGGTAATAGTGCAAGTGATTCGGGCAGTACGAATTTAGTACACAGTTCTAGACAATAGAGGTATTGAGTGCACCTTGAGTATCAGAGACCGTGAGCACTATTATGTACATTCAGGAGTTATAAATTAAAAGGTGGAAATGAATTTTAAATTTTCAGAATTTTAGGGAGTTGAGATTTTATGTTGTTAAAATATTGAGGATTTAAATTTGATTCACTAAACATAGTTAAGGCTACAAAGATTTTAGAAGTGATTAAATTTTATTTTGTGAAGTATCTAATTTTGAGGAGGTATATACAATTTATTCGACCGAGAAGTTAAACCTTGACGATTATTTTGAGGATTAATTTTTGGCAGATGAGAGATATGAATATTAATATATGAGTAGTTGATATGGGTACCAGTGTACATGAATAGAAATTTGTAGTGAATGTGCTAGAGTTAAGTGTTTGTTAGAGATAGTAGATACTACAAGTAATATGTTAGCAGGTTCTTTTTCTAATGTTCCCGACTCTTGATTGATTGATTTCCCTAAGTGCTGTAGTTCGTATTCATGATTTCCTTGTTAGGATATAACTAGTAGTACACCTTAACAGAGATTGAAATACCATGACAAAAGATACATGACCTATATATTTTTCTTAAATTGCATGGCTGTAGGTAGAGTTTTCTTAAACCATGATCATTGGGTTTTGACCGTAGCAAAGATCTATAACGAGATTATGACTGACAAAAAGGAGACAAGAGGATTAAATTTGTGGATGAGCATTAAATTAAATAAAGAAATTAGGGGTTGTTATAACGGAGTTGATGGATCATTGATTTTATGATAATCAAGGTATGATTGAAATTCGAGGGCAAACAATTACTTAAAGGGAGAATTAAGAAATTGACAGAGCCAAAAATTTGAGGATTTATTAATTTTAAGGAGGTCTTGATATGATTGAATTGATTATTTAAAATTTGAGAAATTCGAGAGATTATCATTTTATCTATTTGATTGCAAGATAGAAATTTTATATATTACGAATGTTGCATTGAAGATTCTGGAAGCATCGCATCGTGCATATTTGAGGAAAACGAAAATCAGAAAAATAAAAATCGTAAATGGAATAGTGTCGAATTAAATTCTTGGGATGAGGAGTTAGATTGGAATAAGCATCAATTGAATTTGAGTTAGATGATTGATGAGTTTTAAAGTTAAATTTTGGGATGCATGTTTTTAAGTTTTATAAATATGCATTGATTGGGTTTCAATTGAGGGATTGGATAGCAAATTTTGTATTTAGTTATTTACTCAAAATTTGAGGAGGTTATGATGCGACTGGAATTCAATTAAAATATTGAGGATTTGAGTAGTAAAAATTTTTTACATTGGGATAATAAATTCAGAGGATGAAAAAAATATATTAGTTCAAAATTCGGAAACATTATACATACGGATAAAGAAATGTGGAATGAAATGAAGCTCATGGTAAAGAAGATTTTAATATAATTGATTATGGGATCATATAATTGAAGGTCGTAAAGTAAGATCATGGTATATTGAGGTTGTGATTTAAATTAAATCTTGACCATGACAGTAACATTTGAAATCGAAGAAAATAATTGAGGTATAGTTAATGTTAAGATAAACAAACTCGAATTTGATGATAAGGATTTTGGACAGGTAATAAATTTTGATTCAGAGATTCTAAGATCTAATCTAATAAAGTTTGTGGAAATCGAAACTTGTATAGATATTAGTTAATGATGAATCACAAGATTGAGAAAAGTAAAATGAACGAGGATAAAAAGGAAGGATTATTTTCAGATGGTAGTAAAGACTACTCTTTTCCTAGAAATCAAGAAGGCGATTAGATGTCTCTTGATTACATTCTAAAGGATGTATTTAAGTTTCTTAGATCAAATTGTCGACCGTATCTTTCGAACTAGCTATAACCTTCATGTCTATATCATTCATTATACTGGGTCTTCCTTGGTTTAGTTACTTTGAAATGGTAACGTGCATTATTCAAATTATCTGTTTTTGTGATCGTGTCTACTTCCCAAACCTAAACCTTCTAGAGGATTCAAGGCCGAGCCATAATTCCTTCAAGTTATTCCTGTCTTAAACCATATTTTCTTTTTCTTCATATTTTCCTTCTGTTTGGTAAATCTTTTCCTTATAGAAATATTTTCTTCAATGATATATTCATCATTATGAACAACAAATTTTTTTTTTATCCTAGTCATCCCTAAAATTTCGAGGACGAAATTTTTCTAAGGTGGATAGACTTGTAACCTCCGATTTCCAATTTCCAAAATAATTAGATTTTAATTTATTTTAAAAATATCAAGTTTTATAAAATATTTCTCCTTGAAATTTTTATTAGGATTTGAACGATGTTTGATTGTAGAAGGTAATTTATAATCTTGTATAAAAATCATTTTTTCATAAATGTCGCTTTCTTATAAAATAAGTACATAAATAATAATATATATATTTCTAGTTTCAAATATTTATTGGTTTGAATCATAAAAATTTTTGTTTTAACTAAATATTTATTTAAAAGACTAGTTCATGAAATAAAACAAATTTTTATTTATTGGGATAGTAGATAAATAAATGTCATACTTTCAAGATTTTGCAAAATGTATTAATTAGTAGCTAATTGGAAATTAGCTAGCTTTCCTAAAAATATTTTCTGAAATTATAATCTTTAATTGTTATTTTTACAAATTTCCATTTCCCATTAACTAGCCCACACCCTCATTTTTCCCACGTGAGAAACCCGTTTAATTAATTCTGGGCCATTCATTATTGGGCCAACCCGCAACCCTTTAACCCAAACCATCTCTCCCTATTTAAGTTCTCCTTCTCACCATTCCCAAGAAACCCTAATCTTCTAATTATTAGCTAGCCTCCACAATTCCCAAGCCAACAAGCCATCACCATCATCTTGTGTGCTCGTGTCCGTGTGTCCAGCATCACCGTGTCAGCCGTGATAGCCTCGGGTCCGACCCCGGGTGTCCCACAGTCTCCATTCATTTCCTGTGTCCGGTTACAATATTACAACCTGATTTCCATGTCCGACACACCCGGACACATCCACCCCCACCACAGCAGACACCCATTACCACATACATCATTCCTCGTCGTGTCCGACACAGGGGCATGATCACAGAACATCTACAGAGCGACCATCTGTTGTGTCCGACACTTCCCCACCAACCCCAAATCAATCGACACAGGAAATAACCTAACCCTAACCTAACCCCGGCGATCGCCGTGGCCGCCCAGATCCGCCGAGATCTCCACCGCTGTAGCCGAGCCTCGCCGTGGCCGCTGGGACGAAGCCGCCTCCTCAGACAGAACGCCGTCGCCCGAGACGCACACCCGCCGTCGTCGAGATCTCGCCGCCGCGTCGTCGAACTCAGCCCGCCGCTGGCCTCGAACAGACGCCGACCGCCTCGGATCTCCTCGGGACGAAGCCGCCGACCGCCTCCTCGATCTGGCCGCCGCTGGAATCGAACGCCGCCGCCGCTGGTTCGTCGTCGATCTCCGCCGACGTCTCCTCGAAGCCGCTGCCGCCTCGAGCTCCACGCCGCTGCCCTCGAGCACCACGCCGCTGCCGCCTCGAGCTCCACGCCGCCGCCGCCCTGCCCGGCGGGGCCCCGCGCCGACCTCGACGGAAAATCCCCCCCGTGAGCCCCTCTTCTCCTTCCCTTTCTTTTATTCTGTGTAATTGTAAAGAGTCAGTTAATATATTTAGTTATATTAGTATATAATTAATTTAGTTTTAAGATTATAAATTATTTAGTTAATGTTTAATCAGTGTTAATAATTAATTAGTTATTAATTACATATAATTAAATTAACAATTACACATAACTAGTTTAGTTTACATAATTAGTTATTTTTGTGTAATTAGTTAGTTAATACATGGTTAGTTTAATTAAAATTATCATTGGAATAGTTAATTATTTCTTAATCCTTTAATTAAATTATAATCAGTAGTTAGTATTTAATCAATTTGGTTAATTTATATGTAAACAGTTAGTAATATAATTAGTTCAGTATCTATATTAGTTAAATATAATTAGTTTAAATTATAATTAGATTAATTAGTTTAGTGATTTCATGTAATTAGTTCATTTTTACGTATTAAATTAAAAAGGTTTTTGATTATGTTAAATATAATAAATCTTGGGTTTTATATTATTATTAAAATATAGTTTCAATAATAAAATGAGTTCAAAAATTAGTTTATTGGATCGGTGACCGATTTTACCATAAATGAAAAAATATTGGCTTTTACATAAATTCTAGTTTTTATAAATAAACTTTTATTTGAAATTATTGTTCAAAATAAGTTCGAAATGATTTATATACGTAAATACGTATTTCTAGTATATGTAATCAATTTAGTATTTATATATATATATATTTTAAAAAGGTATTTTAGCATATGTATGAGTATACATATATAATGTTCAACTAGTATAAATCAAATATGTATTTAAAAGATATATATATATTGTAAATACATTTAAATTGGTGCATGTATAAATATTGTAAGTATAATAAGTGTAATGTATATTATATACGTGTCCCTACTAGATGACCCTAGTTGACTAGTGCCCTGCCTGACATGGCCCTGAGACCAGTATTTTTGACTGTGTTAGTGTAGCATCTGATGCGAATGTGGTTTGCTTGTGTTATGTTTATAGGACTGTTGGTTTACCCAGGGGATACTCTGGAACAGGACATTGGTTTTACCAGCTAAGGACCCAAGGCGAGTACATTCTCTGATTAGTTTCTAATTTATGATATCTCCTATGTTCACTGTATCTAGTGTAAATATCCATGATCTTGACACGATGGTTACACGGATTGGTATACACGGATCTCGTCATGAGATGTTATTCCTTATTCATGGTGTAGCTTGTACGAGACTTGTTTCCTTGATATCTTGTGCATGTACAGACACTAATTCCCGGGGAGATTTGCTACCTTCCTAGGGAATCCTGTGCCATAGCGTACCATGATTGGATCTACTATACCAGTCGGGGGTTTGGGGAGTACTTTAGTGTAGATATGTGATCATACCCAACTTTATATGCACCATAGCTCACCCCACATCTCACGTCGGGTGCGGCCTGACCATTTATATGCTCCATAGCTGTTACTTGTGATTAGCCTGATCTCTATATGCACCATAGCTAACCAACGGTTAGCCTGACTTTATATGAACCATAGCTAACCAACGGTTAGCCTGACTTTATATGAACCATAGCTAATCACATGTAACCAGCCTGATCAAGTTCCCAAGCCGATCACATGTTAAAGCTAGTACTCACACACTTAGTCATAGAATTCTTGCTCATGGACATATTGTTTCTTTTCCTGCATTTACTTACAGTATTTCTAGTACTTCTCTCATTGTACATTTCTCGTACTTATACATGCATCTGGTATGTTTCCATCTAGAACTGCTACATAGTTTATGTCATTTATATAGAACTGCTATTTAGAGATGTACTTTGCTCCTTCCTGACTGGAAAATATTTTTCCAGACTGTGACCTTAGTGGACTTGTTCTGACACTTGGAGATTGGTTGTTACTGATTACAGGTATGATTGTTTTATCATTAGTCTTGTGTTGTACTCTTTTGTTTCTTCAAATTCCTATCGTGCCGGAGTTGTGATTGAGTATGTTGGAAAATATTTTATAGTATTATCCGAGTCTCCTTATGGAGTTGGATACTAGCGTGAGATTGTTTAGATAGTACTCGACCTAGACAGCGTTCTACCGCCGATGCTGCGGCGTAGGCTGGACGTACCCACGCTCTCGTGCCCCTAAACCGGGTGCGGGTCGTGACAGCCACAACATCGACAGTAGAACGATGTCTTAATCATCACTATCTAACTGAACATCTCACACAATATCTAACTCCATAAGGAGAATAGTGATATAATAATATAATACTCAATCATATATCTAAAGAAAATAAGGCACGATATGATATCATGAGAAGGAAAACCAAATTCTTAAGTTCTAAACAAGTCTAGATAATAACCAACATGTCTAAAGTCTAAAGTTAAAACAACTAACATCCAAGAAGTCTAACAAAAATATTGTATAACCACAAAGTCTATTGGAGACAAATCTGGGGCAAAACTCTATAATATAACTCTACGCTAAAGTAGAGCTCAGTTTCTCAAAAACTCTGCATAGATAGTTCCTAGATCCAGCAGATCAATCTTGTCACTCCCCATTCCCGATATACGTATTTGAAACGTATTTTATTTTAGCATAGTTACATGTGCATGGAGGCTAGACCCATTCTTTGATTTAACCTGGTTCATGGTACATTTTGTAGGTTGGTTTAAGTCATGAGAACCTTTGGTTCAACCCTTAACCCTACCATATATAACCCAACCTTTCCCTTCTTTCTCTTCATTATTTTATTCTCTTTCTCTCTTTTGTGTTTTCTGTCCCCTTTCCATAGGCAAGTATACCTTACATGACAAATGGAGAAACCCTCCATATTATTGGTTCACTATGTTTGTTATGTGTTTCTAAGCACTTTTAGAACTTGGAGTTTTCTATTTTGACGGGTGGTTTTGAGTAGATCTACATTTCTAACTTAGGGTTTTTATGGGTTTCATGAGTTCTTGGTTTTCATGTATTAAACATGTATTTTTTTAAACTAGTTTTTGCTACATGATAGAGCTTCAATTTCAAGCGTTTGGGCCTTTAGTTCACTTGATTTGGACTTAAATTAAGGTATTTATGGAAAAAATAAGATTTTAGTTTTTTGTAGTTTTTGCCATGGCCGAACCTGTTGTTCGGTGAAGAAGAAGTCTTCATGCGGCCAGCGAGTTATACGGTCGAGAGTGCTATGCGGCCTGAGAGGGCTATGCGGCCAAAGATTTGGCAATGAACATTTAATGAGTTGAACTGAGATTTCAGTATGAACCCGACTAAGAGGATAGTGACTAACCGGCTATGTGCATGACATAATCCTTCGTGTTATAATGTGATCTTGATTCATGTGAACCAATATATAATTTGTAATTGGACATAAGCCTTCGTGTTTTGGGCGAGTTATACTGTATTTGTGCTGATACCACTATTGTCTGATAATTGTCCATGATTTAATATGAAACGAGGTGCGACACATCGTGTCACGTATTAAGTGATTATATTTTGGTTGTGCATCAAGAATTCCTCCAAATTCCTGAATGCGTGATATTATAAATATATATTATTTTCCCAACACGGGCATAATAAGCGAGTCAACTACCAAAGCGTGGCTAGGATATTAATTAACTGAATGTTGCATATATGCTCGGGTGAATCCAGACTTGACTTCCATGGATTCGTATCTAGCATGTCCATACTTTGTACGATATCTTAAGGGAAATTCTCATGTGACCATGCCTTGAGATTTCAAATACAACATAGGGCTAATTAGGTAACTAAAAGTGGTAGTAATATTTGGAGGGAACGGTATCCCAAGATCATGCCAACGAACCTTCCTACAGAGATTCATTCTAAGTGCGCTGTGGGCTGGCCACCATAGATACTGTATATCTTCTGCCTTAGTGGAGTGCAGTATCTGACCTATTATTATACCGAGCCACTATTTCACTGTAGGAATATTGGAACCGCTAATACTGTAATTTTAGCACAATGGTCCTACAGGGAACTGTGCATCTCGTGAATATATGTTTTATTCATCTATTGGTTCAGTTAGCTCATGTTCGGCACTGGCATGATCTGAGGATACCTATTATGCATTATTTTTGAGATAACCTCAAACTCCATAATTAGCAAGCCGTATAAGTGATTGGCCGATATAAGAAAATGGACTTGGTTGTAATTGTATTATTCGGTTAGTAGCCTAGGAAAATAGACTATCATAATGTGATGGTTCAACCATTTTGCTTGTTTGGTTATAGGATTGAGCCTTTGCGCTAGGATATGCCATGGACCTAAGTTACGACACTGAACCTATGTATTATTATATTTTTTTCTTAGATTTTTGTTACTCCATTTCATGCTTTCTTTGTGGTACTTGCTATTTGGGGTCTAATCACACTGGTTTTGCATGGCCAGATTTTAAGCCAGCACCCGAGGATTCAGCATACCTTCCCCCAACTCATGGTGAGTACCAAAAATATGGTCGTAGGGGATAACAAGTGGGTTTTCTTCTTTCCTGCTCATCATTGTGCATTTACTTCTTTTGGGCATTTAGCCACCGGTACCTGTTAGCCGGCTCATCTTGACATTAGTCTCCTCACATGATTGTATTAAATAAGACTGCAGTTGATGACTGTCATGTAATTTTATTACTCTTTTAGCTTCATATTTTGCACAGATGGTCTCCAAAATATTTTAAGAAAGCATTTGGAACGCCTTATTACTTTATCATATATGCTCTATGCTTACTGTTTCTTATTTAAATGATTGAGACATAGAAGTTCTTGAGCATAGAAGACCTAATTGTAGCATGCACCCCCTTTTCATATTACAGCTATGATCACCGTACGACGTATAGTACCTTGTATAGGGTAGCTGGCCATGTTCATCTCCGTATTTCGGTACTGGGACATAACAAGGTTTTTATGGTGGCCCATGCAGGTCTGTTCTTCAGACTTATGGGGTGTCATGGTCATAGGAGTCTCAATCAAACATGATCCTTCTTAAAATCTTGAATTTGTCCTCTACGATCTCAGCTTAAATTCTTCCAGATTGGTTGCTTCGTTGTTCCTTCTCATCCTGTACTTGATGTTTCTTATGCTCTTCTTTAGGGCTTCTTCTTCCCCCAATATTGTGTAGCAACAAGAGAGACAGAAATGCCAGTGGAACAAGATCCTGTAGAAATCCAACCAAGGATCAGAGTTGAGCCCACAATAAATGGAACTGAGCAGCAGGATCCAGGTGTTCCTGTACCTCCCACAGTACCGGCAATACTGGATACCCCAACCTAGCTAGAGATTATCCTTAGATTGATAGTTTCCCAACAACACAAGATGGTGGAGCAATAACAGCAGCAATAACAGCAACAACAACAGCAACAACGACGGAGAGTGCCGACAGGTTGTACCTACTATGGCAAGGGAGGTCATACCCAGGATATTTGTTGGGCTGCTAACAGATTATGCTTGAGATGTGGGAGCCCTGATCAAAAGATTGCCATATACCCATTGATACATAGGCCAGGAGGGCTAGTACAACAGTTTCCTATATTGCCAGCTCCAAGGGTAGTGTAGCAAAGAGGACCAGTAGAAGCAGTACGGCCCTTAGCTCAGCATCCGTTGCCGATGCAGGCCCAGCTTTATAGACAGCAACAACAACAGAATCAACAGGGGACGCAACTACGGCAACAACGAAGATAGCATCAGGGAGCTCAACAAGGCCAAGGGCATGCACTCACCTTATCTTTGGAGGAAGCTATGGCATCGGGCGACGTAGTGGCAGGTAACATTTTCGTTACAACCTTTCCTGCCATAGATTTAATAGATTTTGGAGCTTCGCACACATTTATATCTGCATAATATGTAACATGTATTAGATTAAAGTTTGAGTCATTGCCAGAGAGGCTAAATATACTCACTGGCAATAGGATCATAGAAGTTAGTAGGGTGTGCCTAGCATGTCCAGTCATAGTTTGTGGTCATTTATTACCTGCAAAGTTAATCGAGTTTCCTATGGGTAACTTTGACGTTATCTTAGGCATGAACTGGTTGAGAGACAATCATGCAACGATACACTGTCCTGAGGGTAGAGTGTTTTTTAGAATTCCTAGTCTAGAAGATTTTGTCCTTAGCAAAGTAGCAAGAGACCAACATAAGGAAGGAGTCACAATAGTAGCAAAGGAAGAAGAACCGCTGCCCAAGATAGTTGAAGAGTTTATGGACGTCTTTCCGGACGAGCTTCCCGGATTACCCCCAGTCAGAGAAGTAGAGTTCTGTATAGAGTTGATACCAGTGATAGAACCAGTATTCCAAAAGGTTTACCCTATGTCACCATTAGAGCTTGATCAGTTATATCGACACGTAGAAGAACTGAAGGTGAAGAAGTTTATTCGGACCAGTGGATCACCGTGGGGAGCACCAGTAGTATTAGTGAAGAAGAAGGATGGATCTATGTAAGGATTACAAGCGGTTGAATGCAGTGACCGTGAAGAACAAGTACCAATTACCAAGGATTGATTATTTTTTTGACCAATTAAGTGGAGCAAGAGTCTTCTACAAAATAGATTTATGATCAGGATATCATCTGGTATGAGTCCGGGAGCAGGATATACCGAAGAACATTTAGGTCACAATATGGGTATTATAAATTCTTAGTTATTTTGGAATGACTAATGCTCCATTGGTATTCATGTATTTGATGAACCATATTTTTATGCCCTACTTAGACTAATTTATGGTAGTATTCATCAATGGCATCCTGGTGTATTCTCGTAATGAAGAGCATAAAGAACATCTCAGGATAGTGCTACAAACTTTGAGGGTGCACCAGTTATATGCGAAGCTGAGTAAGTGTGAGTTTTGGCTGGAACACATATCCTTTCTTGGAAATATTATTTTTGGAGCAAAAGTGTCAGTTGATCCCAATAAGGTATATGTAGTAGAGAACTGGCCATTATCAAAGACAATAGCATAAGTACGTAGTTTCTTGGGCTTGGCAGGATACTATAAAAGATTTGTCTAAGATTTGCTAAGATTTTGGCACCATTGACTCGGTTGACGTGCAAGAAAGTTAAGTTTATATGGTCAACAGAATGTCAGATAGCCTCTGAAGAGTTGAAGAAGAAGTTAATCTCTGCACCCAAAGAATTTACAATGTATTGTGATGCATCTAAAAAAGGACTTGGATGTGTTTTGATGCAACAAGGGAGAGTGATAGCGTATGCTTCTCGGCAGCTCAGAGATTACGAGAAGAACTATCCAACTCATGATTTAGAGTTAGCAGCATAGTGTTCGCACTTAAGTTGTGGAGGCACTACTTATATGGCGATCGAGTAGAAATATTCATGGATCATAAGAGTTTGAACTATTTATTCATGCAGAAGGACTTGAAAATAAGGCAGAGAAGGTGGCTAGAGTTGTTGAAAGACTATGATGTGGAACTTCAGTACCATCCAGGCAAGGCTAATATAGTATCTGATGCACTTAGTAGAAGAGGTGGCAAATTTATGTTGACTCAGAAGCACATTCTAGAGGACTTACGAGAGATGGGTATCGAGATAATAATTCCATAGATTATATGAGTTTAGGCTATCCTACAGATTCAGTCAACTTTGGTAGATAAAATTAAACTAGCTTAGAAAGAGGACCTGAAGATTCAAAAGCTACGAGAAGAATGTGAGTCTGGTCTTTGGAAGGAGTTGACAATACATGCGGATGGAATGCTAAGGTTTAGGAATTATCTATGTGTACCAAACAGAGATATTCGGCAAGTAGTTATGACTGAAGCACTTAGTTCCCAGTATTTTATTTATCCGGGAGACACGAAGATATACCAAGATATCATGCAACACTTTTGGTAGAACAGAATAAAGAGGGAAATAGCATGCTTCTTATCACGATGTTTGATATGTCAGCAAGTGAAGGAAGAACAACAAAGATCGATAGGATTATTGCAACCGCTTTCTATTCCAGAGTGGAAGTGGGAACACATCACGATAGACTTTGTGACTAGTTTACCTAGGTCACCGACTGGTCGAGATATCGTTTGGGTGATAGTGGATTATCTTACAAAAGTTCCTCACTTTCTTTCTTTTCGAGTAGGACAGTCTATAGAATAATTGGTTGAAATATATATTCAATATATAGTGAGACAACACAGTGTCCCAGTAAGTATCATGTCAAATCGAGACACTCGATTCACTTCATATTTTTGGAAAAGGTTGCATCAGAGTTTGGGTACCAAGTTAAGATTCAGCACATCTTACCACCCCGAGACAGAAGGATAATCAGAGAGAACCATCCAGACCTTGGAGGATATACTACGAGCCTGTACCTTAGAATTTGGTGGATCTTGGGAGAATCACCTACCCTTGGTAGAATTTTCGTATAACAATAGTTATCAGGCCAGTATTCAGATGGCACCTTTCGAAGCACTATACGACATGAAGTATAGACATTGGCTTGGGACAATATTGGTGAGTGAAAGATGTTTGGCCCTAAAATAATTACGCAGACAGTAGAGGTTGTCAAGAATATTAGAGAGCGACTTAGGGTTGCACAAGATAGGCATCGGCATTGGACAGATCAACATCGTAGGCCTTTAGAGTTTTATGTCGAAGACTACGTATTCTTGCAAATTTTGCCTACCCGTAGAGTCATTAGATTCGGGGTTCGCGGAAAGCTTTGTCCGCTATACATAGGTCCATTCAATATTCTCGAGTAGGTTGGAGATGTTGCTTATTGTCTTGCCCTTTCACCTTCGTTACGTGAGGTACACGTTATATTTCATGTATCTCAGTTGCGTAGGTATATTCTGAATCGGAGTCATATCCTCGATCACTCTGAATTAGTCATTGGTACCGACTTATCTTACGAGGAGCAACTCGTATCCATATTGGACCAAAGGGAGAAGGTGCTCAAGAATTGGACTATTTCTCTTGTCCGGATTGCTTGGGGCCACCACTCTCTAAGAAAATCGACGTGGGAGCGCAAGGACAACATTCAATCCCGGTACCTGCACATATTCGATTTAGAAGGTATATTCTTTCTTATGCCTTCATATCTCAGATTCTGTGATCAGGTGATCGATCACCTATATGTTGTAATGATATTGCTTGCATGCATAGTTGTTAGTAGATTTGAATCGTGGTTGTCCTGACTTTCTAGCTATTACTTGGATTCAAATTTTGAGGATGAAATTATTCTAAGGTAGATAGAGATGTCACTCCCAGTTCCCGACATATGTATTTGGAACTTATTTTATTTTAGCATGGTTGCATGTGCATAGAGACTAGACCCATTCTTTTGTTTAACTTGGTTCATGGTTCATTTTATAGATTGGTTTAAGTCATAAGAATCCTTAGTTCAACCCTCAACCCTACCATATATAACCTAATCTTTTTTTCTCTCTTTATTACTGTATTCTCTTTCTCTCTCTTGTATTTTCTCTTCCATTTCCATAGGCAAGTACACCTTGCATGAGAAATGGAGAAATTCTCCATATTATTGGTTTATTATGTTTGTTATATATTTCTAAACACTTTTAGAAATTAGAGTTTTATATTTTTATGGGTGGTTTTGAGTATATATATATTTCTAACATAGGATTTTTATGGATTTTATGAGTTTTTCTTAGTTTTGATCTATTAATCATCTATTTATGAAAACTAATTTTTGCTACATGATAGAGCTTTCAATTTTAAGCGTTTTGCCTTTTGGTTCACTCGATTTGGACTTAAAATAAGGATTTTATGGACAAAACAAGATTTCAATTTTTGGAGTTTTCGTCATGGCCGAACCTGCTGTTCGGAGAAGACAAAGCTTCATGCGGCCAGCGAGTTATGCGGTCGAGAGTGCTATGCGGCCTGAGAGGGATATACGACCTGAAATTTTATCGCATAATGACTAGTATGTATCCATCTTGTTGGATGCATGACTGCCATAACACAAGTATTCTGGAGCTTATCATTGAACTCCTTATGTTTTCACTCGCTAAACGAATGAGAAATTTGCTAAGTCCAAAGGGCAATATGCGGCTAGGTGAATTATTCGGTCTGGAGAATATGCGGCCACCATTTCCTTGGACGCATGACTCTAAACCGTAGCATATATTTCTATAATTTTATCTTTTCTCTCTGATACACTTTATGGCTTATCATATCAATTACTTTATGTCACTTCACCGATACTTCATTTATTGCCCGTCACTTCAACACTTGTCCCAAGGAGTAGACTTTAACCCTGAGCATGCAGCCCAGACTCCATAAGCGGTCAAATAGTTCATGCGACCCTGACTTCATATGCGGCCAGGACTTTTTATGCGGCCCTGACAAAATGTGCGGCCAGGACTTCTCATACGGCCCTGACATCATATACGGCCTAGAGACATATGCGGCCAGGACTTCCCATGCGGCCTAGAGACCCATGCGGCCTTGATTATTTTGATTGAATATTTTTTTATTCTTCTATAAATTTTGTTGGGATAATGCTAGTATTATGATTCTAAGGAAGAATCGATTTAGTAACCAGACTTCGTGCCAGACATGACCATGGGCTAAGATTTGGCTATGAATATGGCATGAGTTGAACTGAGATTTCAGTACGAACCCAACTAAGTGGATAGCGACTAACCAACTATGTGCATGACATAAGCCTTCGTGTTATATTATGATATTGATTCATGTGACCCAATGTATAATTGGTAATTGGACTCGAATATTATATTCGTGCTGATACCACTATTGCCTGATAATTGTCCATGATTTAATGTGCGTCAAGGTATGACACATCGTGTCACGTGTTAAGTGATTATATTTAGGTTATGCATCAAGAATGCCTCCAAATTCCTGAATACGTGATATTAGAAATATATATTGTTTTCCCAACACGGGCATAATAAGCGAGTCAACTACCAAAGCGTGGCTAGCATATTAATTGGCTGAATATTGCGTACACGCTCGAGTTGTCACTACCCAATTCTAGAAAATATGATTTTTTTTTAATTTGGTAAATTCTGTATGGATCATAAATAATTATATTTATATTTAATTAGTTGGTTGTATTATTTTTATTGCTTGTTTTAGGGTTTTGGCTAGTCTAGACTCATGTCAGACCCTAGTGGACCCATGTCAGACCCAACCAACATCCTTGTCAGACTTATTTAGTGGTTTAGAATAGTTATTATAGTTTTAATTAGTTAATTGGAGTGTTTTGGATTAGTTAGAATGGTTTAAGTGAACCCTAAACCTAAACCCTATTTTTGGATGACTAATTTAGAGGGCATTTTAGTCATTGTGTTATGTTGTAAACCCTAACCCTATTTATATATACATGGTCGGCCCCTCCCTAATACTTCATTCCATTCTTCTTCTTCATTCTTCTCTCCATTCTCTTCTTCTTTCCTTCTTCCAATTTTCTCCAAATTCCAAGTGAGTTTCTCACCATCCCTTCTCTTCCTTCATCTATATCTTCCATAAATGTAAACCCTAATCCTTCTTTTTCCCCTAACCTAGGTGTGTAGAGCCTAGACTTGGTGTAGAGGCTTGGCTTGGAGGCTTGGAGGCTTGAGAGTGGTGATTTCTAGGGTTTTGGAGACTTTGGCCTTGGGATTCCAACTCCCAAGAGGTAAATCCTAACTTTCCTCTTAGTAATTACTCTAATATAGTGTAATTAGTAGTTTAGAACCTTCCTAGACCTTAAGGCTACCGTGGAAGGAAGTTGGAACTTGTTTGGTTGTGTTTGGAGACTTTGACATTAGGTTTTGTGTCAATTTTGGGTGAAATCCGAGATTGACCCAATTTTGGGTGATGCCCTAGGTTGGACGGAC